>JAQPZY010001274.1:890000-1400000 GCA_029931535.1 Margaritifera margaritifera
AGGCATTAAACTCAATTATGATCAAATAATTTAATAAGCAAATATCCGAGTTATGTAAAAGGATGAGCTGCATGACAAGCTGAAAGCAATGAAATAACATTACACCGAAAAATATATTTAAGACAATGGAATTCTAACCACCACTATTTCGTCTAAACAGCAGACATTATCCAGTTAACTATGGCTGCTGGAAGAATCTAATGGTCACAAAATGAAGTTTGTTTGGTTTTCAAGGGTTTAATGCCATTTTTCAGCAAATGATAGGCTATACGGCCAGTATCTTTAGTGGAGGAAAAACCCAGGAAGACCCCAAGAACCACCAACCAATGGGAAGCTACTGGCAAACTTTCATACATACCCAGACTCAAACTCACACGGACAGAGGTGAGATGTGTGAGTGATCTGTAAAGGTGAGCACCTCAGATCCCACGGCCACCCAGGGCCCTGGTCACAAAATGAGAGTCCTTTCAGCTGATGCAGAGTACAATTCTTATTCTTTGAACTACTTTTGTGTAAAGTTAGTTATGAAGTTTCAAGAAAAGTTTGTAATGAATTTAGAAGGTGTTAGGCATTCTATTCTTAATTGATACTGCTGCAATTAGACAATAAAGAATGGGGACGGAAGGGGAAACAGATTACAGTAATACCAACTTGGTATCACTGCACTTGCTGACCTAAATATCAGCAGACAATTCACATGCATCAAATTGAGGTATTTTTTTTCCATTACAGATGCAATACAGCTAACTGATGAAACACACGAAATTTATATCAACTGAAACTGAAATTTGGCAGATAGCTAAATGATTGGATAATTTCCTTTTGTGTTGATCATGTGCTGCTTTATTTCACAAATAGATACCATTTACTGAATTTTTTTTCTTAAGTTTTAATACTATTCATTACCATGATAAAAGGCATATGTTGTATAGGTAAAAACACCTTTAACAAACATAAAAGTTTATAAGCCAGACAGCAAACAGGTACACAGATACACAAATAGATGCCTTGCTTTTTTGTGAAAATTTGTCAAAAAGGAGACAAGACCATTTATGATATGTGTATGCTTGTCATATATATGCACAAAGCAGATGATGATGATGAAGATGATGATAGCAGTAATGGTGGTAGTGTGAATGTTGATGTTGCAATCAGAAAACAAAGAATAATATTTCCTTCTTAAAAAAATACTATAATGTATTATACAAATTTTTGATGCAATTTTGCAATTTCCAGCACTATGATAAAACATTAATGAAATTTGTATGTTTTCATACCAATATCATGTAATACCCTTCATGAAATTTAATGAAACCGAGGAGAAAAGATACCATTCTTTTCCCGATATGTGGATTTATCTAAAGATTACCTTTAATGTGTGCCAATTCAGTGGTCATAACCTGGGCTTTTGAACAATAATGACATGTGAATACAACAATTCCAGCACACTGTAATTGTATATTTTAACCAAAACTAGCATGTGGAGATATCTGGACAGTATCTGAGATGAATCAGCAATTTTCTATCCATGAGATCAGGTTCAAGGTCAAAGGTCTTGACTAAGATTCTTTTGCTGCACTTATCTTGGTTAAATCAAACATAAAAAAAACAGTTTTCGAACAAATTCAGTATCTTGGTTAAATCAAACATAAAAAAAAAGTTTTCAAACAAATTCAGTATGTTGGAGTTTCACATGATTATCACACATGGTTTCAATACTCTACAGGAAAAAGAATGAGCAGGGAAAGAAATGACTTCTCATGGATTCCTACCTATTCTTTGACCAGTTGAGCATCATTCCATTTGAGGTATTCTTGTTTAGTAAGAGATACCAAGTAAATGAAAGGATAATCCACAGAGACAGACCGTTTGGTTTTGAGATCAGAACAGTAGAAGCAATGGCAGTGTTGAGTTCTTTATAAAACAAAGTTACACAACCACTTCTTTTTGTCTTTAAATCAGTTAAATGAATATTACCACTGCTTAAAAGTCTTTCACAAAATTGTAGAACTTTGCTTTCTTTTAATTATGACATGGAACCCTACAGCCATCTCTTATTAATTAGTCATTTTTTATTGCAAGTAGTTTAGCAGTAGTGATAATAAATATTTGGTAATGGATGTCAGAGGATGGATGCAGAACCAGGACATAAGCTTGATGCAGACAAGACAACACTTTGTAGAAGGCATAATATTAAAATGCTCATTTTACGCCTTTAAGTTCCTGGTTAAATCTCAGGTCCTTACCACATGCAGAGGCATTTTCCTCCTCATCTATGTTGATGGACATTTTCCAAGTACTCTGGACTCCTCTTTCTGAGAGAGAGAGAGATAGAGAGAGAGAGAGAGAGAGAGAGAGAGAGAGAGAGAGAGAGAGAGAAAGCTCTGCAAGATTTCCATGATATTTTGATATTCCTACATTACAGACATTGTACTGTGGTAAATCAAGCAAATAAGTACTGACCTGTTTATAAAGTGTACCCATCTACAGCCTAAAACCAGATCAGCAATCTCATAATGCACCAGCACATTCGGTTCTATGCAGTAAATATAATTTCAAGCAAACAGAGCAGACCCTGGTTTATTAATACATCATAAGACAGAAGACCTGGATCAGTGTTGTTGGCAGATGGGTGCACCTTACACACAGATACATATTGTAAAATGCTTTGAATGATTACCTTGACATTCTAACATTCCTACATCACAGACATAGTTGCAAATCAAGCAAATGAGAGACAAAAAGACAAGATAACATCCATAACTGCATATGTATCTTTTAAATCTACTTTAATTTTTATTCAACAAAAACATGAATATTAAACAAATACTTCTGCTTTAATGAAATTATGCTGTGTAAATGTGAATCATACATACATACACACACATACATACATACATACAAAGATACATACATATATACATACATACATACAAAGATACATACATACATACAAACATACTTACATACATATATATATATGTACTCTTTTGATAATCAGCCGGAAACTGTTCTCTTCCTAGATGTTGTATTAACCTGATAATAATATGAACACAATGGGTCAATACCCCTATCCAAGAGTAAGCTTCCTTATCTGCTAGGTTCACTGTTGTTGGTACTGCCTTTCGCTAGCACTGGGGAGTTCTGGTACAGTGTGCACGTGCATTTTTCATAAAACATTCACTTGTTAGGAACAGGGAAAGAACAGTGCATTTGTAGAACTTAGGCCTACATGCTTGTTCAATTCATGCAGTTGGATAAATGGAAAATGGAGATTCATGGAAAATGACTATACATACATGCAGTATATGCACAATACAATAACAGAGTATGAACTTTGCCTATCATAATACATACGTTTCGGCCAGGAGTCATGTATGCAGCAAAATGTAAATTCTCAAAATGTACATTATCCAGATTTATTGAACATATGAACTAAAGAAGTTTCCCCCAAATACTCAATTTACTCTCTAATAAATTATCAGTTACCCTGAAAAACAATTATCAAAGCAAAATCCATCTCTTCCAATAGGTCCAGATAGCTGACATGTCAAAGATTCTTGGCCACTCAATTATACACCAGCATGATATAGTCAGTTTATGCAGGCAATATTTGCTGTCAAATAGGGGAGTATCTATTCTTTGTATGTACCCACATATTCTGTGTTCATTGTACTCTTACACATTATGGCACATTTTAGGTATCCTCTGTTATGGCATGCACTGTAGTCTATAGACCTTAATGGACAAGATTGAGAAATGTATCACATTGTGATACAGATTATCAATGGGTCAATGCTCTATTGCTCCAATTTAAATGAATATCTTCAATATGGCAATGCTTGTAAGAGTAAACTCCCTTGTCACTGAGCTATTCAAAGAAATAATACTAAGAACACCAACTGTCATACAAACATAACATTTTTGGGATGTTAAAAGCAATGTGTACAATTGTTTTTCACAATCCCGCTACATTCCTTCATTTCTCTCATTCTTGTGTGACTGTTTCCAGGAATACTGGAATAGTCCTCAACAGCACTATTAACAAAAAGAACAGTTGACTAAACCACATTCATCATTTGAAGTATGTTCATAAAGCTTCATTTGAAATGGAGATTTACTGTGGAGCATCAATTATCAGCTCTGAATCTTCATCAGCATTTGAATCATTCAGTCCATCACTGGAAAGAAAAAGATGCAGTTCTGTAATTGGAAAACATAAATAGTCAATCTTGTTATAGCTATCACCTGTATATAAGGTCTACCTGTATACAAAGGACAAGTTCTATAGATCTCATTAATAAATATATATCAATATATATTTACTATAATTTACCTTAATCTAAACACAACCGGTCTACAAAAGTCAACCTCTACATGAAAAGTTGTTATACATAAGTTTGACTGTACACATGTCTAAATGTGTCACTGGCAATAAGCTAATTATATGTCATAAAAAAGAGGATATCTCCATCACATTTTGTACACAAGATGGTAAATCTCTTCAGACCATCATGCATAAGGTTCAAATATAAAATCTTTTTTTCATTTAATATCAAGCACATTTTGCAGAAACTCTCAAAATCTGAAATCAAACTGGTCTTGATAGGAAGTCTATCAATGCAGAAAAATTAAATTTATGGACTAAAATGCATGTCTGAACCCATGTTCGAAAAATCTATTGCCCAACAGCCAGGGACATCTAATTTTTATCTTCGGGCAACCTTGTCACACAGTCACAGCCTGGTAACGCAACTAGATTTTGATGGATATGGTTTATAATGAATTTAATAACCGTTATGAAATTTTAGTTTGTATAGGTAACCCATGGGTCTGTTAGTTATGCCATGTGGAAATGTTTACTAAAGATCTAAAACCTACTTGGCATAGTCAATCAAGTGTAATAATTCCACTCCCTGCCATCACTCGGCAGTTCAGGACTGGCTAATGGCTGATGATAAGCCCACTGTAACAGGCATATTGACTTTCTGACACTGATTAGGGTATTGCAAGACAAGAATTATGCAAAGAGGAAATACCAGGAGCAAAATAATTATGTTAACTTTAGCCACCATTCATAGACCACCCATAGTTAGACCATCACATACTCAGATTGTGGTTGTTTTCAATTCCCTCAACATATGGATATCTTCAAAGGGCAATTACTCTTTCATAATTCTATACATATACATTATATTGATAAATAATTACTCTATGCTAATTACGAGTTTTCTTCTTTTTTTTGTGTATGAGAAACGTATAATTTAAGCAACAAAAATAGATTCATTAAACTTGCATGATTCATTCTGATGTAACAAAAGATACAATGAAGTCAAAAATGTATAAAATAAATAATAAATATTTAGTAAATGAAAAATAAATAAGAAAAAAAAATTGTTGGTGTAAATAACAAAAGAAATGTACTTGGCATAAGCTAAATATTCATATCAGGGAAAAAGCTCATATTCAAATTTATAATAAAATCATGATTCTGATTATATCACACATTTTTGTATACCATTTAATGAGAATTAAAATAAATAATTTAATTAGACATTTGACAACAAAATTTTATTTACTGTTGATTAGTCATTTTTACATGAACTGCATTAGGGAATTTCCAACTCAACAATCAGATGATTTTGCTGGACAACCAGATTTTGCAGTCTGTTTGTCCAGTGGGCAACCATGCCTTTTGATCATTTTTATACTCCTGCTTAAGGTCTGCTGCAAATAAATGTGCAACTCTTTGTACACATTGAGTAAGGAATCTATGTACACATTGAGTAAAGAAAATGTCTGAACCTTTATTTTGCAAATAATATCTATAAGGCGAAAGAAAAACATATTACTGCACTCTATTACAATGTCAATCTTTCAAAATAAACCCCAACAATATACTGATTATTTTCTTCACAGAAAGGTAAAGTTACCAATTAAAAATTCAAAATGCATGATGATGTGAAGATAGGTATTCAGTTCTCTGGTTTTATCTTCATTTTTTACATTAATTAAAGAAACAATATAGGGATCATACATGTTTTTTGTGATTTTCAACGTTTGTCATATACCGAGGGGGTCACTGAAGCCCGAGTCCAAAGGGTAAGGATTTCAAAACACCTGAGGGATTCAGAAAATGCTGATACCAGAAAAAATGTGTAAGATCCCTATTCTTACATAAAAATTAAAAAAACCCAAAAACTTTGAAGTTATCAGCTGCAATTTAAATTTTCCTTAGTGAAGAAGCCAATCTCGAATGTTTGTTTTACTTAATCCTTTTTCCGGGTGGTGCATGCTCCCAATCAACTGATGTGTAAACAGTTGATGTACATAAGTGTCTTGTATGAGAACCAACATCAAAGATCTACTCAGAAACAACCACTTATGCAAATTGTTCAGCATAATGTCATTCTGAGGAATAAAGCAACTACCATATATTTGGCAGGTAAATACATGCAATTCCACAGATTCTGCACTGTAGTTTGATTTATACACAAATGAGAATATGCACTGGTGGAGCAGACAAGTTGATAATCCACTTTGTGTGCATCATTATTTCTATTGCTCTGAGTGAATACAATGTATTAGGCCAAAAGAACACATCTTATTTCTCTACTCAGAAAATTTATCTCTTCTGTGCAACTGAAGAAGCTAACAGGATTGCAAGTTTTCAGCCAAAACACACATGATGCAGAATGCAGTTTCATTTATTTTGGGTGCAGCCTGAAAAAAGGGTAAGTATAACTACACACCTGGGCATTAATGTCACATGAAATCTGATGTTGATACATGGATATGGCCATATTCATACACTTCGTCCAACAATGCTGTGAATGCATTTTATGAAAGAATAACCAATAATATATATCATGATCAATTTGAAACCACCAGCTCATGTACAAATAATTACCTATTATTTTCATCTCACGCACTTTTTCTTCCCCTCATTTCAACAGCGGCTTTGTATTAAATGAATTTTCCTCCTTAATAAGTCCTAGCTCAACCATATAATGGGTTCTGTATGCATTTCCAACATTTAACAAAAATGTAACTGCTTTGTTCTGACAGCATTTTTTTTTAATACTACATCATTTCAAAATGTGCATAAAAGTAATATGCGAGTGGACATATTTTATACTCTGCTGAAAATGTGCATGGGGCATACAGTGTTACCCTTGTCCACTCATCTGTCAATCTTTCTATCCATTTGTACATTAGTCCATCATGCCTTGGTTTGCTTTTGCCTTTAGGTCAGTGTCTCAGACATTATTAGCATCAGAGTCATGCAACTTTGTAAGTCTTGGTGAGTACAATACTATCTTCCCAAAATTAAGTCACAGTGATCTAAATTTCACATCAGTGGTTTTGGTTTTAAGTTTTGCATTCATGTCAGTTTCTCTACAAAATCGGCCACAGAAGGATGCAGTTTTGTTGGTGGATGTGTCTTGGTGAGTACATCAATGCTGCCTTACCAAACTTGCATCACTGTGACCAATATTGTAAGTCTCAATGACTTTGGTTAAGTTTTGCATTCAGGTCAGTTTTGGGGCATTGTTAGCCATATTCCACTTCGTATCTGGATGCATCTTGGTAAATACAACAATGCATCACCGAAAGTAGGTTACTGTGACTTACATTACAAAGAAGTACCCTATTTACCCATGTCTAGTACCCAACATCAATCAGCATAGACTCATTTCTGCTCCAGTGCAGTAAGCTGGCAGATTAGGGCAACAACAGATCTGGGTCTACAATATTTACAGCTGGGTACAGATCATGGGCAAATACAACAAATGTCTAGTTATTTCCCCACCCCATTCCCCATGGCCAAGATTTTAGTCTATTCATCTTTACCTGTCTGGACTAGAATTCTCATTACTAAATATCTCCATCGGCAATTTGGCTGGTGCCTTCTCTATGCCAAACTTGTTTTTCTTGGAGTCCAGATGGCGCTCCAATTCTTCTCTTGTCATCTGGTCCTTGGAAGTACCTCCTTTCTGTGTCTTTCCTGTCAATATGTAGTACAGTACACATCTTGTCACACAACATTAACATCTAATATACAGTAGAACCTCTTTATCCAACTTATTGGTTTATCTGAGGAGCCATGGTGGCTCTGTGGTTAGCATGTTGGACTTGCAACCAGAAGGTTGAAGGTTCAAATCCTGCCAGATCAAGTCTGGTCAGCCGATGTGGTGCATCTCTGGGCAAGGGACATAACTCCAATCACCTTGACAAAATATAACCTTTTATTTGTTAATACACTGTTAAGTACCAATCAATCAATCAATTAACCCATTTATCTGACTATTTGTTTGTGTCCTTCTGAAGAGTTCTGATAAACAAGATGCAAATGTTGTATGAGGCCTAAAGTTTTTATTGAATCAATACAAAAAAAAAAAAAAAGGACATATTAACCACTCTTTATCAAGAGTATGTCCTTGCATGATTGTTGGGCATTTAAAAACAAGTCATTCAAAGTTATGTTTGAAAACGAACTGTTTAAATTTTTAACTGAAATGTAATGCTTTATATGAAGCAGCATTGAAATGGCAGAAACAGTCTGCAGTGCTTCAGCTAGATAGAAACAGTAGGGCACAACACCCCTCTGACCTTGATGCCCTTGATTCTGCCCTTAGTGTTCTCCTTTTCTGAGTCTTCCCCTTTGTCTCTCTATTGATCACTACAATTCATCATTAAAACCAGATCTCTAGATAAGAATTTAATGACTTGGGTATTTTATTCCTTGGTCTGAAACTAGTTGCATTTTAAAAAAATCAATGGGGTATTTTGTGAACATTGCAGAACACAAAACTTATGATACCTGGCTGAGTCTAAATCATCAAGATGTTAATCATGCCTTTAGAATGCATAAAGTGGCTTAGTGACCCAGACTAATTCAGGAAGCATTGGATTATATGGCTCTATATGAGTGAGTGTTCTCATAGTCATCAAGTACGATCATTTCAAATGTGCATGAAACATCCAGATCTTGTCCCAATGGGATAGTTTATATTGATCAAATGTGCCACAATAAAATGTAACATAATAAAACATGGACTGAGCTTATAACCAGATAAATACACTGACAGTTTTGGACTAAAAACTTGTTTTGTGTAATTTCAATGCATTTAATAATTTCTGTAAAAGTTTTTAGTCAATTTGTTTGCATAAAATATGCAAATATGGTGCTTATCTAGAGCTGTGAAAATTATAATATTTTTGTCTGTCAATTCCTTCAATTTTGTAGATTTATTGAATTTATGATTCAACTGTGACTGCTTTTGAAAGTTTTTACTACTTTAAAGATATTAACATTCTAAAATTATTATTAGCAATGTGTCCTTTGGTCACAAAAAAGCCTCTTTGTTAAAGAAAAGTGACTATTAAAAACAAATACCCATGTAATTGATAGAAGGTGCCTTCTTGCATGCCCATCCCTCTATAAAAACAAATTCCTAGCTGGAGCACTGGTCAGATTCACATATAATTACAAAGAACAGACTTGCTGAAAAAATTAACAGGAAACAAATCAAAAGTTCAAGCCTTACTTCTTTTTGGAAATTGCAGTGCCTAGTCCAAATTGTGAGTTCCCATTCAGATCGACCGGTCTGTCTGCAAACATGTATGTGCAAATAACTTGAGGGTTCCATGCCCAGCAATCATGAGGTGACATATCTTTAATAAAGCATGCTAGTTATGTTTTTTTTTTTTATAAATGTGTTGTATGGTTTAAAAAAACTGCAAAGACAATTTATAATGGCACATACATGTACTTTAGGGTCATAATACATAAAAATATACAATTTTATGTAACACTGTAAAATAACACTTATATGTAGCAACAGCTCAAGTCAACATAACTACCCAGACAAAAATAACATAGAAACTACTTATGTCAGTCCTGTCTGTGGCTATACATAACTTAAAAATGGCTTATAGGCCCATATAATTTGAAAACTCAAAAACAAGTTAATCGTGAGCTACTATACATGCAAGTGACATTTAAGTCTGCCAAAAGATACAACTCTCAGCTCACTTATAATTCTGAAATTATAATAATTACATACAATTTCATGATAATTAAGTACATATTCATGATAATGAAGTACACGTTCATGATAATTAAATACATGTTCATGATAAACATATCACTCTGTGATTTTTTCAAGATTTCCACACTGAAAAAGATCCACCCACTCCCAAGTATTAATTACATTATTTAATAGGACAGTTCTTTTCAAGTCTTAGATGACAGTATGAATAGTCTGCTTATGTTTTGAATTAGATATCAGTATGAACAGTCAGCTTATGTTTTGAATTAGATAACATTATGAATCATCTCCTTATGTTTTGAATTAGATAACAGTATGAATAGTCTGCTTATGTTTTGAATTAGATAACAGTATGAATAGTCTGCTTATGTTTTGAATTAGATAACAGTATGACTAGCTTATGTTTTGAATTAGATAGTATGACTAGCTTATGTTTTGAATTAGATAACAGTATGAATAGTCTGCTTATGTTTTGAATTAGATAACAGTATGAATAGTCTGCTTATGTTTTGAATTAGATAACAGTATGAATAGTCTGCTTATGTTTTGAATTAGATAACAGTATGAATAGTCTGCTTATGTTTTGAATTAGATAACAGTATGAATAGTCTGCTTATGTTTTGAATTAGATAACAGTATGAATAGTCTGCTTGTGTTTTGAATTAGATATCAGTATGAATAGTCTGCTTGTGGTTTGAATTAGATAACATTATGAATAGTCTTCTTGTGTTTTGAATTAGATAACAGTATGAATAGCTTGTGGTTTGAATTAGATAACAGTATGAATAGCTTGTGTTTTGAATAAGATAACAGTATGAATAGCTTGTGTTTTGAATTAGATAACAGTATGACTAGCTTATGGTTTGAATTAGATAACAGTATGAATAATCTGCTTGTGTTCTGAATTAGATAACAGTATGAATAGTCAGCTTGTGGTTTGAATTAGATAACAGTATGAATAATCTGCTTGTGTTTTGAATTAGATATCAGTATGAACAGTCAGCTTGAGTTTTGAATTAGATAACAGTATGAATAATCGACTTGTATTTTGAAAAATCTGTGTGATACATAGCTACATAAATAAAGATGAAAGAAAACTGTTTATCACCATTATCAGCAAAGTAGCAGCGATCAATTATTTATACAATGGAGTTGTGTCATATGAATGTACTATAAGAGACATGAAACACCTAATATAAAAAAACTGATTTTTGCCATTTACAACCGAGTGCAGTAGGTAAAATGCCTTAAAAAAATTAGTTTTCTCTGGGAACTTCTGCAGCATGTATCCCTATCTACATCTGACTAAATAAAAGCGCAAGCTCTAGAAATACTGTGCTTTTATTTAGACTGATGTAGATAAGGGTATAAGTGGCAGAGGGTCATGAAGAAAACTAAAGATAATCAATAATAGCATCTTATTGCTCAAATGCAAAATGCTGATTATGTTAAGCACTTGATTTTGGCATGTGATCTAACAAAATGGCTCTTAAATGACTGCTATGAGCTATTCATATTAATGAAGGTTCCAGGTTTTGCGAGGCTCATGGCTTATCATCACTGCATAATTGTATGCACCTGCTCATATTGTAAAGGATACAATTAATTTTGGTGAGCATTAACACAATCACACATCCTGGAGAAAACACTGCATGATACTATAAAACAGGAAGCCCAAGGGGGCCAGAGATTGCTTACATAGCTGACATCTGCCTAACAGCCAATTGCAAGAGCAGCTGGCCAACAAATCTGGGTCGGTAGGATGTTTTCTGCAGAATTTTTTCCCAATGCTGTTGATTGCATATATTATAAAAACAATTGTTTCTCTAGTTTTTGTTATCATCCACATCTGATTGCACATCGGCATAATTTGTTCAATATTGAAAGGTCTCAATGCCTAGATGCTTTTTGTCAGATTTGGTCAAATTCTGTTAAGACGTTTTAGAGAAGAAGTTATTGAAAGACTTGTCTACTTTTAGTAATAGCAGCCATATTTGAGGGCAGATTGCATCACTGGAACAAATTTGAAAGACCTCTGTGCCAGGATGATTTCTCTTCTTAGTAATGGTGGCCATATTGGATGGCTGATTGTCACTATTTGTATACATTTTAAAGCCATCTAAGCCAGGATGCTTTCTGTCAAATTTGGTCAAATTTCATTGAGTGATTTTGGAGAAGTCATTTACATGCCCATATTTCTTGGACAATCAGCATCATTTGTAAGCAAATTTAAAGCTATCTATGCAAGGATGCTGTCAAATTTGATCAAATTTTGTTAAGCAGTTTTTGCAAGGTCATTTCAATGTTTTTATTTTTTAATAACAGCTGCCATATTTAATGACAGATCAGCATTTATAAAACTGAAAGCCCTTAATGCCACAATGTTTTCTCTCAAATCTGGTCAAATTCTGCTTACCATTTTCTGATTAGTCATATAAAGTTTTTTTTCTCCATTTTTAGTAATCCTGGCCATGTGTGATGGCAGATCAGCATCATTTGGAAAAAAACTGAAAGGCATTTATGGTAGTATGCTTTCTGTAAATCTGGTTATATTCTGTTGAATGGTTTTTGAGAAAAGGTAATTTAAAACATTTTGTATTTTCAGTAACGGTGACAAAATTTAATGGCAGATTGGCACCATTTGTAAAAAAATCAAAATTCATCTTGATCTAGTTGCTTCTGTTAACTTTGGTCAAATTCTGTTGAATGGTTTTTGAGAAGTTATTTAAGGTTTCTATTTTTAGTAACAGTGTCCATATTTGATGGCAGATCAACAGTATTTGTATAAATAAGACCTTCATGGCAGGATGCTTTCTGTTAAGTTTTGTCAGATTTTGTTGAACATTTTTCTGAGATGTTTAAAAATTTTTCTATCTTAAGTAATGGTGGACATATCTGACCACTGATTAGCATCATCTGTATAAACTGGCCTATGCCAGGATGCTTCTGTCAAATTTGGTAAAATTTTGTTGTACTGTTTTTTAGAAATTGTTTAAATGTTTTTCTATTTTTATTAATGGTGACCATGTTAGACAAATGATAGGCATCATTTGTAAAAGATTTAAAGCCACTTATGCTGGGATACTTTCAGTCAAATATGGTCAAATTCTGCTGAGCAGTTTTTGAGAAGTTGTTCAAAGGTTTTTCATTTTTTTAGTAATGGTGGCATATTTGAAGGCATCCACTGAACAAATCTGAAAAACTTTGATGCCAGAATGCTCCCTATAAAATTATGTGCAAATTTGTCAAGAGGTTTTTGAGAAAATGTAAACATTAACTGACAATGCACAACGGACTAAGAACCATACCATAAACTTATTTGACCTTTCGGCTAGGTGAGCTAAAAATCTGTAACATCATACAATTTAGGTTTAAAATTAACCTCTGTCTTAAATGATATGAATGGTTCTTAAAGTCAAACGAGTTGAGAGAGTGAGAGAGATTGCAATTTTACCCTGGGGTTTATTTGTTTTCTTGATTCCTGTTTTTTGTTTCTTTTTAGGTGGGCCCTGAAAATACAGACGACACAAATACAATAGCTGTCAGAAACAATACATTCTTCTATATATGACATTTAAAACAATAGAGCCATCAAATATTGATAAAGCCATCCTATTTTTAAACTGATAAATTTGCTGCAGTATATGAATTTATTGCATTAGGTAACATAAAGTGTGGGTTAAAAAAATTATATTATTTGTGTTGAATTCAATTACAACAAAACAATGAATGAAAACAATGACAGAAATTCAGGGTCTTGTTGAAACAAAACAGAAAAGAATAAAGAATATCATGTGACTCTGTAGTTGTTCCTCTTTTTTATGGGTATTTTCAACAAACTTTTTGATGTACCATATATACTCGTGTATAAGCCGATACCAACTGCAAACTGCATAGACCCAGATCTGCCGTCGCATAATGCGCCGGCAGATCTGGGTCTATGCAGTTTGTAAGGACTAATCAGTAGAACAAACATAGACCCTGATCTGCCGGCGCATTATGCGACAGTAGATCAGGGTCTATGTTGTTTGCATTTGGACCTGTGTTATACACAAGTATAGACAGTAATAGGGTCAAAGTGATTCATAAGGGAAGGAAGAGAATAAAGAGCAACTCTGATGCATCAGTGGTATGATGATGTATGTGTGATGCACTGGATGTTCCTGTTTCAGGGAGATGTAAACTTAGCTTATGAACAGATCTATTGGACCAGAATACCTCATCAAACCATTTCAACCAGCCAAATACATTTCACAGCTTTCCTTCATTCGTCCAAATTGCACAAAATGGGAATATATTCTAACTTTAATCAATTATATTGGCAGAAGCATCTCCTGTCTATCACAAACTTTCGATTCCAATACTCTAAGTCTACTTACACTTCACAACGTCAACAATAAAACCCTGTCACAGAGTTGTGCCCTATATCTTCAGTGTCTTTACATTTATACTTCTCAGCCTCAATTCACCAGAACCCACCAGACTTCAACATGTGAATACCCTGTCTAGTGCTACTATTGGCCTATTACTAGTTACGCACACTTACTATGACATTATGTACTTATTATATATACTTGCTTATAAACTGAGTCCAACTGCAAACAACATAGACCCTGATCTGCCATCACATTATGTGCTGGCAGATCAGGGTCTATGTTGTTTGTTCTACTGATTACTCCTAACAAACTACATAGACCCAGATATGCCGACACATTATGTGATGGCAGGTATGGGTCTGTGCAGTTTTTAGTTGGACTTGACTTATAAGCGAGTTATAAACATGAGATAATCTTATTTGCTTTGACAGTTTTGCCACTTTAACTTTGTGGTATGCACTGTACTGTCATATTTTCCTTGGACACTTACATTATTGCAATCAAAGTTTTATGTGCTCAAGTAACTCAGGAAAACATGCACATGTTTGAATATCTGGTTAACCTAAAATGAGCTGCATCGTCGAATTTTCCATTCTGAATCTTGCTCTCATTTAACTTTAGTGTTACACTCATTATCTACCAGCATTTATTATAATAAATACCCATGTTTTCTGAATTACGTTTCTTTTCAAACTAACAAATCACTAATTAAATGATAAATTGTGTATTTGCATATATTTAGTTTCTCTTTTCATTATTTCAACCTAAAAAAAAAATTAAATCTTCCTAACCTCAAAAATACCTTATAATGGTCATCAAACATTTTACATTGTAACTCGACTGACTACCACAAACCTTGAATGTTTTCATTGCCAGATACATTGCTTTAAAATAGATATTCATTGCTATCTTACAGTTTTTATCACCTTTTGCAACTTTGGCCATTGATGGCACCAACATGGATGGACATCTAATAATGAAAAGTTGTAGGCATATTTTACTAATTTTTTTTCTGACAAAAAAGCAGGCCCAGGGGGGCACACAGGCTTCCAATTTGTGGGCCATATTAAAAAAAATTGTGTGAAACCTGCGATCCCATGCTCAGTGCGCATCAGTGGCTCCCTCTGGTACCAAGTAGCATTTATGTACAGGTCTTTGCCAGTGTAACAGGCCCATGAAAACAATGATATCTCATGGAACTGTTGTTCCAGTGGCATGCCAAAACTTTTCAACTAGCCATTTTGAGTCCTTCATGATTGATACTAGCATTGATTACACCTTGACCAGTCAATCTCCTAGTGACACATTAGTTTGTAATGGCTCTACAGGATCACCAATGCACTGCTCTAGCCCAAAACACAAGCTACTTCAGATAAATGGCCCCAACCACTTCAAAGTGTCTTGCATTAATATAACAAACAAAGTGTTGCAGTCAAGAAAACCAGCTTCTGGAACTTTCTAGAATCCTGCAGAGCTATTGTCATTGTTGCATGTAAAACATGGCTCAGACCAAGCAACCCTGATAGTTAAGCGTCAAGGAGGAGTACTCGTATATACTTGCGTATAATCCGATACCAACTGCAAACTGCATAGACCCAGATCTGCCATCACATAATGCGCCAGCAGATATGGGTCTATGCAGTTTGTAAGGACTAATCAGTAGAATAAACAACATAGACCCTGATCTGCTGGCGCATTAGTGATGGCAGATCAGGGTCTATGTTGTTTGCATTTGGACCCGGCTTATACGCAAGTATAGACGGTACTCCTCCTTGATGCTGATGACATGTTTTATAGGATAGACAGAGGTTTTATAATTGCTCTTAAGTCTAATACTGTTAGTAACTCTGAGAAATCCTTTGTCGGAAAGTCAACTGGGCTGCAAATCAGGATGTGCAGTCTATAGACCTAACAACAGCATGGACAACACATTGAAACTTGTATGCAAAATCTACGATTTATGCCATAGATTCACCATAGCTATTATTTGGCTAGGAGGTGATTTCAACCTACCTGACATATCATGGTCCATAAACACCATCAACCTAAAAAATATAAATGACTCCTTCCTGCCCTTAGAAAAAGATCTTGGACATATTCAACAAGTGGACTTTCCTACCCATGACACAAATACTTTAGACCTCTTCTTTGCAAACTGACCCTCATTTGAAAACTGCTGGAAACCATTATCTGGCATAACTGACCATGAAGTCATCTTAATGGATTCAAACATCTCCATTCAGAAACAAAAAACAGTAAAGCGCAAGGTCTATATGTGGAAGAAGTCTAATCTGAAAAGCACTGGGTCTGCAGTCCATGCATATTCTGAAGCCTTCTGTACCAAATTCTGTTTATCGCCCGACATAAATAAATGGTGAACAAACATTCTGAAATCCAGTGTCCTTGCTTTGAACTGCATCCCACAAAAAATCCAGCCAATGAACACTAGAGATCTATGCAGACTGTGTAGAAGCAAATGAAAGTGGCTAATGCATGCACACTCTACTACATCGAAAGCAGCCTTGAATCACTATAAAAGTCTAAAGTGCAAGATGCAAAAAGAAAAAGACGGGCACATGACAAATATGTAAATGACATCATCTGCAATGAAGACTTCAACCATGGAACTTTATCAAATACAAAAAGAATGATCACTATGGAGTCTCAACCTTGAAGAAATGGCCTTGCATTTAGTAAAAATGTAACTAAGTCAGATATACTGAATAAGCAGACTGTCTCAGGATTCACCAGTGAAGACAAAAATACTATGCCAGACCTTGGACATTGCTCTACAATTGATGAACATCCTGTTACAGTATCCATAAATGGTGTTACCAGCTTCTCCAAGATATAATTCCTAGTAAAGCCACTGGTCCAGACAATATGCCTGACTGACTACTGCATGAAACAGCAACCTAGTTTGCTCCTGCACTCACTCACATCTTCAAGTATCCATCAACCAAGACAAGGTTCCAGTAACTGGAAAAATGGCCCAGGCTGCCCTGGCATTAAAAAATGTGACAGAGGAAATCCATCTCAGCTCTTTATCTCAAGGTACTGTCTTAAATCTCTACTTTTCTTGGTGTGCATCAATGACTTGCCAAATTGTGTCCAATCCAAGGATTGCCTCTTTGCCGATAACTGTCTATTATATCAGAAAGTTAAATCAACTGAAGATTGTATGTCTCTCCAGAGGATCTTGTCAACTTCCAAATCTGGGAAAGAACATGGCAGATGTATTTCAATCGAGACAAGTGTGAGGTACTTGCCATCACCAACCACAGGAATCCATTAAACTACTACTAATCCATCCTTGGTTTTACTCGAGGTAGAATACATAATGCCAAGTATCTTGAAGTCATCAATAATAAAACGTGTCTTGGAATTTACATGTAGATAATCATCACCAATAATAAAACTGGTCTTGGAATTTACATGTAGGTTTCATCACCGAAAAAGCTTATTCCATTCTTACCTTCCTGAATTGCAACAACAGTATGTATTCACCAGAGGCCAGATCTCAAGCTTACAAGACTTTTATTCACCCAATTTTGGAATACATCTCAACAGTCCAGGACCCTTATACACAGCACAACATTGAGGCTATTAAGAGAGTACAGAGAAGGGCTGCCAGGTTTGCCACCAACAACTTCAACCAAACGAGCAGTGTGACAGATATGTTACAGGAATTGACATGGAAAGAGCCTTGCACCCGTTGGGCCAGATGCAAAGTTGTAATGCTCAACCATGTAGTCTACCATCTAGTGGGTGTACCTGCGAGCTAGTACTTGACTCCTTCTGGGTTCCACACAAAAATAAACAACATCAAGTTCCTCCAACCACATGCTAGAATCTAAGCATACCAGTACTCCTTTTTCTCTAGTGCTGTTAGATTACTGAATTAGTTGCCCCAGACCCTTGTGCAGATCAATTCCAGAGAGGCATTCCAACAAGTCCTCATCAACTGTCCTTTAAGATAGACACCATGCTAGTTTAAAAATCTGCTTTTTATATTGTACATAATGAGCAGCCCATGCATCCAACATGTTCTGATTTTTTTACCATAGTGCAATCATATTCATTTATGAGGTAGGCACTTAATGAAGAAGAACAACTTTGCCCTGATTTTTATGTTTTACTTCTCATCTATCTACAGTGGATGGCCTCCTTGCAAAAATCTGTATATATGGGTCTGATAATAATTAATCCTTAACTCCCTACAGCTGTATATATATTCCTACCAGCAGACTGTGTCCCTGTCCCAGTCCTGAAAAACCCAGTCCTATGTGTAGTGGTGAAGGGTCCAACCCACTTGGTGGTGCAGAACTCCCCTTTTTCCTGTGAATTTAAATGTCAAGAAATTAGTCATGCACCCAAACTTGAATGGGACTCTTTCACATATAATACTAAATCTCTCTAAATATTGCAAATAACCAATAACCATGTCAAATATTTCTCTTGACACTAACCAGCTAAAAAACATGTTTATAAAACAAACAAAATAAAACAAGAAACCCAAGTGGACCAAAGATGGCTCACCTGGCTGACATCTACATAATAGCCAAATGTAAAAGCAGTTGGCCAAGAGATCATAACTGTAAATTTACCTTGTTATCCATACCGAAAGTCATCTTGATCATAAAATCTTCAAAATAAAGTTTATTGCTGAAGGGCAGACAGCTTTTTATTATATCAATATGTCTTTATAAATTATATCTGTTTGGATATTTGACCATACATACTGGTATAGACTGATAATCATCAGTATGTGATCTGAATTGCTTAAATTGAAAACCTGTGATTGGCATGCCAAGGCAAATGTATACCTGGAGTCATGTAGTCTAGCATTTCACGCCGACTTTTTTGATAACTTTGCTTCAAATGAACCCAACCATGTTTTTGTTTTTTTCAATGGCACTCTATGTAATGCATTTTTATTGATAAGGAAATATAGTATTGAATATTCTAGTCTGCTGAAGTGTGTCTTCTTGGTAAATTCATAGTCCAATCAAAAAAGACTGCACTGCTGTTTGCAGGTATAAATAGTAGTGCAAGGGTTTACTGATAGGGCTAGGTAAATCCATTACAAAAGATTCCAATCCTTTAAAAAAAAAAACTATTTTCAATGTAGGTACCGTATGTGAGCACTTTTATTCCAATAATACCTGTAAGTAGCACACAATTATATTTTAATTCAGCCTAAATTTTATATTATGTTGGAATAAACAGATAAATTTGTTAACAGCACTCACTCGAATATTAAGGAGTTGTATTAAAAAAGCTGTTTTTTATACAAAAAACATAACAACTACTACTACGACAATACAATTTCAAACAAGGCAACAACTACTACAGCTTTCCCCCATTATAATGCGGTAGTCGGGGTCCATAACCGCCAATCGTGTTATGTACTGAACAAGTGGTATAGTGAAAATGATCAAAAATTATATGAATAAGTGTACTTGTATGTTTGTGTGTGTGTGTGTGTGTGGGGGGGTAAACAAAATGCCAGTCAAATGTATAGTAATACTTTCACTGAATGGTATTTATACATTTAATTCTGTCCAATAATAATGTTTAAAAAAGGAAATAAAGATATAATACCAAGCTTCAGGCTGTTTTCTTTCAAGCCATATTGTCATACATTTGACAGATCATATGAGTCGGAACAAAACAATGATGTAAACCCCTCATATTAATAAATATACTTGCCAATTATAATTTCTATCTACAGCTGCATTGTTAACAAATTTAAAGTGATTTAAATTGATGAACAAATATCATCACTTGCAAAAAATACAAAATAACGATTAAATTCAGGTTGCACTCGAGACCAATGCATCCTGACGTTAAAAGCTTGATTCTTTCTTAATTAAGGGCTCACAATCACATATTTACCATCCTTATCGTGACCTATATCTGCTCAACCATGATGCCTGACTGTGTCTGAGATCATGGAGCTGTAGCCTTTGAGTGGGGGTTAACTTTTTTCTCCCCATCAAAAGGCCAGAGAAAAAAGTTAGCCATACGTGGGACTGAAGCACTCAAAGGGACTAAACTGTTGCTGTTGCACCGGTACCTGAAAACCTGCCACTTCCCCTCATACAACTTCAATGTGGAGGGCCTTCTAGCTTGTTAGATTCTCTCCATAACAGAAGGCTTAAATTCTTTTGTTCACAAGGCTCTCCTGACAAGAGTCAAGCATAAAGGAGTAGCTTGTCCGGGCATGGATGAAACACCTGTGACCTAGGCTGTTTAAGCAGGTTGGGTCTCTGTAGAATTTTCCTGGGAACGTCTATTGCCAGATCAAGCAGATCGTTCACCCAGGACTTGTCCCACCTGAGAGGAGCTATCGGAATCACTTTGCATTTGTGGCCCCTCACATTTTGAATTATTTTTGCTACCAAGACCGCATAGCCCCAAAACACCTCCCAACCGACTGAGATTGCATAAACAGCCCTTGCCTCTGGGTCCAGTGTCTGTAATTCCATCTTGTTGCAAACAGATTTATCATCAAGTGGGCCCAAAGTGCACAAATCTGCTGAAAGATCAATGGGAGGTCGGACCACTCTGTGTGAAGGGTCTTGCCCCTTCTTGACAATGAATCAGCCAGGACATTAAGACTGTCTGGAATTTGACTGATCTGGGCTGTTATATTCATCTGTGCACACCAGCAGAGAAAATCCCAAACCAGAACACATAGATCTGGTGATTTCATACCCCCCCATTTCCATATAATTGGTCCTTCTGGAAATGAAATGTGTTTACAATGGCCTTCATTTCTAGAATGTTGATATGGACCATGGTGAAGCTGAATACATGGGCTCCCAAAATATATGAGCTGGCATCCATGCAGATCGTAATTTCTGGCTGGGGTTTTTCCAGAGAATTCCTGCTTCCTGACATGAGCCATTGTTTGATGCACCACTGATGCAGGAAAGACGCTACTTCATTCAAGAACATGATTTATTGATTGAGTCAACTAAAAAAGGGGCACCATTGGGCTAACAGGGTCATCTGCAAAGGGCATATGAAAATGCAGCTGAGGAGAATAAAATCTGCCACTGCATTGAGCAGACTGAGGAGTTGCAAAAACTCTCTCGCTGAGATCCTCTACCTATTGGAAATCGACTCAGTGAGCTAAATAATCCATGTTGTGTGCAATTGAGGGAGGCAAACAAGGATGAGGTTTGCAAAAAATTCCATGCCCAGGTGGGCAAAATGTTGGGATGGAGTTAGGTCTGACATGTCCCAATTGATCAGACACCCTAACCGACTCAAAAGGGAAAGATGATCGTTTGTGCCCTTGGCCAACGATAAGCTTACCATGTGTTTTTGGAGGATGTAGAAAAGATAGACCACCATCATGGCTTACGAAGTCAACTGGAGGAGAGAGATGACACAGTTGATGATCTTGGTGAAAGCCCATGGGTTGATATTGAAACCAAATGGGAGAGTGCAAAACTGGTAAATGGTTCCTTGGAAACCTAACTGAAGGAACTTGCACAAGAATATGTGTATAGGGACATGAACGTATGCATCGGTGAAGTCTAAACTGACCACAAATCTCTTTTTTTTTTTATACCAAAAGTCTGACTAATCTTGCAGTCTCCATTTTGAACCTCAGCACAACTATGTTCTTGTTGAGCCAACTGAGGTCTATGACATAATCTGAGATTCCCATTGACCTTGGGTACTAGAAACAGCCTGGAGTAAAGCCCCAGATAATTCAGCTTGTGAACTATCTCCACCACCTGCTTGTTGAGTAACAATCAGATCTCCTTCTGTAAAGTTCCCACTTTCTCCATATCAGACAGCATGGAAGGGGAAGTTGAAAGGGGAGGGGGTTTGATAAATGAAATCAAAAGAACATCCAAAAGAACTTTCACTGCCCATTCATTCTCGGGAAACAGTTCGATCTGTGTGGTTTGAAAATGATGGAGTCTGCTTCCCAGTGGAAGGCTGTCTGTGGGCTGTCGGGGTGGACAGATGGCCCAGCTAACCAGATCCCCATATAGCTCTGCATACCAAGGTGAGGCTGGCCTGTATATGGCATGACTCGCGAAGTGACAGATTCCTGGTCAATGATTGTGGAGTATGGATGGCTGGACTGGCTGGTCGGCAGCCAGAACAGCATTATACGGCCTGGACTGGTGGCAAAATGGATCATCCATGTCCAGAAAAATAACATGCACCCAGACTTAGAGGCTCTGAGTCCCAGCTCAGTCATGTACGAAGACTTATGTTCACTGGGCAGTCTAGTCTCCCATAAGCTCCAAGCCATCATTGTAGAAATAAGAGGGATGGTGAGGAACAAATTCACCAGAGGCGAGCAACCTATTGTTCTAGTTGCCGCATCTGCGACTCCGACAATGCCTGTGAAGACAGTGTGGAGGGCAACTCAACAAACCCTTGTTCTTCCATCTGCAGCTGATCCCGATGTAATGGTTGCTGTGGGTACTGGACACACCACTTTTGATAGGGGGAGGGGTGACCATCAAAGTGTCCCCCACTGTGCTATATCGTCCCTTCATAATGTCAGAACGTGTCTAAAATTGTGAAACAGTAGCCCTGAAAGTTGATGGAGCTAACTTCTCCTTGGTGAGCTGAAAGGAGTAAGTCAACTAACTGAGGAACCAAGGTTTTCAAGGGAATGCATTTCCCGCTTGCACCACTACATGAGAAACTCTCCATTTTTCCACCTGTTTAAAAATGGTGGGCCTCCTTGCTGGAGCAAATCAGTTCACCACTTGTTCTGAGAACCATTTTCTTCTGAGGGTTTGCTTGACATGAGCTAAACATGCAGGCTTGGCATCTCTGGGTACAGACAGAAGACCTGCACTCACCATTGTGTGAGCAGGCAGGGAGAAAGCAGGATCTTCCTGGGAATCTCTTCTGCCATGTTCAATAGATCATTAATCTATGATTTTTTTTCCCACCTGTGGGGAGTAGGATTAGGCAGATTCCCTTGTGTTTTACAAGACTGTAGCAACAGAGGAGAGGGGGAACAGTGTATGCCATGAGACCGTTCCAATTCAAGGAAAGGATGTTGACTGCCCAGGCAAGCTTTGTTATCTATTTTATTGCTGAATGTTTATGAGAGGTCAACACCAATAGGTGCAGATTTGACTGAAGAATGAGGGGGAGGGGAGTAAGAACCATACAATATGAATCAGCTGAATCCAATGGGATGCAGAGAACCTCTTGGACATTCAGACTGTCTGGGATGTGGCAGACTTCAATGTTGACTTGTCAGCGATGACGCCACCTGAGAAAATCCTAAAAGAGGCAGAGGTCGGGGGCCTTGATTCCCCTTGCCTTCTGATGTAATCAAAGACAGTTGATATGTGGGACAGAATAAGAATGAGGATGCCCTACCCTGACACTGTCTCCTGCCATGATTGAAAAGTATGCACTTCGGGGGGGGGGCCGACCCAGTTCACTTCTAGAAAGGAGGGCAGGAGGTGGGCACCCCAACATGTCTTGATTTACAGTGGTTGCAGTGGAATTCCCACAGTTAGCTGAGTAAGGTCCACCTATTTACTGCAATGGGACTGCATATAGCCCAAAACTAGATCATTAGTCTAAAGTGCAAAGATTGGCTGCCACTGGGATAGAAGGATCATCTGCAGGGGTCTTATGAACAAACAACCAAAATGTGAGGATCCATTGTCATACTGACGAAACCCATAGGGCACAGACATTCCTGGGGTGAAATTTGATTCTCTAAGCAAATGATAGATACCACAAAGATGATTCCAATAGACTTTCCTGAAAGGGGAAGACCTGGCTCAAGGGGCATTAGAACTCCATTCTGAAATGACTGCAATGTTAGGATGGGATAAGCCTAAATCTGTCTTTGGTATAAAAGAATCCAAGGCAAAGTCACAGTGAAACATGGTTCATACAGCCCTGAGGAGGAGATTTGGAAGGACTTCCAAAAGTTTTCAAGGAGTAATTTTCCTTATGGAATCTGAACTTCCTTATGTTGCTTTGTTTATCACTGCATTAATATGTACAAAAGTAGAAGAAAGAACAGAACTAACTAGTGTGCCACTACAGCAAAGGGACACTACTTGTGCATCACTTGATCCACCCAATGTTATCCCATTGTATTTATTTCTTAATTTTTTTTGAAAATTTACATAAATAACGAAAATTCTTAATTTTAAAAGCAATATGATCAGTTTTAACATTCTGTACTCTCTCAGATACATTCAAAGAGTTTTTTGAACATATTCAAGGATTTTTCAAGGTTGTACGAATCATGTGAAACAAAACAAGCAACTGCATGTCTTGGTCCAAAACTGACTGACCTGGTGCTTTGCTGAATGCCAACCAGACAGTCTGACTTTATGAAGCTCTGGTAAACTGACATTCAGACCAGAAGGGAGTCCCCTAAACAAGTAGATATGTCCTGTATGTGAACCAAAGAGTCCCTTTTTGTAAGGATGGATTTGATTCTTGCTGCAAGATGACGATTTTGAACTGGATTTTTGTGGCATCTGTAATGATGGGTACCATTAATAATGGGGGAGGAACCCCAAACATGGTCTGAAGGCCCTTTGAAACAACCTAATATATCATCCACATGTCAATGGTGCAGCATCTCCAGTGCTGTTGAAAAACTGAATTCCTCCCATTAGGATGTTGGAAAGGAAGTATTATTGCTGATGGGATTGCAGTCTTCAATGGCCCACAGAAACATTTAAATATTAAGCTTACCATAGTTTTTTTCTCATAAAAACCTTAGACTGACTTCAACTAAATATATATTGTCTTAAAAATGAGAAAAGCATTGTATTTTTCTTCTTATTTGTTCCCTCATCAAAGAATATATCATAGAATTAACAAGTTCTTCTGACATCTCCATTTCATAATCAATATCTTCATCACTTTCAGAACCGCTACCATCTGACTCATCACTACTTAATTCTGGTTCTGTTGACTTAGAGGTGCCAGTCTATAAGAAACACTTTTAATTTTGTTTACTCTGCATATTGATGTACCATCTGTTGTAAATCCTACTAGTTTCTCTTTCATAATGGTCTCCACTCCAAGTGTCTTGAAGACCTGTTGACATGTCGATATATGTCTTGGCTGGAGAAGGAATCTGCATGTCCAATATGAAGAAAAGTGTCCTCAATTTTACCCTGGTTGTATGTTCTAACATATATGTTTTCAAGGTCATCACCAGTCAAGTCAGTTGTACCATCAATCATCAAACTACAAAATTTTGATGTATCCAACTTCTTTATTTTACTACACTTTGTCTGACAGTATTGGCTGCGGTAGTTATAAATGTGGCTGTTGTCTTGTCATTCAAGTAGTTTGAACCAACTTCCAGGCCTTATGATTTGTCTATGCCATATGGTTCTATAAAAGTTAAAGCGAAACCGGAAACAAAATAAGATGTCACAAAGCATAGAATTCGGATACTTGGTAACTCAAATAATTCAGCACCCTCCATGCACTATGTGCAGACTTGAACACTACATACCTAAAAAGTGACCAGTAAGGACTAATGAGTCTTCACACTACATATATCTGGATCAGTATTGAAAATTCAAAATGGAAGACAAACCACTTCAATGTAAACAATTTACCTGTATATGCTCCATTGCACATGTTTATAATATTTTTCTAACTCCGCCTTCTTTTCGTGCCACAATGTAAGAAATTAATTAACCCGAATAATCCAGCCACTATTTTTCACCTCTCTCTGTTTGCTACTAGAAAATGCTGAATTATTCCAATTAGGAAATAATACCCATACTACAATTTCCTATCTTGCGCATTTTAATTTACTCTGCCTTCTGGCAATAATGTAGCAAATGGAGAGAGGCAGAATATAACAACTTGATTATTCAGGGTAGACACTTAGCAGTTCGGATACAATGAAAAGACAATAGATTTTGGACAATATTCTTGGCTTCTGATATATTTTGGTCAATATTTTTTGTTTGCATCTGCATTTTTTATTTGCATTTCTTTGAATATTTACTGGCCCGTAAGGCCTGTGAACTTTCAAATTTTGCTTGCCCGAGTCAAAAAACACTGGTCCCAGGCTTTGGACTTGCACTTATTTTGAAGACTGGGATTGAGGGAAAGGGAATGGAAGGGATGTTCCCCATTTTGCATGCCTAAGGGGGTCCTTCTTGTCTCTCTGATCTCTCCTAGGAAATGTGGGCAAGGCTCTGGGTTGCTGGGCCAATGAGGTTTGCCTCTTTGGTGGCCTGTTGCAATCTTAAATGGCTATGTGATGACTTCCCAGACTGATGACATGGAAATAATTTCATCTCTTTCCGCTTGGTGAAGATTAACAGGGAGTTGAAGGCATGGGTTGATATTGTGCCAGCACTGTTGTTGTCTGCAGCCATGTGGGATTTGGTGCTTAACTCTGGTACTGGCTATCTACGGAAAGATCACAGTAGCCAGTAACAGGGTATGTCCATGTTCATTTTATATCTTCTACTGGCCTGGCAGGGTCACGGCAACATGTTGGTCCTGGCCCACTATACCGTCATGAAAATCTGAACTGCCTGCAGCATCAGGGAGTGAAGTGTCAAAAGAGAAGGTGTCTGCAGCAACACTGATTGAATCTGCTTTCTTGATCATGCGTTCCTCACTCTCGTATTGTTCATAACAAGTAGTAATAATGACCAATGTGAGCATATATGACATGTATTAGGGGCGAAACAATTAATCGAAATATCAATAACTTTTCCATATCGACACATATATTGATATAAGAGGTGAAGAATTTATACAAAACGATACTTACCCTATACAAGTTACTTTAATCTTCTGCCAGAAATAATTATTAGTCGTTAGCCTTTATTTCTTTAAACTGAAAATACATCTGAGACAGTCACAGCAGGCATATGCAATCATTTCTGTCAGTAAAAAATAAAAGCTATTGACAACACCCAACCACCTTCTACAAATTAACACAAGGTGACTAACTCACGTGGTTCAAAATCTACCCCCCCCCCCCCCCGCATGCTATTTATTTTATTCCGTCAGCATGTTCAGTCACTGATAACATATATCAACATAAAGAAGACATTACAGATTTGTTCTCCATATATAATCTAACTAGTTTACTGATCATTTAATAACTACTTTTGTATGTGAAGGGGGCAGATTCCAAACTGCACGAGTTACGGGTTATAGCCACCTTGTTAATTTGTAGAAGAGGAGTGGATGTTGTCAATAACTTCCTTTTTCACTGACAGAAACAAGTGAATGTGGCTACGGCAGATGTTTTGCATCTGAAGGAAGTACAATGTGAAGGATCTGGTTGTTAGTTATCTTTGCTCCCATATTCGGACTTGTTCATGTAAGATTTCTATTGCACAAGGAAATTGCACTATTTCTTGTTTTGAAGATAACACCATAATGCCTTCCAACTTTAAGTGAAGACATGAAATTGGTAAAGCATTCATGCAGTGCAACACAAATGGTGTAGTGACCAAGATGAGTCCTGCATCTGATCAAATGGAGCAGGCTGAAATGGCCTAAAAGGGTGAATTTAAGTCACTGAAAACTAACAGGTAGTCTGTTTAGAAGTAGTTTTTTTTCAAGGATGATAAAGGCATATGAACAGATGATAAGTCTATGTGTCTGTAATTTGCATAGTGGAAATATAACCAATATGTCAACACATATTAAACGGCACCACCATACCACTGATAGATCTTCTAAAAATGAAAAGACTATCTAGTTGATATGTGTATAGATAATGTATCATATCATAGGCTGTGTATCGTGAATCGTATCGATACGCAGCAGAGGTGTATTATTTCACCCCTACCATATATGACCCTAATTGCAACCTGTACGATACATACAGAGGTTGACATCAGTTCTAGCTAAAGATGTTCACACCCCATGCACTTAATCATACCAAAAGTACTGACACTGGTAAATATAGAGAGCAAAACAAGGGCATGCACAAGTGAAATCAATCAAGCATTGTGTTAAACTTGCTCTGAACAGGACACTATTCATAACAAACAAGAGTACCTCAAAGGGACTGATGCTCTACTGGGCAAAAAGAATTTCCAGGAATTCAAGATAAGACCACTTCTTCTTTTTAACTGCTGAGTGTTGAAACCATGCAGTGCTAAAAAAATCCAATAGCTTAATGCCAGGGTCCCTCTAATTTCAGATCGAGCCCCTCCTGTATTTTAAGTGAAACACCCACTGAACTTATCAACAACAAACAAAATCTAGAATGAATTTTCTTAGCTTCATAATAAATCCATAATGATTCATGTCAAGTATGATGAGACTCTATCAAGGGGTTTACAAT
The DNA here is from genome assembly GCA_029931535.1 of Margaritifera margaritifera. Lineage (NCBI taxonomy): Eukaryota > Metazoa > Mollusca > Bivalvia > Unionida > Margaritiferidae > Margaritifera > Margaritifera margaritifera. Next base: position 918,749 of record JAQPZY010001274.1, read on the forward strand.
ATATATGCAAATAAAAGCTTTAACCAAAACCATAACAAGTTTTGTTTCTCAAAAGGTGTATAAACATTTATAATTTTTTGTAAACCTGATAGCCTCACTGCTGACACCGATGTCACCAGAAAAGTGACTGCTATGTCTCGCTTCCTACTAAACGAAAACATTGAAAGAACTTGATCTAAAAAAAAGCAACTAAACCGAATTTGACCAACTTTCACATAATGCATCCTGGCATATAAAGGCTTTTCTGTGTGGGACAAATGCTGACATGCTAAATATGGATGAAAATACAAAAATTGAGAAACCTCAAAATAACTGTTTTCTTAATATATCTGATCAAAACCATTTGAAGAAATTTTTACAGAAAGCATCCTAATGACTCAGATTTCTTGGCCAAATGGTCTTGTGTTTTGGCTATTAGGCAGATGTCAGCCAGGAGATTGATCTCAGGCCAACATACACCACTGGATATGAAGAAGCTGTTTAAAACTTTTTCTATTTTTAGTAATGGTTTTCAAATTTGATTGTGGATCAACATAATTTGTATACTTTCTGTTAAATTTGGTAAAAGTCTGTTCAACAGTTTTTGAGAACAAGTTGTTTCAAGGTTTTTTATTAATGGTGGTACATTTTATGACAGATCATCATTATTTTAATAATTATGAAAGACCTTAATGCCAGGAAGCTTTCTGTAAAATTTGGTCAAATTCTGCTCAGAGGATGACAGATTAGTATCATTAGAACAAATCTCAAAAGCCATGATGCCAGAATTCATACTGTAAAAACGTGCAAAATGGTCAATAAGTTTTTCAGAAAGTTGTAAATAGTATTTATGAATGGATGATGGGCAATGCATGACAGATGATATGATAAGCTCACTTGGTCTTATGGCCAGGTGAGCAAAAAACAAAAGAATTAACATCAAATACCTAAAGATTGTCCTGCTTGGCCAATGCTACTTTAAGATTCTGTTAGCGTTAAGTAGTGCCCTCTGACGAAGATATTCTCAAATTGACAGAATGGCAAGCTTTACTAGACTAGGCTAACTGATATTAACAACCCACTATAAAACACTGTCAGTGATAATCAAGTACTGTAGTTGAACTGCCTGAAGTACTATGGACCCTAGTCCTATTGATGCACGCAGTTTCTTTTTTAAATTCTGCATCTTATCATTGTTTAATTCATTACTCTGTTGATTTTAAGATTACATTGGTGTTCCAATTACCATTGATTACAATATTTGGATTTTCTTATTTTTTTACCCATGCATGTTCTTTTTTGATCTACCATATATACTTGCTGATAAGTCGAGTACAACTGCAAACTGCACAGAGTCAGATCTGCCATTGCATAATGCGCAGGCAGATCTGGGTCTGTGCAGTTTGTTAGGAGTAATCAGTAGATTAAACAACACAGACCCTGATCTCCCAGCACAGGTTTCCTTGGGTGGTATCGAACCTGTTACACCTGGGTTATAAGCCCAGTGCTCTACCAACTGAGCTACCATTGCTACCTAATGTGAAAATCATAACCAAGTAAAATGATCGTCTTACCATCAATATCCACTCAGATCGTCTTACCACCAATATCATCCCAGATCATCGAACTTACCACCAATATCCATTCAGATCGTCTTACCACCAATATCCACTCAGATCATCCCACCACCAATATCCACTCTCATTGTCTTACCACCAATACCCACTCAGATCGTCTTCCTACCAATATCCACTCAGATCATCCTACCACCAATATCCACTCAGATCGTCTTACCACCAATATCCACTTAGATCATTTAGCTTACCACCAATATCCACACAGATCATCTTACCACCAATATTCACTCAGATCATCTTACCGCCAATATCCATTCAGATCATCGAGTTCAGCTTGTTTAGTTTCTGAGATATACTGGTGTTGTGGACTAAAAGTAGTATTGATGACACTCTGTGACGAGGAGTTTTAAAAAACAATGCTCGCTTTCTCAAGAATGTCAACATGCAGTGTTCAGATAATTGTTTTATTTGTCAATTTAGCTTGATACCTTTTCAGATAGAACAGGTTTTAGGTCATGCAAAAATTGTGTGGTTGTGACTCTGGGACAGTGATAACATGCCCTACACTTAGCTTTGCCAACATTAAAGTTATTTATGAGTGGACTGTGTCCTGTTGCATATGAAACACTGACCTTTGGTCAGCGTGTTGACAATGTGATACATATGCATGATAAATCATCCTAGCTAATTGACATGTTATCTTGTTTGTCTAATGGTATTGGGCCCCATTCAGATTCCCCCATAGCTTTTCCTTGATCCTTATGTATGCTTTTACACAATATTAATCATCATTCTTCCCTGGGAAAGCCACAAAATCATGTCATATCATTATAGCAATTTTCAATTTTGTTTGTGAGGGAATTCAGCCTTAAATATACTGAACCAATTTCATAATATTCCTAACCTTCTGACACCACTTCCATCTTTGTGACTTTCACCTTCACTGTCACTCGAGGCTGTGGCATCTGAATCCTCTGATGACTCATTTATCTTTTCATAACCCAATAGACGATCCAGCAGAAAGCTGAAATAAAAGGTCCAATACGGTAAATCACACATATACATCATAACCCAATAGACGATCCAGCAGAAAGCTGAAATAAAAGGTCCAATACGGTAAATCACACATATACATCATAACCCAATAGACGATCCAGCGGAAAGCTGAAATAAAAGGTCCAATACGGTAAATCACACATATACATCATAACCCAATAGACGATCCAGCAGAAAGCTGAAATAAAAGGTCCAATACGGTAAATCACACATATACATCATTCACAGAACTTCAGGATCACCTGGTATGTATTTATGTATGTCTGTATGCATATTGTTTAATGGCACATCAGCACAATCTTGACTAGAATAGTGTCATGGAAAATAGCTAGCATAAATGGCAAAGTCAAACACCTTGCCAAAATCCACAGGAAGACCTGAATGGAATCAACATTTTGGCTTTGAAAATGTACATTTTTAAAATCAAAAGCTGTTTATATTTTGAGACTGTCCCATAACATCTGAATCAGAAATATAACCAAGTACTAAACCACAGAATGTATCACTAGAAAAAAGTATAACTTTTGAAATTCATATAAATTTGCATGTAACTCATGGAGATTTACAGAATAAATATGTTAACTTTACTCTGCTTAAATGCATATGTTGCTTTGATGAAATAAAAAAAAGAACGAACAACAGAAATAGTTTTTATTTTATTTTAAAACTTTTAATTCTAAAGAAATCAGAGTCAACAATTATAAATAAAGATAAATATTGGCAACAATCTGAAAATTGTCTGACGTTTACCCCAGAATAATGTTATTCTGAAATCATATAATGTTTTATGAGTTCAACTGTGTAGAGATCTTACTGAACGAAAGACTAGATTATCAGCTGCATATAAACTTAAAAAAACTTACTGATCATGCATGCAGTATTGTCATGAATATTTTCAGATTTTGACTACCATATATACTCGCATATAAGCCGATACCAACTGCAAACTGCATAGACCCAGATGTGCCGTCGCATAATGCACCGGCAGATCTTGGTCTATGCAGTTTGTAAGGACTAATCAGAAGAATAAACAGCACAGACCCTGATCTGCTTGCACATTATAGTATATTTTGAAAATTTTGCCCAAACTGGGTGAAATGGCAGAGTTATCACAATTACTTGGTATCAGTAATATGATGAAAACCAGAAATGTGTTAATGGAACAAAGATGCCCCACAACAGTGCTTGTTAACCGACCTAACTTAGCCAGGATGTGATGGACAGGCAGATGTAAAGAAAGACAAGAGCAACACTATATGTTCTACCACTGTTGTGGTGGGGCATAACAACCAAGTGTCCAAGTGCTCATTTTGGAGGTGCCTCTCAAACAAAAATAAACTGTTCATCATGCAATAATTCAAAGGGTCTTCACAATGTGACTGGTCAACAGTCCATCAAGATTCAAAAAAATGAGTCAATTTAAAATAACTGTCCAGAGGATGACAAAATACAAAAGTAATAAAGAAAATGCTTGTACTACCTGCGGTCTCTGGATACTTTGAGTAGTCTTCTCTGTGCCCTCCTAAGTTCCTCCAGAAAACACTCTTGTTCCTGTAAGACAACAGTATGACAAAAGTAACACAGGTTTCCTTTGAGATAACAGGATGACAAACATAACACAGGTTTCCTTTGGGATAGCAGTATGACAAATGCAACACAGGTTTCCTTTGAGACTACATTATGATGTAACATTTCAGTAACATCCATGTTTTACCAGAGAAAATCCTCACTCTCATCACATATTGCTGATTTGAAGTTACAGTGTCCTTTTTATCCTCCATTCCCCTTCCCCCATCACCATTACTCAGGGTTTGTAATCTGAAATATGTCAAATATATTATGTGTTTTCCACTTATTACAAACTACAGGTAACCAGTTTTGTCACATATATTTAAATATGATGCTGTAATTAAAATTTAGGTACATTTGAGCTTTTAATTCCACCCACCCCAGTGTTTCAGATTGTTTTTTGTGCCAGTGGGTAGACTGACTCATCAGCTTGAAAAATATGGGGCCGACTTTCAGAACTATGGGTCAGCTAGTAAACTGAAATGGGAATTCCTGAACATTTCTATGGAAAATCAGGGGAAAAAAAGTGAAGTTGAAAACTTTATTATCATCAGTTAGATACATAAAACAGTGCATATTCATTTAGTCACTATTTTATATGTGAATTTTATAAATATTCACTCACATTTAAACATTTATTTGCCTTGTAAATTTTTCAAAATACTTACTTGCATCAATGTTTGCTCTTGTTAAAATTGAAAAAAATTTAAAAAAATAATCAAGCAGTCAAAACTAGGGAAATGTCATTTTATTAGTTCAGAATTTTACAATCTTAATATCATTAGCAAAATATTTTATGATCTTTTGATGGAACTGGTAAAAATGTTAGAAATAGATGAAATTCCTTGAGTGCTGGGTTATTTTTTTAAAATACTGATTGCCTCTGAAAGCAATTTTTAAGTAAATTATGTTTCTCAGAGAATAATTACCTAATCACATTAACGTCAGGGATATAACCCTGCTACCTCCCGAATTCAGCCCTACTAAAAGACGAAAATTCATTTTTTGTGTCTATATCATATAGACAAAGGGCAATAACTCTTGTCCATTACCTTCCCTTGCCACCAGGTGTCATTAATTTTTAAGCTGAGTGATATACCAACAAGGATGCTCGCATGGCGGGGTGGCTGGGAGGGTTTTTAAATAATGTGATCGGGTAAGTATTCTTGGAGAAATATAATTTACTTAAAAATTTGGTTTCTCCTTCAAATACGTTCCCTGATCACATTAATGCTAGGAGAATAGGTAATAAGAGGAGGGAATGCTGAGCATCCTACCTATACCTTGGGTATCCTTCTAGGGATCTGTGACCCTTATATCCGGTTAAGATGAATATTGAATTCTTCTTACCTACAAAATTTCACTGGTGAATCCAGCAAAGCTAAGAGGCTGTGTTGGTTTTAACTGGGTCTGGTGGTCATTTGGGCCACTGCCACAGGACCCACCAGATTCAGAGTTTGTCTCTGCAAAGCGAAATCTCTGAGATAAAAACTCTCAAAGGTTGACTCAGCACATGAGCCAAAAGCTTCTGTTATGGCTTGGATTGAAACACTACATTTGAAAGCGAGGCTCGTAGAGATCGCTCTAATTCCTTGAGCTGAAATGCTCATAAGGGTACACTGATCTTTTAAGACTTCAAAGTACGCCAAGCATATAACCCACTTCAGCCATGGAGATAGGGCTTGAGAGGTTATATCCTGCTTCCCGGCCTTCACCGGGAGAAAGAGACGTTTGCATGTGCAATGACTTGCCTTTGTGTGCTTCAAGTAGTGCTTGAGGGCTTGAATAGGGTCTTGCATGGCCACTCCTCTTGACGTGTCTAAAGAAGAGAGGGAGCGTAAGACGACTCTCAGATTGCCCACTAACGGCAACCTATTTTTTGGTCACAAAGCCTGGTTGAATCATGAGGACCACTGAACCATTCGATCTGAACTGAAGATAGTTCGGGTCAGATGAAAGGGCATGCAACTTGCTCACTCAGCATGCCGAAGCTAAGGCTATCAGAAAACATGTTTTGTATGATAGTAGCTTCAGCGAGGTTCAGGCTAAAGGCTCAAATTTATCAGAAATGAGCAATGTTAAAAGCCAGGAGAGATTCCATTTTGGAAACAGGGTGAGGGATTTTGGACAATCCAAATCAAAATTGGCTATAGGTCTGACAGATCTTTATCATGACCAATATCTCATCCACCATGATGCCTTAATGTGTCCGATAACATGGAGCAGTAGCCTTTGATGGTAAATGGGGCCAGCTTTTTCTCGTCATAGAGCCCGAGAAAAAAGTTGAGCAGTTGAGGGATCAAGGCACTCAAAGGGACAATGTTATTGACTCAGCACCAGTCCCTGAAAATACACCACTTTCCCTCATAAGCCTTTAGAGTGGAGGGTTCTTGCTCTAGAGATTCTCTCCACAATCGGTGATCAAAATTCTTTCTTTTGCAAGGCTGTTCTGACAAGAGCCAGGTGTGAAGGACAAGGTGGTCTGGGCAGGGGTGGAACACTTGTGACTGTGGTTGGTTGAGAATCTTCCTGGGCAGATCTATCGCTATATCGTGTAGATCGTGACCCTGGACTTGTTCCATCTGAGAGGGACTATCAGAACCATCTTGCAGTTCTGACCCCTCAACTTCTGTATTATTGTAGGTACCAAGACCGTGGGTGGGTAGGCAAGGCCCAGAACCCCTCCAAACTGATCGATAGTGCGTCCATGACCCAAGCTTCTGGGTCTGGAACTAGAGAGATGAAGGTGGGCAATTTGTGATTCGCCTTGTCGCAAAAGGATCGATCATCAGATGCCCCCAAATTTTGTGCAAAGCCAATGAAAGACTGATTGATGTAGGGACCATTCCATATGAATGACTTGACCCTTTCTGGATAAAGGGTCAGCCAGGACACAGAGTCTGCTGGAAATGTGCCTGATTTGCACGTTGATATGGAGTTGGTTGAACCAATGTAGAAACTGCCAAAGCAGAACGTACAGGTCAGGTGATTTGATGCCCCCCCTGTTTGAGGGGTAGGTCACCACTACCGAGTTGTCTGGCATAATCAGGACTGTTTTCCCTGAGAATCGGTCCCTCCAGAATTGAAAGGCATTGATGACAGCCTTCATGCCGAGAAGGTTGATGTGGAGAGAGAGTTCACTTGACTCCCACATGCCGATGACCATCTCAAAGTCCGGATACAGGTGGGCTCCCCAACCGTACGAACTGGCATCGGTACATACTGTCTCTTCTGATTGGGGCTTCTCCAGAGGAATTCCTGTCATGAGCCAACTGGGGTTGCGCCACTGACACAGGAATGATCATACCTTGTTCGTGATCCTGACCTTTTGATCGAGGGGACTGGAAATGGGTGCCATTGAGCCAGCAAGGTCATCTGTAATGCGCACAGAAAAAGACAGCCCAGCGGGATCAAGTCTGCTGCCACACTGAATAATCCGAGGAGTTGCAAGAACTCTCTCGCTGAAATCCAAGTCCTGTTGGAAAAGGACTAGTTGAGTTTAACGATCAGTATTACGTGAACTTGAGGAAGTCATACCAGATTGAGATTGGTGGTAAACTCCATACACAGGAGGACAAAACACTGGGATGGATGAAGGTTCGACTTTTCCCAATTCAAGAGAAAACCAAGATGATTCAAAAGGGATAGGAGATCGTTCCTGCTCTTGAGAAGAACAGAACTTACCATATGTTTCTGGAGGATGTCATCCAAGTACGCCGCCATCGCCGTAGATGAAGTTGACCGGAACAGTGTGACAATGCAATCCATGATTTTGTTAAAGACCCAGGGGTTGATGTTTAGACCTAATGGAAGAACTTAAAACTGGCAAACCTTGTCGCGGTAAGCAAAACGAAAAAATTGCTGTGACACCAAGAGGATAGTGATGTAAAAATATGCATCGGTCAGATCGAGACTGATGGCATACTTGTCCCTTCTTATGGAGAGTCATATTGATCTCGCCGTCTCCATCTGGAACTTCGTCAGAAGAATGTATTGATTTATGTGACTCAGGTTGATGATCAGCCTCAATGTACCGCTGGATTTTTGTATAAGGAAAAGTCTTGAATAAAACACCGAAGATTGTGTTTTTCTCACAGTCTCCACCGCCCTTGCATCAATGATAACGTGTTGTACCATGCGGTCTAAATAGACAAAGTCCGAGAAAGTGACAAATTCATGAAAATATTGGAAAAATTGCAAAAATAATGTATACCACCTGTGGACGAATGATTAATACACACTATAAATCCAAACTTCTTAATGGATGGTTAAAATTCACATCAATATTGGCATGAATTGACAGGAGGTTTCTCATATGATGTTGACTGTATGACAGCGAACCTTAAAAACTGGCAACACCTGGTGGTGGCAAGGGGAGGTAATGAGCAAGAGTTATTGCCCTTTGTCTATATGACATAGACACAAAAGATGAATTTTCATCTTTTAGTAGGGCTGGAATCGGGAGGTAGCAGGCTTATTTCCCTGATGTTAATGTGATCGGGGAATGTATTTGAAGGATTCCATGCTGTGCCAGGAGGACCCCTTATCATAACAAAAGTCCCTCAAAGGGACTGATGCTCTACTGGCTGAAAAGAATTTCCAAGAATTCAAGATAAGACCATTTCTTCCTTTTAACTTTGGAGTGTTGAAACCATCTTTAATATTCTTCAGCGATAACAAGATTTTCAAATTTGATGCTGTGGTGGACATACTGGATGTTAACTTAGCACTGTTTTCATTTAGGACCAACAAGGCATCATAAGAAATGTTCTGGTTGAAATCCCATGTTTGATATGACTTTCCATCTTGGAGGAGCAACGATAACAAGATTTTCAAGTTGGATGCCATAGTGGCCATATTTTATATCAGATTGGCACCATTTCTTTTTAGTACCAACTAATCATCATAAGAAGTCTTCTGGTGAAACCCCATGTCAATACGACTTTCCATTCAGGAGGAGTAGCAATAACAAGATTTTCAAGATGGCCGCATTGGTGGCCATATTGGACATCATACTGGTACTATTTTCACTTGGAACCAACTAGACTTCATAAGAAGTCTTTTAGTGAAAACCCCATGCTGATATGACCATCCATTCAGGAGGAGTAGCAATAACAAGATTTTTAAGATGACCATTGTGGTGGCCATATTTCAAGCTGCACCATTTTCATTTAGGACCAACTAGACCATGGGATGAATGTGTGTGTAAAGTTTCATGGCAATTCTCCAAGTAGTTTAGGAGGAGTAGCAATAACAAACTTGTGCTAACAGATGGATTACGGACAACTGACCATCCCATAAGCTCATCTGGTCCATGACCAGTAGAGCTAAAAATGCAGGAATGGCATGGGCACACCACCAAGCTGAAGCTTTGAGCACCTTCAAGAAACCCTGAAAATAATACCCTTCTTGTATGTGTTTATCATATGGTCCATACAATTACAAAGGTAAAAAAACCCAGTGGTTTAGGAGGGAATAGAACAATTGTCTGTCGAATGCAAAGTCTTGCAGGTGAATGGGTTTCTGCTGATGCAGGTGAGACACCTGGAATCCTAGCATATCAGGCTGCAAACTTCTGACATATACTAATATTGTACCAGTAGAAAACAGCAACTGAATTAGAAAATACATGACTTAACAACTTTAACCCAGAAACCTAATAGTGCTGACGATGGTAATGCCTGAAAAGTGATACCTACGTCTTGCTATCTACAGGCAAGACAATGACATACCGTATTATACTCACTTATAACTGCAAAAAAAATATACCCTGATCTGCTGTTGCATAATGTGCCAGCAGATCCACATCTTTGTTGTTTGTTCTAATGATTACTCCTAACAAACTGCATAGACCCAGATCTGTCAGCGCATTATGCAGATCTGGGTCTGTGCAGTTTGCATTTGGACTCAACTTGTACAGCAGTGATGGCAACATCACATCTGACAAACATTTTCTACTGCTGCCCTAAGCTTCACCTCTCAAGATCAGATATTGGGTTTTGTTTTAGATTTTAAGGTTATCAATGTATTTGACCTTTTGTATAATTAATCATGCAAAACTTTTAATATCCAAAGCACATTCAAATGACTGAATGGAAAATAGCATTACCGGATCACAGTCATGACTTCACTTACATAGACAAGGAACTTCAACTTCTTTTTCAGAGCTTTATATTTCTGCTTGTAGTCAATCTGGTGCTCTGGCTGTCCTGTTCCATCTGAAACAGAAAAGTTTGATGCAAATGAAAAGGTGTGTGAACCTAAAGTTCATGTGAATGAATACAATAAATTCTTGTTACAACATTCATTACAGAAGAATATTCAAGTACCAAAAGAATATTCAAGTACCAAAAGAATATTCAAATACCAAAAGAAAAATGATGAGAACCAGTGAGTTCAATGACAACATGATCTTCAGAATGGAATATTCAGCACCTGACTTTGACATGAACTTCCTAGTATCAAACACTGATATTTCCTATATACATTGCACTTTAAATTTGAATATCCAAACATTTTATTTGCAAATTGGAATGTAATCAATGATTACAAAGTTTACCTCTATGAAGCTTTTAGTAGTCTCCTTTGTAGAACTTAATTATCATGCAGACATTTTTTTTACACAAAAGTGATCTTGACATACTAAATGTTGGTCCCTGTGACAGGGCATAAGATACAATAATTAGAATATTCTTTTTCTTGATGTAAAAGTGGAGGTATTATAATGAGTCGATACAAATCAGAGATTCATTTGTTTTTCTTCTCAAATCATTGTTCATAAAACCTGCTTCTTAAGCTATTATCACTGTCCTACCCTAGAAGCACAGGCTGCATTTAATAACGCTAGCATTAGGTGGCTTTACGCTAACAATCCTCATGTACGAGTTAGCAAATGGTGCTAGGTGTCAAAAGCTAATGGTCAAAATTGAAAACTTTCCCCAAGCAATGCATGCAAAATTTGTTTCACACACAGAAGAGCTCACCAACTAAGACTTGTAAAGAGTGATGAGAGCCCGTTTTCAAAGCAACCCCTCAATTTCAATGATTTTTCAAGATTATTTGAATCATGCACAAAGCAACCCCTCAATTTCAATGATTTTTCAAGGTTTTCAAAGCAACCCCTCAATTTCAATGATTTTTCAAGGTTATATGAACCATGAACAGGAATTATCATATATACAGTAGCATGTACATTTAATACCAAAAAGGGGCATATCTCTGGAAATGCACAGCAGAGCATGATGACATAAACATGTTAATAATGTCTGCCAAGTTTCAGGCAATTTAATAAAAAAAAACATGGAATTAGCTGTACTCACAACAATTATTATATATTAATATACATATATAACACCAGGGAAGACATGCTAACTCAGCTGGTACAGCATTAGGCTTATTCAAAGGGTCATGGGTTAGATACTTGCCAAGACCACCTGCCCAAGTGTCCTTGGAAAATGTGCCTAGCTCCGATTTCCTTGGCATGACAGTCAAATAAAGTGCTGTTAAAAAGCAATCAACCTAAAAATATTTTACACATAAAAGGGCACAACTCTGGAAAGACTCATCTGAGCATGATGAAAAAACAAAATACAAATGTTGACCCCATGGCAACAATATGTGCCAATTTTGAACATGTACAGTCCATAGACAGATGCAGCAGTTCCCACACAAGAATTTTGGGACATACAGGACAGATGTATAGACCTAATGCTGTATGACCCTGCAATATTTATGGCAAAAGAATACAAATGTTTTCTCATTTAAACATACTATAAGACAAGGGAGGTAAATCTTCAAAATTAAAGGCATGACCAGTACTATGACATTAAACAACTAAATTGGCTGGGGACTAACTTAGTCATTGTAATTAAGTCTGCAACATTTACCAAAATTTCTGTATATACACAGTATACAACAAATGAAACGATGGTGTTTAATTGAACTTATTCGAAAGTAAACTCTTCCTCTGATCCATACATTAGGTTTGGTTTGGTTTGGTGCTTTACTGTATGGCAACACAAGTAGGTTATTTAGTGCCGAGGCAATTGGAGCAAAGTGCCTTGCCCAAGGACACACCACAGTAGCTGACCCAGGCAGGTCTGATGGTAGGCTCCACCCCCACATTAGGCTAACAGGTGACAGTTTTTTTTTAATATATATGTATGTAAGCCAATGACAATGTGCATGCTGTACCTTGCTGAGCTTGCAACTGTTCATTTGCTGTGCTGTATGTCTTTTACCTCTTATTATGACAGGATTCAGTTTGTAAGACATGTCTTTATTGAATATATCGCACAATTTAGGTAAAATATCCTTAGAATCGATGTTATATTGTGTTGTGCCATTAGATATATGCACATGACGCAAAAATCAATAATGCTACCAGATGAAGATGTGCTGCATGTAACACCAAGGTAAAAGTTTGTTTACCAATTTTTTTAATGTTTACAGGCAGTAAAATAAATTACTCTGTTTATATGTGTAAATACTAAAACCTTAGTTGTAGTAAGAATTGAGTGTATTTGCAACTGTTGTAAACTATGCTTAAAACAAAGAGACTGGCTTTGCACAAATTTTACCCCAGGTTTTCTCAAGAACATTCTTTTTTTTAACCGTATTTGCCGGCCTATAAGTTGATGTGGAGTACAAGTTGAATTCACTAATTTCATCAATTTTCAATTCATCCATATTTAAGTCAAAGTGGAGTATAAGAAGAAGCCAGATCAACACCTTGGCTTCGTCTTTTTCGCTAGTAACTTCCGGTTTCATGAATATTAATGGTATCACTGTATGCTATTCCAGATTAATTGGGGAAATGATTAAGATAGTCTGTACATGTATTATTTATTGGTACATTGTACGCAACAATATGACCCCCTGTTGTCAAAAGGAGCAACTTGTATTCTTACAGCATCAGTAACCTCAGTATCAAATTGTATGTACAATAAAAAATAAAAGAACACGATCAAGACTTGTTGCTTTTAGTGAATGCGTGTGTGTGTGAGAGAGAGACAAAACAATGCTATGTCAGTATGTAAGAACATATGCATTCAGAGCAGTTTTTACTTGTAGCTTTTGGAGAGAGAGAAAGTGAGAGTGAGAGAGAGAGAGTGTTACAGGGTGATTGTAATATGTATTGTCGAGTTACATTATCAATTAATACCTCTGGATAAACAGTTCATTCTTGTTTTAATTACGATATCCATTATCAGAAGTACCACATGGCTTTGCAGTGTTATTTACATTCTAATTAAATATGCCTACAGCTTTGACCAGCTCATTCCAGTTGAGACCAGCAGTAGATGTGATCTAATTAGTGAGGCTACCAATAGGGAAACAAGGCTACACATAGGGTATTGTAATCGATCCTGTAAAGCATGTTAATGTATGCAGTACTGTGTAATGACCTGTAATCCCAGGTGCTTGTTCATGTAAGTTTCTCAACCAGTGACATCTTCTGTTCTCGCTGACAGAAGTGTCAGAGCTTTGAACTCATGAGCAAAGATGAAACCAAAATGCTGCCTAACTACAGGAAGTGTACATGCACTTAATGATAAAGGATAATCTTATTTCATCGGAATACAGAGGTCATTGTACTTGTAAAGAAAACAACACAGCATGCTAAATGGTCATCTTGGGATTTAAAGTAAATGGAGTCTAGATGGATATAAATATTGTGAATATATAAATTATATATCTTTGAAACTGAAGGAGTATGGTATGTATTGTTTTAATTTCCATGGACCATTTTATTACTGTTTTCTCTCTTTGACAAAAGCTTCAATTAAACAGGGTCAGTATGGTGCATTAGGCAAAATAGCATGAAGAAGAACTGAAATCTCTCTCTCTCATATTGGGGCATATTTTATTTCGAGCACGAGGTGCAAGAAGAAAAATGTGCGATGAAATACCCATGTCCATGTCATTGTTATTCGTTTTCTATCTTGTCTATTCTAATACACACATATGTAAGCAAATTTAAACAAGATATATTACTCATGCATGCTGCTTTAGTGCAATTACGTCTGATGCACACAAATTTAATACTGACAATCATGTAAATATTTTGGAATCCTTTTCAATGTTGGGTCTTATATTTGTTCGTACATGATCTCTTCCCCAAACTGATCATTATTGTTTTACACATTATTTTTTGTACTTTGAAACAAATTTTTTTTTTTCACGTAAGAAAAATTACATTAAATACAGAAAAGCAATTTCAATGACATAATCCATATACAAGTCGATTCGGAGTATAAGACGAAGCCGAGACTTCCAGGTCAAAAAGTGTCAACTTATTGGCTGGCAAATACGGTATCAGGACAATGGAGTATGCCAATTAATTATTCTTTTATTACGGATAAGAACAAAAGACCCATCTGAAAGTCATGTATGCATGTTTGCATGTATTTTTCATTCTCTCTCTTTTTGTGCATTGGATTAATAAAGCTGGCATTTAAAATGAATTTTTAAGTAGGAGTATACTAGGGTCACTGAGAAAAGTGAGTAAATATGATGCTTTTTCACAAATATTGAGTGTCCAAAATAACATGAACAATCTATAAGTGCTTGCTGCTTATTGAAAAAATTGTGCAAAAATCCACAAATAAAATAATAAATAGTTAAAGACAAATTAAAAATCTAAACAACACTCAATATTTAGGAAATTTACCTTACAATAGGACACCTTGTGTCTCTCATTGTAATCCTCTATGAATTAAAAGACATAGTAGAAGATATCGATAGTTGGTTTTGGAAAGTCCTGAGGTCAATTATGCGCCAGCAGATCAGGGTCTATGATGTTTGTTTTACTGATTAGTCCTTAAAAACTGCATCGACCTAGATCTGCCGGCGCATTATGCGATGGCAGATCTGGGTCTATGCTGTTTGCAGTTGGTATCAGCTTATACACAAGTATTACCGGTACTTTCATATCAAATAAATTATAACTATAGTCAAACCTGTCTTAAGCAGCCACCTCTTAGAAGTGGAAAAGTGGTCTCAAAACACAGGCAGTTGCTTAACAGAGGTTCATTTCAACAGTAAAGTGGTTTATGGAACCCTGAACAAGTGGTTGTTTAAGATAGATTACTGCTTATTACAAGTGACCTTTGAGACAGGTCTGACTGTACTTTTGAAAATTTTAATTATAAGTACAACTGCTCTCATTTTTTAATGACGCTCATGTAATCAAATAATTACTTAATATCAGATTTCTTTATTTTAAACTGCAAATACATTTCTGCAAGGGATGACATATCCCTAGCCCAACTGGCTAGGCAACTATCATTTTTGAAGGCAAGTAAAATTTTGGGTAAGTAGCCCAATTTTTAAATAGTAAAAAGAACAAACATTCAAATTTTGAGAACATTTTCACTGACATCATCCTTGCTGGGCTAGTTGGTAAAAACTGTAATTGTTGCCCTATGTAATCTGGATATTTATTTTAAAGCAATACCCGTGTCTTAATAACTGTTATTACCTAACAGATAGCAAGGTGCTATGACAAAAATTGTGGTTTGGTAATTACATTTTTGTAAAAGAATTCAGAAAGCCTTCTTTAATCTCCATATTTTGCTATCATTCAGTTTTGAAGGAATAAAAAATCACAAAATGAGTTCAGATTATTATGTTGTCTTATTACGTTGTCATGATTTTTGGTTAAAAGGTATATTACTGATACTACTTGCTTTTAAAAATGTTTAATTACTAATTATCTGTGATTGCTTACAACTTCATAATCAACTACAGATGATTGGTTTGGTGTTGTACAGCACAGCAACACAAGCAGGTTACTTAGTGCCATCACAAATTGAAGTAACATGCCTTGCCCAAGGATACACCAACGTAACTGACCCAGGCTGATCCGATGATAGGATTCAAACCCACACCCTTTTGGTTGCGAGTCTGGCATGATAAGCACTGAGCCATTGTGGCTCCTCAATTACAGATAAT
Source organism: Margaritifera margaritifera (assembly GCA_029931535.1). Classification (NCBI taxonomy): domain Eukaryota; kingdom Metazoa; phylum Mollusca; class Bivalvia; order Unionida; family Margaritiferidae; genus Margaritifera; species Margaritifera margaritifera. The sequence goes on from JAQPZY010001274.1 coordinate 934,885, forward strand.
TACAAGTACTGATCATAATTACCTAGCTTTATTTGGAAACATACCTATAACTGGCATCATTTTAATATAGTCAAGCAGCTGAGCTACTGGATCATGCTAAACTTCTCTTGCGGGTGTCACAATGCTGGCTTAGTACTCTTCATCTTGTCTAACTGAAATGGACATGAATTTGGTGAAACAGATCATCTAGTGAATACATTTGTTGACCTGCAACCAAGTGAACTGTGTGCATCACATAAAGGACTAAGCAGAAAAAGTAAAATTACTGTGAACTCAGAAATGTCAAAAAGCTCTTGGTGATGTGAGTCCATGGTTCCAGTACTGCCATTTTTGTTGTCCAGGACTCTGAGTTTTCAAAGCTTGGTCTATAGCTCATTGACATTACTGGACTCTAAATTTTCAGGAAAATGAGACCCATGACTCCCATTTAGAGACAGCTGAATATCTCCTTATGATATGGGTGAGTATGCCATTCCCTGGTTTAAACAGCAGCTTAAATGCAAATTTAACACACCATAACAGTACATGACAACCGACTTTGTTTTTTACCTACAGAACCTTTACCAGTTTTAGGGGCTGATTTCTTGCAGTCAAAAATTAAAAATACATTTTCTTGTATGAAAAAATAAAATGAATTTGAAAACAAAACAAAAAATACCCCCAACAGACAACTTAAATGTCTCACTATTAACATGCCCCATCTTTAATTTATGTATCTATTGATGATGTGCAAAATCAACAATGTCAATATTTTTTGTAACTATTTTTCCACCTTCGAGGTTTTATTCTAATGCTTTGTGAACACAGTACATGATTGATGCCAAAGACAGTAAACAGGCTCTCAATGCCACATAATGGACAGTTTCTTTCAAAGCCACTGGTTTATATGTATTAGTCACATTATTGGTTCATGTATGGGAAGATGACATTATCCACATAACATGATTGTCTGAATGTAATGATGGAGCAATTTTATGGGTAGTGGTTTATGTAAACGAGAATATACTTGATAAGTTTCTAATACCATTTGGCTTGGTGCTGCTGGTTCTGTTGACTCCTTGTGGTGCTGAGCACTCAGATGAAAACATGGTGTAAGGGTAAGGGACTGATCTTGACAGGTCTTTGATTTGTTTGATTTGAGCTCATACTGGCAAAGTATTGTTTTAACCATTCAAACCACCAGTGTCTGTTGTCAGCATATTTTTGTTCTTTTGTACTTTTTATTTTGGGTATTTATAGAGAATAATCCACAAAATAAAATGCCTATAAAATTATATAAACTTTGACAGAGGCAAATCCATGAATTTAAAAATGTTATTTTTTTTTTTTTTTACAAAAGCACAAAAATGTATACCCACGAAAGAAATGAAACCATGGTATGGTATATCCAAATTTGCAATATGGAATGCTTTGAACACATTCTGTCAACCAGAAGCTTGCATGACAGTGAAACTGGAAAAGAGTTTTGATCCTGTTGGAATACAAACAAAAACGAGACAACCCACCTAAAAAAGCTCATTTCTCAAATTTGATTCCAGTTTCTCTCGTTAACAATGAAATAGTATGCACCTATTTTGAAACCAATAGATATCTTAGCCTGTGATTGATAAAGAATCATTTCTGGCATAAAATAAAATAAATGGGCATTAATCTTCTTTTTTTAAAAATCACTTGATATTCTGTGCAATGCAAAATTAGCAAAGGCTAACAATGTGCACATGCCATAGAGCAACAAGTCTCCTTGATGTCACATAACATTCTTCAGCATACTAGACATCACAAGAAGTCAGCTGCACTCATTTCCTTGACTTTGACTATTTCATATAATACACTTACATTACTATTTTGATGAGCCATACCTAGTGGAAATATCCACTGTCAGGCAGCCTAAGACATGTTGGAATTTTGCTTACAAGATCAAGGAAAAATCCAGATTTTTAATGTGATTTATTAAAAACCGGTTCTGGGTACTAAGTAGACAATTCAGGAATGTCTCCAGCCCTGATAAATCTCCTTAGCAATACTCAATCATTAATATATAAATCAAAAATTCAAGTTTTTGACCAAACAATAAGTCAAATCCTGTAGATTTATTATACATGTACATGTACACTGCTCCTTCATTTTAGTGCACCCAGATAACTTGTGAACCTGATTATAATGTGGGGAGGGAGGCAGGTGTGGATACCATTTTTTCTTATAGAAAATACCAAAAAACGGCCACCTATTTGCTAAATGTGAATAAAATCAGAATAAAAATTGGTAAATGAAACCCTGACATGCTCGTTTTATCATCGAAAACAGCAGTTTGTGCCGAGAAATTTGGAGTCAACATCATGAAATTCACAACTTTTAATAAGAAAGAATATATTTTGTTAAGATTTTCTTTTTAAAAAGTTGTCAGTACACTGTAAATAACAATATACAATGAAATATCAATCAATGAACATGTTGGATATACCTAAATTCCCCCAGATTTGGGATCAGGAGGACAAAGTGTCAATTGCCAATGGAATCCTAAGTGCAACACTGTATGTAAGTAACATAATTAAAGTATCTAACATTAATCAGTGGTTTATCTTCCTCATTTGCAAATGTGATCAAGCCTGCAACATAACCAAGTGAAAAGAATACTGGTGCATGAAAAGCTTAGTTTTGTATAGAGGAGTTCTTTATGGAGAAACCAGATCCAAAGTTTGTAGTGAACTTAAAATTCCTGGATTGGCAATCAAAATTATGCTCAAGGATGAGCAGAAATTTTGCAAATGCTTGCAATGAAATCACATTATCAACATTCGACTGATAGATCAATGCAAAATTGTGTTTTTACATTGTTTTCTCAAAATAAATGTGCATTTTTTTGTTGTAAAAAAAAGAATCTAGTTCTGTTCTGAATCAACAACAACATTAGAATGTATCCACATTCATATGCAAAAGGCTGTGAAGGAATACACAATTTTTCACTGGTACACATGTGTATATCCAGTGTTGCACCTTGAGCGCAGGCTTTCCAGCAATGTTTTGTCTTACGTCCCCCAAACCTTGACCCTGTGCGCCCCTCTGGGTGCGCCTTTTCATCATAAAAATAAAAAATAAAACAAAAATATGCCTACAGTTTTTTTTTAGTGGATGTCCATTCATGTCTTTGTTGGCACTAGCAATCGCCATTGATGCAAAAGGTGATAAAAACTGTAAGATGAAAATGAATATCTATTTTAAAATAATGTATCTGGCAATGAAAACAATCAGGTTTATGTTGCAATGTAAAGTGTTTGATGGCCATTAGTGTAACATATATTTTATGTTAAAGCCACCCCGACAGAGAGGAAGACCGAATTTATTTTCTGGTTGAAATAATGACAAAAGAGACAAAATTTATGCAAATACACAATTTTTCATAAATCAATGATTTGTTAGTTTGGAAAGAAAAGTAAATCAGAATACTGGTATTTATTATAATAAATGCTGCTAGATAATGAGTATAATGTAAAGTTAAACGAGAGCAAGATCTGGAACGGAAAATCACATGGTGCAGCTCATTTCAGGCTAACCTGATATTAAAAAATGTGAATGTTTTCATGAGTGATTTGAGCACATGACACAATTGTATTGCAATAATGTAAGTGTCCAAGAAAAATATATTACAGTGCAGACAACAAAGTTAAGGTGGAGAAACTGTCAAAGCAAGTAAGATTATCTAATTTTTATAGCACTATTAGTGCATTATGTACTATTATTTTCCTTTGTCCCTCTAAAATATTGTCCCCAAATCTGGACGGTGGGGGACATAGTGTCCCCTGCCCTTGGGATCATATGTGCAACTTCATTAGAGAAAGGCTATTTATTGACAATTATTCCCAATGTGATTATAAAACGAGTATTCAGCCCTGTACCCCATCGCCCCCCCCCCCCCCATTTGCTCTCTTCTTATTGCTGATGTCCATCCCTTTCTTAATATGCAGGTAAAACAAAAAAGATTGAAGGCCATGACTTAAACATTGCTCATCCACAGTGCAGCAGTAACACATTTACTTTGAACCCTGCTGTCCCAGGTTCAATCCCCAGTTCTGAAGTATGGAAGGATACATTATTGCCATCCAAGGTTGGTTGATTCCTCTAGATTCTCTGGTTGACTCTGTATCAGAGACCATATTACAACAACATGTAAGCCCATGTTGTGTAGGCTGGCAGAGTTGGTTGTGCATTAGACATTCAATAAATAAAGTTATAATTTAAACTCTTACACTGCATTTTTCACCAATGTAATATGCTAAGTTTTATGTTAATATCACAGGCACTTGTAACAATTTTGATTGGTATTTATTATATGCATGTAGTATATACTGAATACAAATAAATTAATATTAAAAATCATTTCTTTTGAGTCATGTCTTGGTGTAATAACATCTGCACTCTTCCCCCATTTATTGAAAGGAACTATATCCATTATTTAACTTACAGCAAAATTAGATGTTTGTGATGGATAGTCAGGCCTAATGTAGAGAAGTCAAAACTTTCTCAAATTGTTCACTGAATAAAATTTACTTAGGGCGCTCTACTCTTGCACCAACCAGCATGCTGTAGTCATTACTGACCGATGATATGTTCTCTTTACTTAGATAAGGTGCTCTAAATAACAACCTCAGTCCATTTTAGAAATCAAACATCTAATGACATGTAAATGAAAATCACTTCATGTGTATCTATGTAATCATTGTAAAATTACCACTGTTTTGTTGCCCTGTTATTTTTTCTGCACAAATTTGATACAAGCTCTTGCCATGGTCATAGGAAGCCAAGATGTCTATACTACTAACTAATCTGTTTCCAAGTATTTATTTAATTTGGTTCTGATAGTGGACTAGATGAAGGTAAACCTCTTTAGAGAATTTAAGCTGAATAGTATCACTTTTATTTATTAATTTTTGGAATTTGGTTTGGTGAAAAAGCTATCAAAATAACTGCAAATTACCTCTCAGGAAGATATATGGTTATCATTAACCATTGGTTAAAATATGAAGTTGATGGCAAAAGGTAGAGTAACCAGTCTAGCTAAACCCTCACTCTATCAGTCAAATGCTCATAATATGCATGATGCATCACAGGTAAAGGCACAATTCACAACCAGGAACATCACTGGCATGGAGATGTGCAAAATCTGTGCCAATTATTCAGACACTGCACTGTCTAGATGCATCTTTCATATTTAAGTGGGCCATCAATATTTTCTTTGCACCACTGGTGCAAAAATGCAGCCTTGATTGAAGCTTGCTATAGGACAGTTTTTACACATGGGTATTTTGAAATGAACCCTCATTGGCTCAGGTGAAAACTCCAGCTTTATCCTTCATGCTATCATCAAAATTTTAGGACCTTATTTTGCAGTAATGAACCAGTAATATTTTACACTTAAATAATGTTATCAAGGTATTATTGAATGGCTTTTCTTGAAAAAATTCAACATGCTCTTGGAGATTAAGTATAGTGACTTGAATGTTCTTTCATAATTGTGGTGCATATACCAGTAAACAGGGTTCACACAGCTATTGGTAAAACAAATTCCCGACCTTTTTCAGACTTTTTTTCAGACTGGATTGCAATAACATCCAGACCCCTCTGGCACATGTATTCGAAGTCTGTATCACTATAAATGAGCATGTGGTATCCACATAATATAAAACAGTATCCACCGGTCACAAGTGAGTGATAGGTCACATGTCTTACCAACCACAATGAACCAGCAGGGACATCACTAGACCAAACGGCACCCCAGGCGACAAGAGTCTTTAGCAAAAAAAACCCAGAGCAACCAAAAATTCCATACTTTTTCCAGACCTTTATGGCAAAATCTTTATTTTCCATACTTTTTCCAGGTCTGCAAAAAGAACTCTTTTTTCCCATACTTTATACGAACCCCGAGTAAAGAACGAGTGATTCTCCCAAATGAATGAGATAGTCGTCATAAGGGAGACAAGAAACAATAGCTCATTATTTCACCAAAAAGCCACCTATTGATACATGTGCCAGTGGTTAATAAATTCCAAAACAGTACTCAGTAGACCAACAAGTTGTTCTCCGCCTTTTTTTTCTGACATGACTGGCGGCCCCAGTCATTGTCATAAACAAAAACAACAATAAAAAAAAAAGGGCGGAGAACAACTTGTTAGTCTACCAAATAAGTCCACTATTGTTTGTAATCACATCTTCAAGTTTATTGCAATAAATATACAGACTCTATTATTTTGAAAAAATAAAATCATTAAAATAAGTTGAATCCGTCTTCTAACAACACCCACATATTAGGTCTATGTTTTAACGTATATATCTGTATGCGAGAATTCAAACGGCTGTGCTGGTTTTACGCGTTTGAAAATGAAATAAAATTCACACTTCCCACTATATCTCAACTTCTCAAGGTAATGTTGTCCTTGATTGAAAATGAGCACTAATATAGCATCTGCAACACTAATTATATCATTATCCGAACTTTTCGTTTCAAACTCTCGAGAAATTTCTTACGATATATAGATCTTGATAAAATGTTTCATAGAAACAGCATACATTGACAAGTTTCGTCTAAAGGGAAAGCACGTGTTTTACGTCACCGGAAGTCGTAGATCGTCATCAGTTTTGCGGTCTCTTACAGGAACTTGGCCAAGTGAGTGAACACGAATATAGAACCAACGTAAATAAATCGGGTCAAATCTGGTTTATTGCTTTACATCTTAGATATTTTCTCTCTTTAACAGATCTAACAGACTATCCTCCTTTTATTATTACTATAATTATTCCTTGCAAGAGCGAACTTATACAATAATTTAACAATCGCATGAGCTATATAACCTTGATTTTCCAGGTGAAATAAAGATTCAATTACAATTATAAAAGAATTTCGTGAAGAAACTACTCTAGTTTATAACTGATGTCGGAGTTTCCTTTATGCCAGTTGAATTCTTTAAGCAAGTTTAATATAATTTTCCACATCCCTCTTGTTTCCGAAGATAATGTGCTAAACACACCAACCCACCCTATTTACTGCAGTAACTGGAAGCCGTGGTAGCACAGTTGGTAAGCGTCGGACTAGACTCGCATGTGCTCGTATCATTGCTTGCAACTTATAAATAAACTATCAGCTTGGGTGGCAACTACTTCTAAAGTGATCATAACATACATTTTCTCTTTTAAATACGAACAGAGACGGCTCATTAATTAGCGTAATTCTTTCGCTTCAAACGCAATATCACAAGTGGAAGTTAATCATCTGTATAATCAATTAAAAATTAAAGAATCATTACTGTCATTTAATCAGTTTATAAAGGAAACCAACACTGATGTCGGTAAAGTACCTTTCATTAATTTAATTACACTGACTTGCTGGATTAAAATCATAGTGAGCTGCTCGTGGCTTGAGTAAACACAATGCAACAAAGCACTGCTAATTGATCATACTGGCTTTCTTTTGTTTGACATGTTTTGATTTGCCGATAATTTGGTCGCTTAGCCCAATATGTAGTCAAGCGATAACAGAACGTGCGCATATGCGACAATTATCACTGACCACATTTATGTGTTATACAGGATGTAAATGTATACATAAAGAGGGGTAGAATCAAGTATTCAGTACGCCCGGAGGGCATGATTGGCCAAATAAATGAAGATAAAGTGATTAACACACGAAAATAAGGACTTGCCTGACTTTTTTAAAAAGCACTTGTCATGGACTAGCGATTTTGAAAATTGTACTTGACCGACTTCGAAAATGAATAGTCCGGGACATCGGGCTATGGGATTTGTTCAGCCCTGACCTATTTTTCCAGCATCCTGTTTAAGAATAGACACGTATATTAGGCTGCACATTGCATGATCCTACAAGTACAATGTAAGATGTCCATCTTGATATTTATGTTGTTTGGATGTGATGTCTTAATTCCAGCACAGTGTCGTGTAGCTTGTTCCCCAGTCGACAGATGGGGGAACTAGGGCCAAATTTTCAAGAACATCTCGCACAATTGGCAGCCCATATTGACACTGTTAGATTAAAGTCAAATTGCCTTTGTTGGACTTTAGTTTGATGTCTTTTTCCTGATGAAATAAAAGCCTGACACAAGCATATTGATTCATTTTCAAGTTCTGTTGACATACATTTAGGTTGGTTGAAATGCAATGGTAGCTGAGGAATGCAAAAGTATGGACAAGTTTCTTGAACGAAATGAATAATTGCTTTCGTCAACATTAGTATCTTTGTCTTTATTTTGTTTCAAGAAACTTGCTCCTGCTTCAACTGAGTTGAACATCAGTGCTAAAGTTGTTATGCTGTGTGAAGTGTAGCCTTATATATTTGTCGATTCTAAAATAGGTCATGAGAGAAATGGATGAAGTGCCCTCTGTTGTGTGGTTATATATAGTGCATACCGTATTTTGGTGTATATAACGCACACTGATGAACAATGCGTCCCCAATTGGCGACCCAGAATGAGGGGGGAAAAATTGGTTCTTCCATATAATGCACATGTAATATAATGCATTTTCAAATCTTGATAATTTCGCTCCATTTTCGTAGTACAACAACAGTTGGCCATTTTGGATAGTGCACTGATCATTTGTTACGATGTCTGAATTGTTTACAATAAACCAGTGCTGGACTGTTTCTCTGGTCTTTCCTGTCAATATGCGGCACCCGATCATGACCAATATTTTTTTTACAGATATCGTAAAAGAAAGGGGGAAAAATGACAATATGGAAAGTATATCTTTACGATTTTATGGTTCTTAAAAGAACTGTTTTAAGGTTCATCTTGTTGATGATGTTCAGTCTGTTGCATCAGATCCCTCAAATAACTCTTTGTCGTCATCACTCGTGAAAAGTCGCTGTATGTCCTTGTCTGTCATCATTTCTGCCATAGCTGCATAATAGTTCCTGTCCTCATCCTCGCTCTCTGGGTGGTGTTCATGCTTAGCATCGTCCTCCCACAAGACATCCTCTGTGCCATCCATTTTATTTGAGATGCGTCACTTTTTGAAAACCTGGATGATGATGCTTGGATCTAGCTCAGCCCATGCATCCACTATCCACTGGCAGACATCAGTCATCTCGGGTTTCCTCGTTCTACCAGAGGGTGTAAATGTGTGTTGGTTGTCAGCATACCACTCAGTGCATTTTCTTCCGAGCATTGTTTTCATGGGCTTGTTGATGCTGAAGCAGAGTGGTAGTCGGTCTTTAGTAGGTCCTTGACATGGTCTGACTTGTGGCATCAGATGGCATCCAGAATTTCCCATACATTCTTTATCTAGTCCTTCATCAATGTTTCATCCATTCATCCCTTCTCCTGGCACCTGCAGGGGTCAAGCTAGACTTGAATTTTAGAGAGAAGGGACTTCTCCTTTTGGACAGAATAGGGAGAAGTGAGAGCAGAACAGGGAGAAGTGGCAGCATAGCAAGAAATGCAATATAATATATAATGTATCATACTCATATGCAGTGTTTTCATACTTGAAAGAGTACATGTTTAGATGGAGGGAAATATGCAATGTATTTTGGCCATATAACTTCAAAAAAGCATAGCAGAAACAATACATTGTAATCAATTTTAACTGACAGGAGTACATAGATAACAGTATTGTAATTAAAAATAGGTAAAATACTAAAGCAACTACCACTTAAAGAACAAATTTTATTTTTTGTTAGTGTCTTCACTAGCAAATAGCAGTCAAAAACATTTCTAAACTCGTTTGAAACAACCCCATTATTAGGCTATAACACGCACTTGAGAGAACATGTTTATGTGTCTTCAATGTCAGTATTCAGCCATTCAAACCACAGTGGACACTGATAAGTAATCTCAACTTGACAACTGCATGTCGAGGGAGTTGATTCTAAATTAAATGTGAATCTTTTGACTTGTTATTTGGTGAAGTTTTAAAAAGTAGATGCATCTATTTTTAGAAGTGGGGATTTTCTTCATATGACCACTTGCTTTCTAGCTTTGTTACAACATTCTCTAGATAGGATTGAAAATGTATGGTTTTAATATTTGTCTATGTACTCGTAATAACATTGTGTATTGGTTGGATTTTTTTTTTTTTGCTACTTGTTCTCGTATTTTCACAAAAATGAGAATTGTGAGAAACAACCTTGACCTTAAGTTACAGCGCTTATCGATTCCACAAGCATTGTCCCATACGTTTCTGACCAACACGTTTTTTTTTTTAGGCTAAATCTTTTATCACATAATAGTTACACTTTGCTTTCTACGAATTGTATAATTTCCTTAAATGTGAGTGTCCAGTGAATTATGAAACTTCCCAGACACTGCAAAGTCCGCCATTATTATCCCTTAGCAGGTTTACTGATGGTTTCAAACTGATTTTATGAAGAAAATAATGCAAGCAGGGCAGTTTAAATCTTCAAAATATAAATTAGAAAGTGCTTTCACCAATTCTATTCTAAAAACACAATTGTTATTTACACAGAGATGATTTAGTTTCGAAACACAAGTTAAGTTTTCATCATCATATTGATAACTTGTGGAAATCGGGCAGCGGTATCTTGTGGGGGAAAAGAGTTACCGTGTATACTTGATTATAAGTCTACTCAACTATAAGTTGACCCCCCCCCCCACCCCCTTTTAGGGCTGCTGAAGGTGAATTTCTCTTTGACCCTCCTAAAAGTTGGGGTGTATTTTGCAAGTCAGATCCATCTGAAGGGGTGACTTCTTAGTGAGTCAGAAATGCACTTTGGAAATATAAACAAGCCAAACTGGATAGATAAGAAAAATAAAGACAAAACCAGTGTAAAATACAATTATATTATTGAGTGAAATATGTCACAAATAAATTGACAACTTACAATTTGTCCATCTTTGTGTAATAAAGTCCATTGAAATACATAATGCTTTACATTTTAAATCCATTTATATGATAAATCCACGAATTCAATATTAAGTCAATATACCGGTATAAAAATAAAAGTTCAGAATGATCCGATTCACAATATCCCGTAATATGTTAATTCCACATGTCGTACAAATAAACAATCAAAGTCAAGTCCACTTTTTTGTGATTCACGGTATCCTATAAATGTCACTATCTAATGTCATCTGGTACAAAGTCCAAGAATTAATCCTGATTGTCTGATAAAGATCTGAAATCCTACATTGTCGTCTGGTCATCGTAAATCTCGTCCGACTCGGATTCCTCTGCTTTTCTGTCGTATGCAGGTGCTTATGCAGAGGTTGAGCTTGGGCTCTGTAAGTAACACTTTGATCATAAAGTCAGAAATCTATTAAAGACTGCAACTGAACACATGTCAATTGTGCAGCAAGGTCACAGGGAGTTCAAATAACCACCCTCTGTTACTTGGCACTGAACAAGTATCAAACTTGCTGCTTGATCAAAGGGTTGTCACGTGGGAAAACAAAGAGTGTGGTGCCTTTACAAGCAAAGGGATTAAGGTCAAAGTATATGCACAGGAAGTTGTAGAACTCTACTTGGCACTGAACAAGTATTAGATTCGTGGCTCGATCAAACGGATTGTCAACTTGACAACAAAGTGAGTAGCTTTACAAGCCAAAGGCTTATCGGCCCACATGCACTGGCAGATAACTTGGGAAATATCACTTGGGAATTAAATCTGACTTGTGGAAAAGGAAAATACAAATTAAATCAAAACTTTTATTGCATCCAGCACAGTCTTTATACAGCAAAACACAAATATTAATACAAATACAGGTTGTTTGGACTGGCACGAAAATGGAAGCAATATACTTACTAATAAACACCCACGGTAAACATTAACTGACACTTCATTTTGCGGTAGGTACTATTTAATTTACCGGTAATATTTTCAAATTATTAAAATCCAAATAACTGTAGATGTATTGTGTAATGAATACCGTCATGAAACGGATAAACACGGTGCGTACCATATATGAAGTACTGCATATGAATAGTGGCATGAAAATGTAAAAATATACGAATTGACAGTATATTTTTGTAGTGCAAAGTTTCCAACATTACCCCAAGATTTATATTTTTTTTATGTCGCGCTTATAAGACGACCCCTACTCTGCATGAATAGAATTTTAAGTAAAAAAACAGACTTATAAGCGAGTATATACGGTAATTGGTCAATCAGCTATTAAAACACTTGCCTGTGAATACGCAAGAGTTTGTTTTGTTAACGCAATTGATATGAACACCTTCCAAGGCATAATGCAATCCATTTTGCCCAGGGCTTTATTCAATACCAACTACTTGGTTGGGTTGAGGGAGCATCTCAAAAGCCCCAAACTACTGTCACTCGGTGTAGATTTAAAAAAAAAAAAATGACGGGGCGAAGTTGTTTTCGCTTTCTTAACAGAAGAAGGCGAAGTTTACATTTTTTCTGCGACTTAGTCGCCCACTTCGCCTGGCAGCGTGACCCCTGACCTGATGAGAATCCCTTTTGGAAGTGTCTTCCTCTTGAAAATAACACAAGGGAGGAGCTTTCCACCATCTGCAGTACAAGCAAGCATCATGGTAAAAACGATTTTTCTCGTTGCCAGTTGTGGTTATGCTAATGTTTCAGGCCCCTTTCATGTGGATAGTGGTACTGATGTACAAAACTGGAGGCTATTTATTGTACAGTAAATACAATCGTATCTATTGCAGATACCCAATTCACAACATAGTTTGCATAATAGTGGGCATTTCTTTTGAATTGCGGAAGATAATGATGATATGATGGATGTCCAGGAGAAATTAACTGCTACTGCAAAATGGAAAAGAAAAAAAAAAGTTCCCCCCACCCCATAGTTTAACTTGAGAGTCCAAAGTTTGTTAATGTGACTTTAAGCTTAGTTTTGGTTCACAAAGATTCAGTGCTGTTTGGATGATAATGGACATAATTTCATTTGTATTCATGTTTACTTCTTAAAAGTGTTAATTGGGTCAAAATGTAACAAATTAACAACTGAACAGATAAACAATATTTGTTTGACATTTGGGAACAGTTTTGTAGTGTTTGTCATGTGCACTGATGGAATGTACTGTACCAACTGAAATTATATAAAGTTCATCACCTACCAAAAGCATTTAGGTGATTATCTTTTATCACTTGCACCCGTCCATTTGGTAATAAACTCATCAGTTGACCAAACCAGCAATCCTAAATATACTTTTTTTTAAAGCTGTTGGTTATAGAATGCAGCATCACATGCTTCGTAGAGTCTGTGTGAAAACAGTAGGACTACATTAAAATTAAATGTATAATTCCTTCATGAACGTGTCACATGGAAATGTATATTTGGGTTGCAAGCACTAAACAGAAGCTGGACTAGTAGAGGTTGTATTGTGGATAGCGATGCGTATATTTCATTGTGTGGGAACATGTTACGCAAGCAATTTAAAAGTGACCATGGGAATGAAAAAATATATCGCAGCATTTCTCACATTGTCTATTTTAATAATGAATGAAGCCCGCTAATACTTGGCTGTGATTTCTTGTTCCTTTTGTTTAAAAGCAGAATCTCTATCTCATTAAAATTACTATCATTAACTATGTATATTTTGTGAAGCACCTAAATAATCTCAGGATTCTTTGCTTGGAAATTTATCTTTCATCTCTCGCAATACACGTATGTGCAGGGCTGAGCAAATCCCATAGCCCGACGTCTCGGACTTTTCATTTTTCAAGTCGGGCAAGTACAATTTTATAAGTCACTAGTCCAGGACAAGTGCTTTTTTCCTATTTTAAAAAAGGTCAGGCAAGTCCTTATTTTCGTGCTTTAATCACAATATCTACCTTTATTTGGCCAATCATGCCCTCCAGGCATGAACTGAATACTTGATTCTACCCCTCTCCATGTATACAGTTACATCCGGGATAACACCTGCAGGTGGCAAGTGAAAACTGTCACATATGCGTACGTTCTGTTTACCGCTTGACTGCATATTGGGCTAAGCGACCAAATTTTCGGCAAATCAAAACACGTAAAACAAAGCTGGTATGATTAATTAGCAGTGTTTTAAGCAGCTTTGCTGCATTGTGTTTACTCAAACCAGATCCTCAGTCGTTTGCCTTCTTATTCTTTAAACTGAGAATTGATAATGTATCGTATTGTAGGCTGTGTATTGTGAATCATATCGATTCGCGGCACAGGTGTATCATTTCACCCCTAGAATAAAGTAATAAATGAAGAAAAATGTATTAGACAAGTCGTTGTATATTGGAACATTTACAGGCACATTATTAGTATTTATATCACTGCTATGCGGTATTTTGCGAAGCTTGAAAGTAATGACAACATAGACAAACAAGTTGTCAGTCTTTTGTGTGTATTTCCATTAGAATAGCAACAACAAAAAACTATATGACAATGTGAAATGATTTATTAATATGAGCAATCAAAGAACAGGGCTGTTCGTAAGCATTATTTACTTCTTAAATAAGGCTATTAAACAATATATAGTTACAATGTGACATTTCTTATTTCACAAGGAGTGACTGATGCGTGTTGGCAGCTATTGTGCCATGATCCTTTCATCAGATTGAGCTAGACATTTTTTTTGTTGTAAAACGTGCGCCCCTTTCTGAAAATAAGAAAAATAGGTACGATGTGCATGTAATGCACACCATAATATGCTAATTGGCACCACATAGCCATTTTTGTGCCGAGGTGTCATTAAATGTCAATAATACACATTTTACTCGCTTTAAACTACCGTATATACTCGTGTATAAGCCGATACCAACTGCAAACTGCATAGATCCAGATCTGCCGTTGCATAATTCGCTTTCAGATTTAGGTGTATGCAGTTTGTAAGGACTACTCGGTAGAACAAATAACATGGTGCATTATGCTGTCAGTGTTTGCATTTGGACCGGGTTTATACACGAGTGTATATGGTACATATCGGAGTGTTCATTTCAGACAAGCTCTTAAGTGCAAGTGCAAGATCCCCTCAATAGTCGCAGGAATTTTTAAGTCCTGCTGAACAATAACCCAGGTGCTGATGTTGTTGACCAATTCTACTCCATATGTATGTAGCTTTCCACTTAGCAAGTGTCCCCATTTGGTTGTCTGTCATGAAAAGTCAACCTTTGTCCAGTTGCATATTGATGATTGAGGCACTTTAAAATGCCTTGCTGCATCACAGATCATTTGTTTTGCAAATTCAACAACTTGAAGTTTCTGTTTCACTGTATATGTTCTGTAATGTCCAGGTTTAGTAGCAGCACTGTTGGTATATTCTTTCTTTGTATATTGAATTGGATGTAATTCCAAATTTCTGTCATGATTTTTGACAATCTCTTGTTCAATGCTGTTTTTTCTCCATACTTTGCTCTTCCTTCGAATCATCCCTGGGTTGTTTATTTGGTCAATTTGATTATCTTAACATGAACGAGGCAAAACCTCTTCACTAGTACTAAACTGCACAACAAACTTTTGCTTAGCGAAATGTTTTGTGATGTAGCCAATTTTGTTATATCTTTATTCCGAGATCATATAGTTGGTTGACTTCTTTGTTTACTAAATAATATTTTGAAAAGTAAAAACTACTGGTTAGCATCACGCATCCCCTGAGAAATTTTCAATCTGCAAAAGTTTCAAGTTTTGACTATTTCTACTTGATTACTTGATTAATCAAGTGTTCATACCCTAATTAATACTATATGATTGGACAATCTAATATTAATGTGATCTGGAAGAATGAGAGATGGTAAAAAAATATTAAAGCAAAATTGCTCATAATAATTTAGGAATAAACTAGGATATAGGTGATGCTAAGCATGATATGCACTGAATCAGTACTGTAAACTACATGTATATATGTCGATTTTAATCCTCATGTTACCAAACGGACCATGAACTATGAAGTCTTTAATTATTTTAATTTAATGTTGGAGAGATCAGAAAATATGCACATAAAAATAATAATATAAAAGTAGTGCATAACGGTTGATTGACAGTGGTTGTTGAATGAGTTGATCACTACTTTATAACGTGGCGATCTTGAAGATTATGTCTGGACATTTTGTGCCTCTAAATCTTGGGAGACCAAGAAGGTTATATTTTTTATGTGCATGCAAGTCTTCAGACATGAAAAAAATAATTTTTTCCTGTCCAAAGACTTGTATTCATTATGGGAGTGGAGTGCAGGCCTGACTTTACCTGATTTTCAGCTGTTTGTTCATTGCGCCTTTAATATCTTGTACTCTCACCTACACTCATAAAAATAGGTATGTTGATACATCTGGATGAAAATAACTCTGCCATACAAAAACTACATCATTGTGACCTCGTTTGCATTCTTTATTGACTTGGATATTTCAGCTGTTCATTCATTACATCCTCAGTATCTTGGAATCTATTTCACCTTCAATAATGAAAATTGGTATTTAGATGCATCTGGACGAAAATAACTCAATCATACCAAAACTAGGTCAGTGTGACTGAACTTGCATGCATGAGATACTTTTGTATTTTCAGCTGTTCGTTCATTACACCCTTAATACCTTGGACCCTATTTCACCTAACCTCATGAAAATTGGTATGCAGATAATCTCACTATAAGTAAGTCGTCCATACCAGAGCTAGGTCACTGCATGCTTGAGTGTATTTTCAGCTCTTTATTTGTTACACCCCCTATATTTCAGACCCTATTTGACTTCCACTTGTGCAGATTGGCATGTTGATACTTCTGGACGAGAGTAACTCGATCATGGCAAAGCTAGGTCAATTTGACCCAGTATCTCGTGCTTTGGTGACTTGTATTGTTGAGCTGTTTGTTGGATACACTGTCAATATCTTGGACCCTATTTCACTCAGACTTGTGAAAATTGGTTTGTGGATACATCCCGATGAAAGTAACTCAACCATCACCATCACATGGATTCGAGTGACGATTTATTCTCGCTTGAGAGACCTTTATATTTTTATCCTTGTATGATGTAAACGACATTTATTTTGTCCATACTGCAGCGAATCCGTGATGTTATCTTGCACTGCTACATGTGCATGTATTCATTTTGTTCAAGAAATTTACTACAACTGCTTGATTGTAACGTGAATTTTTTCAGTATTAAAAAAGGTGTCGGAGTAAGTATAGTATGACTAAAGCAATGGGACTCTAGGACTTTGCAACAGTGTCAGTATGGGCTGCCAACTATGCAAGATATTCCTGAAACTTGGCCTCCATTTCCACCAGCAAAGCATGAGTAGAGCTATGGGACAGCATGTAGTAGGGCAGTAAGATGCCCCCTTTTTTCAGTCTCTGGGTTGATGTCTTGTAGGGTAATACTAAGTACTGAAGCAGTAGAGTTTAAGGTTCCTCCTGGAGACATACAATGGCAGCCAACCTAGGCTGGGCTGGGTAATTAGCAGAAAAACTTGTTTGCCCAGCAACATTTTCAACTTCTTCCAAGGGATTTTTCCTTCCCTGTATATTTAACACTTCAGAGGCATACATTTTCTTCTCTTTTACTGAAATCATTGGAAGAATACCTTTAAATTCGTTGTTATTATTACAAACAAGGCCCTGTTGTTCCATGCCAAAATTGGACAATTTACCATCTTCTGCAAAGGAATCATTTAATGATGGTACATTGTGTAATGGTAGATTCCATAGAAATTAATGTCTTTACTGTTGCAGAATGGCACCCAAGGCTGACGACAAGATGAAGAAACCCCCTCGTATGGTGGTGAAGGATGTTGGAGGGGACAAAAATGGTGGCAAAAGAAATGTTCGCGTTAGCAGGCTGGTAAGAATAAGAAGTTTAGAAACACTTGTTACTATGACACTATATAAAGCTTTAGATAAGAATTTAATAAATTGAGTATTTTACTCAGTGGTTTAGCATTCCACACCCATATCTAGAAAAATCCTAGCCCTTGAATGCACATCTTCTCCAAACTTTGGTTTCCAAAAACAAGTTATATATGCTAAAATTTGCTGATGAAAATAAAAGATCATAATCACTGTGCTATAGACCCCAATGACTGTTTGGATTGACATCTGTGTGCTATATACCCCAATGACTGTTTGGATTGACAACTGCAGAGATGCTGCCAGGCCGCGGGATCACGGGTTTCTCGCAAAAGTGATAGAGAGTCACGCAACTTTTAAAAGCCAATGGGGGAAAGATCGCGCAAGTTATCTGTGTTTCCCGCGATTTCTCGAACCCAATGCGTGACTTTTTTATTTTTTGTTTTTTAATTAGGATGATCAGATCGTCTATCTTGACTTTTCTCCATGATCTCAATTAATCCTATATCTATGGAGAATATTGTTTGAATACAAGCACCTTTATGATGGAGATCTGTTGGAGTATTGCAGAAACTATGGAGGTATTCCGATTGAATTGTTTCCTGGTGCTGTGTAGTAAATTGATCCATCGATCGAAATGTCTAAAGCGCGACAGTAGTGTGTTATGTTGAAACAAAATATAACAGATTTCTTTAGGAAACTCAGCGAGATGGAAAGATCATCTGTTAAGTACGAAACTTGGGAGGATGAAATATCTGACGGTTTGTTGCCAACTGAACATAGCGCAGAAAGCTGTGATACAGAAATAACCGGCATGATTTCGTTTACTACGGTTTAGGCCATGCAGAAATTCTGATACATTGACAGAAATATCCAAGGAACAACATGCCTGAATTGTGGAAAATTGTGTTTTGGATACCTGAAAACCAGTTTCCGAAAATATTCAGACTGGTCATAATTGCAGCAGTTCTTGCCTTTACGAAAAACTGATTGTGAAAGTGATTCTGTTCTCAAAGCAAAATTCACACTACTCGGCGAAATAGGGTAACCACAGACCTTTAAAATTCTATCACTGTAGTAAGAAAATGTCAATATCTGAGAACAAAACAAAATTAAATCCTATAAAGATATATAATTCGGATTAGGTATTTTTTCCCCCATTTTTTTTTCTCTAAGATATTCTGACATTTTCCTACTACAGTGATAGAGTTTCAAAGGCCATTGGGCTAACATCTGAAACAATGAATAAACTGATGACTATACAGATGTGTGTGGTCCAGTAAATTATTTTCAGTTTGCAAAGCCATATTTGAAGGGCAGTGATAAGAAACAAAGAAGAATATTTACCAGCTGAGCAACAATTAGGTATGCAGCTACCTTATACATTTATTGTCAAAGAAGTGATACAAAATCATTAAATGCATGTTTTAAATTAGGTGTTTCTACATCTTATAATAATGTTGTCACCCATCTTCTACCATTCAGCTAGTTTAACCGTACCCCCCTCCCCCCCTCTGAGGGTAGGTGTGGGGGACCTCCCCCTCTTAAGAAAATTTCTGGCAGCATCTCTGCAACTGTGTGCTATATACCCCAATGACTGTTTGGATTGACATCTGTGTGCTATATACCCCAATGACTGTTTGGATTGACATCTGTGTGCTATAGACCCCAATGACTGTTTGGATTGACATCTGTGTGCTATATACCCCAATGACTGTTTGGATTGACATCTCCAGAATTGGGGTTAAGTTAGATACTAGTAGCCAACATTTTATAATGGCATGTGTTGCTATCGAGTGGGTAGGTCAACCCGTGGATGTTGTCTTTATGCCAATAATTGTATTTTAACTTCCCTTACAGTAAGCAGAGATTGTTACAGTACACCGCTTCCTCGATAACTTGTGCCTGGATAACTCGCGAACCTGCTTATAATGTGGGGTCAGGTGTGAATCCCATTTTTTTTACTAGAAAATCCCCCCCAAAAATTGGCTCCTATTTGTTGAAAGTGAAAAAATCGCGATTAAAATTAGTAAATGAAACCTTGATATATTGCTCGTTTTATCGTCAAAAACAGTGGTTAATACCTGGAAGTTTGAATCAAAATCATGAAATTGTAAACTTTTTATAAGAAGTTATATTTTTTTCAATTTTCTTTCCAAACACCATTCTCAGTACACTGTAAATAACAATATTTGATGAAATGTTGATCATTGAAAATGTCACTAATGGTGGCAACACTTTAAAAAATAAACGCCAATTAAATAAGTTTTGTCAAGTGAAATTTGTGTTTTAGTTCTATATTTTAATTCGGTTTCAATGTAATCATCATAAATGCAATATACCCTCTTGTACTCGAACGTAAAAAATATAATTCAACTGTCCCAGCTATGTCAGCGAGTGTTTCTGTGAGAACCTAATTAAGTGCCAACCGTTTTTTGATCTCCGACTTGCAGAAGTATTTGTTGTGTTGTTGCACTCAATTAAAAGCAGACCTGCTTTGTATTATCACGTTAATTATGTCTTTTGTATCAAACCAAATAAAGGGGGTGGAATAAAAGAAAAGTTAAAAGGCGTGCAAATCCTACCTGCATAAGAGCTAGTGGTCACGGCTGTGTTTCAGGTAAACTCATTTCAATTGATCAATCAAACAATGTTATAAATATTATTATGTAAGTAATATAATTAAACTACCTTAAATTAGCGTACTCATTCACAAATGTGATCAAAGATAATAAGGCAACCAAGCCAAATGAGTACTTGGTGAATAAAAAGCTTTGTTTCACAGATACGGTTCATTACGGAGAAGCTAGTTCCAGAGTTTGTGTTGAACTTAAAATTGTTAACTTGCTACTCGGATTTCCTCAAGGATGAGAAGAACTTTCACTGTTACTTTCAATGAAATCACGGCATCCATATTTTATTAATAGAGCAATAAATAAATCTAGTTTCGACGTTAATGGTTGTTTCACGAAATAAATGTCCCGAGTTTTTGATAAAAAGGAATCTTGTTTAGTTGTGAATTGACAACAACAAAAAGCAGTGATGTAATACACGATGTTTTCGCGTACACATTGTTGAAACTGCTTGGACTAAAGTAATTAATTAGTTAATGATCTTTCGGAGGTCGGGTATCTTGAAAATAAAGGTAATTTAAACAAAAAAGCATTATAAAAACCTCTTTGTTGACAATTATTCCCAATGCAATTATAAAACGAGTATTCAGCTATTTATACCTCTTAAACTCTCTCCCCCCCCCCCCCTGCGTTTTTCTCGATGTCCAGTGGGGATGGCATCCCCTTAATTTTTTTGGAGGTCCCTCTGTAACTCATGCCCTCACTTATAGTGCAGTCTATGTTTTTGGACACTGTTGTGCGCGAGTTATCGAGGAAGAGGTGTACTTGCAGTTTGATGGTCCCCAAGTGTTGGAATAAAGCAATAACATTTTACTCTGTGTTTACGTCCATGTAACATATCATTCAGGCACATGTCAGGTTTGTTTCACTAAAATTCAAATTGTTTGCACATCCAGTGTTATACCTATACATTTGTGAAGGTGAAGAGGTCAGACTTTTAATTAACAAAGAGTCACTTGAACAGCATTATGATACCATAAATTCCCATTTTGTTGAGCCTGTATTTTATTTAACTAGAAAGTAAAACAAACTTGAACATTGACTTTAATATAGGGTGTGGGTGGATAGACTTTAACATTGACTTTAATATAGGGTGTGGGTGGATAGACTTTAACATTGACTTTAATATAGGGTGTTGGTGGATAGACTTTAACATTGACTTTAATATAGGGTGTGCGTGGATAGACTTTAACATTGACTTTAATATAGGGTGTGTGTGGATAGACTTTAACATTGACTTTAATATAGGGTGTGGGTGGATAGACTTTAACATTGACTTTAATATAGGGTGTGTGTGGATAGATTTTAACATTGACTTTAATATAGTGTGTGGGTGGATATACTTTAACATTGACTTTAATATAGGGTGTGGGTGGATATACTTTAACATTGACTTTAATATAGGGTGTGTGTGGATAGACTTTAACATTGACTTTAATATAGGGTGTGGGAGGAAAGACTTTAACATTGACTTTAATATAGGGTGTGTGTGGATAGACTTTAACATTGACTTTAATATAGGGTGTGGGTGGATAGACTTTAACATTGACTTTAATATAGGGTGTGTGTGGATAGACTTTAATATAGGGTGTGTGTGGATAGACTTTAACATTGACTTTAATATAGGGTGTGGGTGGATAGACTTTAATATAGGGTGTGTGTGGATAGGCTTTAATATAGGGTGTGGGTGGATAGACTTTAATATAGGGTGTGTGTGGATAGACTTTAACATTGACTTTAATATAGGGTGTGGGTGGATAGATGGACATTGACTTTAATATAGGGTGTGGGTGGATAGACTTTAACATTGACTTGAATATAGGGTGTGGGTGGATAGATGAACATTGACTTTAATATAGGGTGTGGGTGGATAGATGGACATGCACATAAACACCAGAGTTATCACTATGTTGAGCTTCTAGCAAGGCTGGTTCAACAAAAAGTCAGAAATGATGAAAATGCCTATTATATGCAAATTGATCTTTAATATTGGGTATATTTAGCCTTTAAAATAAATTTTTGATATAAGAATTATCAAAAGGTTTAATGGAGAAAGGAAGGTGTAAGGGCAACAATAGTGAACAAGAAGCTGCAGGGATCCCCTGGAGCTTATTGACCTGGGAGAACACCGTTTTTTGGACACAAGTCATTAACTCTTTAACTACGACTGACATGTCTATCCACTGCATACATGTGCCTTGCCTCCACTGTGACTGATAAATCCTCTTGTAAACAAAGCACTACTGTTCGCCATAGCGGATATATCCGCTTTGCTGGTTATGTGCCTTGGATCCTAGTGACAGATCCGCTCTGTATGTTCATGTTGCAAATGATTTTATTCATCAGTAATGGGCGGTAAAATTACATTTAACCAATCAAAATAGAGTTAACAAATGATGGTTCTAGCTATGAAAGATGTATTCTAAATATGGGTACTAGATATAGTGATTTTCTGGAATGATAGTTAGTACATGCGGTTGTTGACAGTGGAAACGATGGCTTTTGCTAGTGGTTTGGAATTGTAATTTTCAGGTTTTTCAGAGGACGAAATTGATGATATTGATTTAGGAAGTGTTGGCAGTGACATTGAATTATTGTCTCTCTCCAGTCTGTCAGAAGTTGAGATAGAATCAGATGATGAAGACAGTGCAGTGTGGATAAGAGAGCCACGTGCTCTGCAAGTCGCCGAGTTCACTGAAAGTGTTGGTCTAGCATGTACTTTCATTGTGGATGAGGGGGAGAAAAAAAAAAGATTTCTTCTTAAACTATTTACCCCTGGTATTAAATGAAAGTACTGTGGCTGAAACCAACAGCTATGCAGCAAAATGTATGAAAGAGAAGCCAGACAATGTTTGACAGAAAAAAGACAGCATGAGGTATCCAATATGTGCAAGCATTGATGTTCCTGTTTGACTTTGTGTAAAACATAACTGGTTTTACAGATATCACCAACAGCAACTACAGAACATAATGACCAATTAAACATTTGTCTTACGTGTCCAACTTTGACATATAACTTTGTATAAAATAATGACAGACAAATTTTAGTGTTACAAATATATTGTTCTGTGTTTAATTCATGGATTTAAATCTCATCAATCTTGTGCAAGTTGGTGGGATAAAAGAATCGTACAAAGAAAAGGTAGTTGTAGCTTTTATATATGCATGGATTTAGTATATTAATCAGTCAAATATAAGGAAAATAACAAAAAAATTGGCCCATATCACCAAATCATCAGTTGTCATTTGGCAGCAGCAGCCTCAGGCTCTGGTAGTTATCTCCCAAATCAGCTGCAGTAGTGACCCCAGCATCTAAGCAGAGGAGGAAGCCACATCAGTACCACTAGTAGTTAACGAGTTAACTAATCTGTTTATGTTTCTAATTTGCTGAAATTAAAGATTAGTTGAGATCAAGTTAAACTAAAATAATGTGATTTATATGCATCCCATTAACAGACCTGCCAACCCGTAATATTTGACTGTAAGCAGGGATTTTTTGCCATATATTTATGAATGAATCATCGCCTACAATACCAGAATTTCAGAAAAGTTCATTTTGTAGTTAAAATATTCGTTGCCAAATTCAGTTGGAGAAAATTCATCCAATTCATATTATGTTCCATTCCGTACAAATCAGTCAAAGCCTAGAAGATGCCGTTTCCAATTCAGCATCATTGAAAGCACTTGCCTTGCACACAAGTCAGTCAATGTAAAAGAAAATCATACATGTTCGATTTCTTTCCTTTTGTGCCCAATTGATCATGATGAGGAGTGGTAATCCCATGCCATAAATTAGGCCAGTAAGGCACGTGCTTGACTTTAACCAAATAAAAAAAAGTTGTTTGTAACAAATTGCCACAGAGTTTATAAGTTTTGCTACAACTGAAAATGACGACAGTAAATGCATTGTGATCAAATTTTTTATGTGCATGCACAAGGGCATGCAGACTCTATGCACACTTGTATGCATGAAATGGATGCACATGAAATTATACCGTTTTACACAATGCATTATATACATGATATAAAAAGCATAGAGATTTAAATGGTTTTGCATTAATGATGTTATACTTGTGGGTTTCCAAATCTTCACCTGTGTTGTTGCAAACATTCAAATATATATTATGAAATAAGATATATTATGTTGCAGTCTTCACAAGTCTCTCAGCACAGGTGTAATTAGAGATTCTCTTATTGATTTTAGCCCAGGTATTATCCAACCGAGGACAGGCCAAGGAAACTACGCTCCCGAAGAAAGCCATTTAGTCAGCACAAGCACAAACTAAGGGCTAGCATTACGCCTGGAACAATTCTTATCTTGGTGGCTGGCCGCCACAAGGGAAAGAGAGTCATATTCCTGAAGCAGCTACAGTCTGGTCTTCTCCTCGTCACTGGTCCGTATCATCTCAATGGCTGCCCCCTGCGCCGCATTAACCAGATTTACGTTATCGCTACCAAGACCAAGATTGACCTCAGTGGTGTGAATATCCCAGACCGCTTGAATGACGAGTACTTCCGTCGCAAGAAGCTCCGACGACCCAAGCACACAGAGGGAGAGATTTTTGATACCAAGAAGGAGGTACATAAATAAACTGCAGTGACCCCAATACTACTATAGACACGTGACTTATATCTAATTATAACAGAATTTAGTTATTCAGAGAAAAGAAAATGAAATATATAATCATTGGGACCTGGATCTATTGTTGCAGTTGCAAAGACTTGGGTTTGTTTACATTTTTTTGCCTCAACAGTTTGTATTGGGAGCATGTTGATTTTGTCTTTTCCATCCATCTCACAAAGCTTAATAACACAACCACTCAACGTGGACCAATAAAATGGACATATTTGTATGCTTTTGTAGATTTTCAGGTCATTACTGCAATGTTTAATTTTTGACACATTTGTTACCATCGATACTCGCATATAAATTTAATTCAACTGCAAACTGCATAGACCCAGATCTGCCATTGCAGAATGCATTGGCAGATCTGAGTCTATGCAGTTTGTTAGTAGTAGTCAGTAAAACAAACAACATATACCCTGATCTGCCTGCGCATTATATGATGGCAAATCAGTGTCTATGTTGTTTGCAGTTGGACTTGACTTATAAGCAAGTATAGATGGTAACTTTTTGGACTTGGACATCTTAGCTCCAGGAAGCAAGAGGTTGACATGAAATTTGGCAGATCTGATTTTCACGCCATTATAGCAATTCAGACTTGTACAGGTTTGTGAGCTTTTTTGGACTTTGATCTTTGTTGGTTTGCAGTAGGGGCAAATGTTTTAGACATACAAATCTGGTAGGTGGTTATGCATGTCATGAACCTTTAATTTTTTGAATCTATGCGAGTACTTGTTTTCATGTGAAATATCACTATGACCAATATTTCTTTCTTCATAGGATGTGGTTACAGTTTAACTGGCCCTCATAGATTTGCAGCATTCATTTTGCATTTTGAGCATATTCAAAGACTTAATACTGACTAATGCTGTAATCAGTGTAACTTCTTATTTAGAGAATTTTTATCAAGCCCACATTTATGTGAAAGCGAGGCATAGCAGTCACTTTTCTACTGGCGACAGTGGCAGCATCAACAGTGTAGATTTTGGTTTTGAAAAAAATTCACTTGTCCTAAACTCCTGCTGGTGTCTCGTTATAAGGGTTCCCACACTACCAGACAATTGGGGGAAAAGGTCGGGAGAAAGAACTGGTTTGTTCCCAACTGGAAAAAGCCCTTTAATATTACAAATATTGATAAAGTTTTTTTGGGGGGGGCACATATTTCAGCTGCCACTTGCTCGCAGAAAAAATACATACTTGATTAGTAATTGAACTGATTGTGAGTTAAATTTATTGAGCGCTTACAAGAATTTTCTGAGTTTGCAGAACTCTGAAGTCATTTGAGGTACAATTGCTGTATGGATTATATGGATGCTTGTCCTAAATATATTTGTACAGTCAATCCAAGTAATTGAGCAATTGGACTTGTCAAGTAGACTGCTTACCCTGTAGTCAGCTCCATATTGGTATCTTTACTTGTGTAGAAGGTATATAGACCAGTCTAGCATCACCTTGTGCCAAGCCGAATGGCCGCACACGTCATTAATCCAATGAACGAACGAATGAACCTTGTGCCAACATGTGAGGGAGTTGTCTGGGTTTAGGAAATACAAGTAAATGAAAACACTTAAAACCTTAATGCAAATATTCTCTGTGACCTTTACACCATGAATGAAAGCAGAATGCAGCATGCTCACTCAACCCATTGACCTGAGAGTCCAAGTCACAGTCATGGGAGATTGGTATTAGGATTTTGCTTTATATTTTTATTTGCTTATCTTTCCTAAATCCCTTGATGAATTATTACAACTCTCCATCATTACAGTACCAATCATTATAATACAATTCCAGATATAACTGGTCAAACTTTGGACCCCATTCAAATATTTCAAATAAATATTTCTAGAGTTGATTAACTGGAATCTTCATGAAACAGTTTTTGGGGTGTTGCCAAAACTTCATGTGATCTGCATTTGTCTATAATTGGGTACTAATTCAGCCACTATAAGCTATTGTTTATTTGGTAGCAAGCCTTAGAAAACCTGACATTGCCCTGATTTAAAATTAAATGTGCTAGTTGAACTTATTTAGCTGTGCATTTATATCACACTGATGACATAACATGTCAGAGTATGCAGCAGTTAATCCCCCATGCGGCAGTAGACACTTGCCCATTAGATGAGCTGCTCTTATATTGACCTAGTTGTCTATCAAGATTAATGATTGTAACACTCCAGTTTAGCCTGTGTGCATTATTCCATCATCAGACAGAAAGCAACAGTGGTTTCTTTGTTTGCTTATTTGCATAATGTACCTCCCAAATTAATGTCTATCAATCCTATACAGTTGAACTGCTGGAATACAAATTCTACATGTACACTTCAGTACATGTGCATCTACATAGTAGTAGTCCTGACTACTGAACCACAATAAACTATGTGTGCTAGTAGATGCTCAATTTAAAGCAATAATGCCTCTACCTAATTGGTATATTGCAGGCAGAACAGCTAGTGTAGTCGGGTCAGCTTAACTCACCACCCGGTGATGCAAGGGGTTGTTAAACATAAATGGAATTTTCCATCGAGGTAATCTCGGGAAGATCCAAGTTACTTCATTGATACTTTATGGGATGTAATGTTGTGATGCTTGCTTCTCCAAAGTGTTGATAATTTTTTGAAGCACAGAAACAGATGGAAATGTGGTTTTTTCTGAGGGAATTTTGACATAAAAGAGTCTTCACTGACCCAGTTCTGAGCTAGATCAGAAATTAACATTGACAGAGGTATTTATGAAAACAGTGTTGAAGTTTTTAAAGATTAACTCGTGTGTGAACCTGCCATATACATGATGATGGATTTAAGATGGTCACTCTGTTTTTCAGTATGGTATCTTTATTTTTATGCATGCAATTTTTTAATCAGTTTGAGTCTACAATTATATGACAATAATTTATGTAGATAAATGAAGTTATTGATTTGGTTATTTTATCAGTACTTAACATGTTCAGCAGTTATAGGGCTCCATTTACCGTGTTATAGTGAGGGAGAGCTGTATTTGGAATTGATCATTATGAAGCAAAGACAATTCATTGTGCAATGCATTTAGTCACGCTTTTGACCTTTGGGGTCAAGGTCACAGTCCATGAATACTTGTGTTGAATTGTTGGTTAAAGTTTTTAATTTGTTTTTATTAGACCAGAAGAGCTTATGGGATGGTCTGTTGTCCATTGTCAGTCATCTGTCTGTCCATTAGCAAAGTTTGTTATCGCTACTCCTCCTAAACTACTTGGAGGATTGCCATGAAACTTTACACACACATACATCCCATGGTCTAGTTGGTCCCAAATGAAAATGGTGCCGATCTGATGTCCAATATGGCCGACACATTGGCTATCTTTAAAATCTTGTTATTGCTACTCCTGAATGAAAAGTCATATTGACATGGGATTTACACCAGCAGATGTTTTATGATGTGTCTAGTTTGTCCTAAATAAAAATGGTGCCAAGTTGACATCCAATAAGTCCACCAACGCAGCTAATTTGAAAATCTTGTTATCACTGAAGAATATCAAAGATGGTTTCAACACTCTGCAGTTAAAAGAAAGAAATGGTCTTATCTTGAATTCCTGGAAATTCTTTTTTGGCCAGTAGATTGTCAGTCCCTTCGAGGGACTCTTGTTTCATAATACCTTGATAGATTCTGTTCATACTTGGGATGATACATTAAGACTATTTATTCTGTAACATACTTGCTCCAACTTTAGACCTTGGGTTCAGGATCCTGCAGCTGCAGTAGCTCAGTTGGTAGAGCATCGGACTCATAATCCAAGGGTAAAGGGTCTGATACCTGCCCAGGCCAGCCAGAGTTGGCAGCCCTGGGGGGTTCTTGCGAAAGGCACTTCACTTCCATTTCTTTGGCACGATAGAGCCAAAAACGTCTTAAAAGTGCTGTTGAAACTCCACACTCTAAAGCAATGCTTCAATCTTACGCTCAACATGCAAGCCATGGCCTTTTTTGTACAAGATTTTGAGAAGGATTTCGAACATAATTGAAGGAAATTTCAATGTTTGAACGAGATTCATAAGGTTGCAAACATCAGTGTTTGCCAATCAAATCCTCTGATAATTTTCTTCTGTTACAGTATTTATCCATTTTCTTAATTTATTTTCCACAGGTGTACACAGTGAGCCCAGAAAGGAAGGATGATCAAGTTGCCGTGGATAACCAGATTTTGGATGTGATCCGCAAAAACAAGGACAAGAAATATTTGTTTGGCTACATTGGTGCCATGTTCTCCCTTCAGAACAGACAGTATCCACATCAGATGATATTCTAATGTGCTGTTTCTATCAATAGAATTAAAAGATTGACGAAGGGTTTGAATTGTTTATCATTTGTTTAAAACGCCCCAAGCCACTATCAATCCATTCTTATATCTCTAACTATGCTGTTATGCAGAAGAAGCCCAAAAGGTAAACAAATCCTGTTTGACATCTACAAAACCATGAAAAGTCCAAATTGTGTTTCTCCACTGTATCTTAATTCAATGGTATTTGGTGTGTAAAACTTGTGTAGTAGAAAATTCAACATTAATTGCTGTGCATAGCACTTGATGTTTGGCACACCCAAGAAATTATAATCTAACAATTGTTTAAAATTCTGTATGTATAGAGGCTATTAACATGGTGTTTGGTTTAATTTGCTGATCAGTTGATTAGACGGCAGTTTACAGCATATGCACATGGACATGTCTCCACTACCACAATTGTAAGCATATACTAACACAGCTATTCCATCAATTGCATGCATACAATAACATAACACAGCTATTCCATAAATTGCATGCATACACTAACATAACATAGCTATTCCATCAACAATGCTTACAATTGGGATTATTCTATATATCCTCACTTTTGTAGATATATTTTGATTTGTAATATCTGTTCAACCATGTGTTATTGTCTGCCTATGAATCTCTGGACATATATCACTTTTTGGGGGATGACTGCGGTGGTGGCAGTAATGTTAATGTGCTGTTTTAAAGTAGTTGAAACATTTGTATCATCTTGATCATTTGCTATATTCACTGAACCTTTGGGATAATTCTCTGTGCAGTCTAAATTTTTTATTTCACTGTTACCCCTTAAAGTACTTGCTGTGACGTAAGTCGCACCACTAGTAGAGGTATTGTAGCACTTGTCGCAATGTACGTCTTTTCAGGTAGGTAACTGATTACACATATCGGTACTTCCACTTGACATGAACAGTTGTTAAACTAAATTTGATTGGTACATTGGGCACCAGAACAAGCATTTTGTCATAGTTTTAACCTTGCAAGCATCAAGGAAGTTTTACAAATGCTTGTTTAAATTGCGGACTACTTAGAAAACCCAAAATGGCTCACCCCTGACATGGTTCATCTTCAGATGATGATTTCATTCACCAAATGCTGGCTGATGATAGCAATGATGACAATGATTTTGAAAGTTTTGAAGTCTATCAGATTATTGGAGCTGGGAAAGTGTTACTGGAAATACCAGCGAGTGATTTTGATCCCCAAAATGATACTGAATACGAGTCCAATGTACATGTTGGACAAAAACTGATGGCATGCTGGTCAACCCCCTATTCAGCGGTATTTAGAAATTAAATGGAGAATACTAAGCCTAATTAAAATATAGGCAATTTAAAAGTAGAGTGCAATTTCACTTCTTAGCCAACAATTAAGCCTAATTAAAATACAGGCAATTTAAAAGTAGAGTGCAATTTTCACTTCTTAGCCAACAATTAAGCCTAATTAAAATACAGGCAATTTAAAAGTAGAGTGCAATTTTCACTTCTTATCCAACAATTAAGCACTGGATCTTGTGCTACAAAACTAAATAGCCCTTTAAGGGTTAAGATAAACTGAATAAATACAAATCTTAAAAAGAAATTAAGAAGCAAGGATACATGTATTTATTTGATCAAAATTCGTCTGACCTAGCAGACTATGGTATTGATGGACTTAAAACACTAATACAGCATTATGGAACAGATAAGAAATCTGGAATAGTAGTCTGCAAAGCACTGATAAAAGAAAGTGAGACTTTGGCAGAGTTCATGTTCATGAAAAATCTTATTTTGGAGCAGAGATATCAAAGAGACAATACTTATGAGTTGTGGAGAATTCTACATAACCATAAAGAACGAGCTGACTATGCGAGCAATGCATATGCCCTTTCAGACGGCAGACTATGAAAGGGGTTTCTTGGATCAAAACAATATTCATAGATAAGGAACAGATTAAGCTCAGAAACAACAGATTAATGCCTATACAACTAGAGGAGACGTCCATTGAGGATTTTGATTTCAATAGAGCCCTAATGGAGTGGAGCAGGAAGAAAGAATGACGGATTTTTAAGTGTTGGGTAAATATTGATCTCTACCTGTTTACTCCTCTCCATCCACCATCCCCTTTTCTTCTTTCTACTTCCCCTCATATTTTGGTGACAAGGGGGGAGATCACCCCTTTAGATAAAATCCTGGCAGCATCTCTGCTACTATAAGGCAGAGTGTATTATGGTATGAGGTCCATCTGTATATTCCCTATTTCGTTTTCACAATATTTCTCCAGCGTCTACGCTTTGAAAGTAGCTTGCATTTTTGGGTAAAGAAGATGGAAGAAAAATTGTTTCTGCACAATAACTCGAGTTCTACATTACAGACCAGGACTAAGCATTATGGATGGCTTTGCACTTGGAGTATGAAGGAAGCCTATTGATTTGGGGTGAAAAGGTAAAGGTAACTGGCAGAAATGAAAAATGGTTTCTGCACAAAAATTTCAATTTATGTACCTTCACCCTAATCTGTGGATGGCTTACACTTTGGGTAAGAAAGAAGCTTATTGATAATGTAGTCCAAAAGGCAATGTCACTGACAAAAAGAAGAAAAATAGTTTGGGACACATTAATTTTAGTTCTAGACCAAAGTTTGTGAAGGGCTTGCACTTGTTGAAGAGACCTATTGATTTTGGGATCAAAAAGTCAAAGGTGAAGGTCATTTTGACTCTTAAGAAAAATGGGTTATGCCCTATAATTTTTGTTGTAGAGTAAGTTCCTTGGCCAGGGAGCCATGGTGACTTGTTTCTTAAGTTATTGGATTGGTGATCAAGATGGAGCAGGTTCAATCACCACCATCAGATCAGTTACCGAGGTATGTACTCTAAAAGACTAAGCCAATCCAAGTTTCATGACCAAATTTTTGGGATGGCTTACACTTGAGGTAATAAAGAAACCTATTGATTGGCCTAAATGTCATGGTCATGGTAAGTCTAGTAAGAAAATAGCTGAGTTCAAAACTGCAGTACCATGACCAGAGTGTTGGATAATCTCCAGTCAACTATGCCCTACTTGTGCCTACACTTGCCAGGTCACAGGTTTGTACCCTGATATGTCGGGAGTTTCATTTGTTTCTGCTTAAGCAGAAAGATGTGGCATCATCAAAAGTGTTAAAGTGCTAAGTTGACAAGTTTTTTTTTTAAAGTTGCATCTCATGTACATAAATTTGCTGAAATCAACAGAAACTTTGGGATAATATTACTACATGTCTGAAGTTTCTACACTAATATTCTAGGCACTTCTGTCTTGACCATGTATGTAGACGGCTATGTCATCATAACGATGTACACTAATGCAGAACCTTCATTTTATACTGCAACATCTTGCAATTTTAAAAAAAATTTTTTTTTTTATATTGTTAATGCCAGCAGGCATAGTTGCTGAGAAAAAAAAGTGAAGGGTAAACTTTTGTAGAATTGGTCAAGTGAAACCCAGTTTTGGAATAATCTAGTAGATTTGATAGAAATTTAAAGGATAAAATAGCTGTGTACTTATGGTTATTGATTGTTTTAGGATTTATAGTAGAAATGGTTTGTCAGAACTTGTCCATATCAGTTGGTACTGTATTGAAAATTGGTTTTTTGAAGGTTGTTAATATTTTGGCAATAATTAATTGTAAAAATAACTGACTTTGAAAACACTGTTTAAAATATCTCGCTTTTCTCCCAACTCTGCATTAAATATAGAAAATACTTTACACTGTGGAAACCAAATCTTTGCCTGTCAGAAAAGCAACAAGCACTGGTTGTTTGAGAACACGAGATCATTATGTTCAGAGAAGAAAAAATAAAGTATTTTCTTTCAAAACCTGCTCTGAAGTTGCAAACCTTTTTTGTAACTGTTAATGCAGAAAGTGTCGTACCCATGGATAATTCTTTAAAAAAAGGGCTAGAAACCAAGTGACAATTTTCTTGATATGTGTTCCATCAGATATCAATGGAGCTGAAAATATAGTTTGTAAAATGGAGATCCATAATTTTAACTCGCAAAGAACTAATTCTTTGGTTACAAGGCATTACATATAACTTTAGGACATATTCTTGTGGGGATCTAAATGAAGATTAGAATACTAGTATGTGGACAATACCATCATAGACTAATTCTAGTAATTCCGTGGAACTTTTCTTAACAAAGTTGAAAATTATTAAGGTTATCTTGTTTAAAGAGACGGTGTCCACCAATGGGAGATGAATGGTTGTGCAAAATTCTGTGTTTAAATTGAGGAGCATTAAGTTGGACTTGATTGTAGAAAAGCAAGATACCCCTCATAAGGAAAGCAAGAACCAGACCAGATTTGGCATGGAAGATGTATAGATTCCTGTAGGAGGCACCCAAGACCTGATCAGGTTTTGGGTGACATCAAACGAGTTTTCAGTGTTGCAGCAAAACGTTTTGTGTTTTAAAAAGGGTGTCTCCTTGTACGCAAGATGTCGCAGATAGTGTGGGACAAAAAGTGACCCACTTTTACATTTGGTCGTTTTTGGCATTTCTCAAGACCAGATTAGGTTTAGGTCCAGCTTTAATTAAACCTCTCGACTCCGAGTAAAAACCCATTTTGCATGCTGATTGGACAATTGCATTAAACCACCTTTGTGAAACAAGCTACTGGTAGTTACTAAAAGTTTAACAGAGAAACTGACCTAACACAGAAGTTAAAATCGTAACAATCCTTTCAGCTTGAATGCTATGTCAAAGTACACGGAAACTGATGTAATACCCAAGTTCGTAACCTGCTTTCAACTTGGGTGCTACGTCATTACACAGAAAAGTGCTTCATAACTTGGGAGTGTTGGTCATGTACAAATGAAATTCGAGTTTGATGCATAATATTGTGTGGCGTGGAGTATCGACCAATGTGTTTAAAGTGTATAAATCTGCATGCAACTTGAAATAAACTCTTCAGTTTAGGGATCCACACTGGGGAGGTATTCAGGTGAAATATTCACCCTGAGTACTGTTATTTCCCTATGCTGAGAATTCTTAAGTTGACTAATTGCCCTGCATCAAGTTGGTGACTGTACCACTCCCACCCCACCCGTCTTGAATGCTGTAGTATTCTGCATATAGTTGGGTTTCATGCCACTTAATAGTTAAAAGAACAATATAAAAAGTAGTCACATGTTTTTAATCAACTTTTGTGCCAATTTAATTGCATGGTACATGTTCATTTATGTAGAATCTTGCCAAAAATTCACATTTGAACCTAACTTTTTGTAACCATAGCAAAAAATGAATTTATCCAATATTTCATCTTATTAAAGCGGAAGATTGGACTTCCATGACAAGTATCAGTCAGCTTTTTCCAATAGAACCTTAAAGAATTTGAAAACAAGTTTGATATAGTTAACTTATAAGTTATATCAAACCAGTTAGAATGACCAACATAGACATACAAAGACATGTTGACATACTAGTATTTTAACACTGTGGTCCTAACCAGTTGGAACGACCAACATAGACATACAAAGACATGTTGACATACTAGTATTTTAACACTGTGGTCCTAACCAGTTAGAACGACCAACATAGACATACAAAGACATGTTGACATACTAGTATTTTAACACTGTGGTCCTAATGACAATAAAGATGAATTTTATGTATCTGTAAATGTTTATGAAATAGTCCAACCATGTTGCAGCAAATCGATTAGAATAACTGAAATAGAAATGCATGTTGACGTGAATCATATTTCAGTATGGGGGTCTGAACAACTATAAAGATTGAAGTTACAATGATGTGTCACAGAGGGACAACAATGTTTTCTCTTTTGTCATCTGTTTTCTTTTTAAAATGTATATATTTGAGTGTAATCAAACTAGCAATCGGTGCAGATAGAAATAATCTCAATTTGAATGACAAAATCCTTTGAAGTATCTGATACTATTTGCTGTCGTGTAATCTTCTTTCAGTTCATTCTATGAATTGTCTAAATTTGTTGATTGGAAGAGATATGTTAATCAATTACATCACAGTGTAGATTACAACATCTGACAATGATTTAGGAAATTTATCAGCTCTTGTACTGACTAATATTGCATAAGTCTTCTTGATTTGTTAACCATCCATTTTTCCAATACTTTTTACACATTATCTTTATATATGGTCCATTTTGCAACAGCTATGTTCACTTCCTGGGATTATTTCTATTTATGCCTTTGATAAATTCCAGTTCTTTTTCCAGTGGTGCTTTGTCCATTTATCAGTGATAAAATCTTTGCTGTTTAAATAAACGAAAGATGGCTACAGTTTGTAGTGATAATTTTTATAAATCAATTGAAAGTTGTTTATAATGAACTGCAATCATTATCAATGATAGAGTAAATCATGCTGGTGGATTTAATTATGAAGGATTGGGATGATGTGATACAGTAAATCATGCTGGTGGATTTGATTATGAAGGATTGGGATGATGTGATACAGTAAATCATGCTGGTGGATTTAATTATGAAGGATTGGGATGATGTGATACAGTTAATCATGCTGGTGGATTTGATTATGAAGGATTGGGATGATGTGATACAGTAAATCATGCTGGTGGATTTAATTATGAAGGATTGGGATGATGTGATACAGTTAATCATGCTAGTGGATTTGATTATGAAGGATTGGGATGATGTGATACAGTTAATCATGCAGGTGGATTTGATTATGAAGGATTGGGATGATGTGATACAGTAAATCATGCAGGTGGATTTGATTATGAAGGATTGGGATGATGTGATACAGTAAATCATGCTAGTGGATTTGATTATGAACGATTGGGATGATGTGATACAGTAAATCATGTTGTGGATTTAATTATGAAGGATTGGGATGAAGTGATACAGTAAATCATGCTGGTGGATTTAATTATGAAGGATTGGGATGATGTGATACAGTTAATCATGCTGGTGGATTGATTATGAAGGATTGGGATGATGTGATACAGTTAATCATGCTGGTGGATTTAATTATGAAGGATTGGGATGATGTGATACAGTTAATCATGCTGTGGATTTAATTATGAAGGATTGGGATGATGTGATACAGTTAATCATGCTAGTGGATTTGATTATGAAGGATTGGGATGATGTGATACAGTTAATCATGCTGTGGATTTAATTATGAAGGATTGGGATGAAGTGATACAGTAAATCATGCTGGTGTATTTGATTATGAAGGATTGGGATGATGTGATACTGAACATCAAGATGTAGAACAAAAAGAAAATAAATTGGAGAAAGATTTCTGAAATTATGGTTCGAAAGTAGGACTGGATTTTGTAAGTAAATAAAGTAGGACTGGATTTTGTAAGTAAATAAAGTAGGACTGGATTTTGTAAGTAAATAAAGTAGGACTGGATTTTGTAAGTTGATATGCAAGACATGTAGAGAGATTCTGATTGTGATATATATACATCATATCAAACGACAGATCTGATAATGAAAATCGCCCAATCTTTTGGTACAAAATGTTTAGCATCTAGTTCGATAGAGTGAAAACCAGGGGCTCTACTGTTATGCAAGAGTTAAATACTGAGGATTCAGCAAACCAACTTCTACTGTTACAAAAGAACTGCAGTATATATTAATAGACTAGGGGATAGAGAAGACGGTCCGACAGCAGAGACTCAAGCTAAATATCCATTAGAAGTTACATGTACAATGGCAACAAATGCAGGTCTCTGAGGAAATAGAAATGTGAACAAAAGACAGTAATGAGCTGTTTGATTAACAGGTAAGAAAGCTGATACTATAAATGATGAAAATACTACAGAAGAATTGAAAACGGAGAACGTGCACAGGTAGTTAAAAGATCATTCACAGCACAAGAGGAAAGAGAATTAAGGGGCAAAGTGCTGCAGATGATATCAGTTCGAAAATAGAATATATGAAAACTGATACTGAAATGTATGAAAACATTGAACAGTTAAATAAAAAATACAACAAAAAAGATAGAGATCCCCCCCCCCAAAAAAAAAAAGCTATATGGCAAGAACAGTTAAAAAGTGTTGAATGTTAAAAAAAAAAAAAGTAGTTGGATATGTAACATAGTTGGGGAGACTTTTCAGGAAAATGTTGAACAAGCAATCATTAAAAAATTTAAAGAGAACTTATCATTAGGTGAAATACTGAAATTGTTTAAATAAGAAACTGTAACAACAGTCACTGCAATAGGTACCGGTATCCCTATATCAACAGTTCTGTTTACAGCTGATTTTGTAAAAGGTTTAGTAAGGGGTGGAATAGGAACAAGTTGAATTGGTGCTTTATCAGAAGGCAATGATGATTTTGCTCAAAAATGACAACATTAAGAAAACATCTTTACATATATATATATATATATATATATATATATATATATATATATATATATATATATATATATATATATATATATATATATATATATATTATTTTTATTTAGCCACATAAAAAAGCAGCATTGCCTGGAATTATTGGTACTATAATAAGCTGACTTTTGAGAACAGATGGACAGGCTGGGTTTTTTTTCTAGCTGACAGTATTAGTTTATTATTAGTTTTGACATTAGTGGGTATGTTAGGGTATATTATTTTCATTTTTGGTTGGCGGTGTAAACAACGCTTCCAGCAGCATTAGAGGTTCTTATTTGTCCACAACTACTTAAGAAAGTAAACTATATTTGTATCAATATAAATTATTGTTTGTGTATTTCATGATACATATTGTTTTTTTGTTTTTTTTAGCTCTACTGGTCATAATACAAGTTTGTTATTGTTACTTCTCCCAAACCGCTTGAAGAATTGTCTCGAGATTTAAAACACACATTCATCCCATGGTCTAGTTGGAACTAAATGAAAATGGTCCTGCTCAGATGTCCAATATGGCCACCATAGTGGCCATCTTGAAAATCTTCTTATTGTTACATCTCCTGTACGAATTGTCACATCAACATGGGGTTTTCACTAAAAGACTTCTTACGACGTCTAGCTGGTTCTAGATAAAAATGGTGCCGATCTGACATCTAATATGGCCGCCATGGCAGCCATTTTAAAAATCTTGTTATCACAACTGAACTTGAACAGAAAGTCATATTGACGTAAGTTTTTCACCAGAAGACTTCTTATGATGTCCAGTCGGTCTTAAATGAAAATGGCGCCGATCTAACGTCCCATATGGCCGCAACAGCAGCCATCTTGAAAATCTTGTTATGGCTACTCCTCCTGAATGAAAAGTTATATCTTGAAAATATTGTTATCTCAACTCCTTTCCAAATGTATGGCTATATCAATATGGGGTTTTCACCAGTATACCTGTTATGATACCTAATTGGTCCTAAATGAAAATGGTGCCAGTTGTTCATCCAATATGGCTGCCATGACGACTGTCTTAAAAATCTTGTTATCACTACTCCACCTGAATGGATGATCATTATGATATGGGGTTTTCAGAAAAATACTTCTAATTATGTCTAATTTATTCTAAATGAAAATGGTGCCAAGCTGACATCCAATATGTACACCACAGCAGCTTGTTGAAAATCTTGTTATTGCTGAAGAATATCAGAGATGGTTTCAACACTTAACAGTTAAAATCAAGAAATGGTCTTATCTTGAATTCTTGGAAATTCTTTTCGCCCAGTGCAGGGTCAGTCCCTTCGAAGGACTCTTGTTTTTTTTGTTTGTTTGTTGTTGTTGTTGTTGTTGTTGTTGTTGACATTTCTAAATTTCTATTGGTCATTTGAAAATACAAAAAGTGAATCACATTAGCAGGCTTGACAGTAGGAATATCTCTTGATTTCTTGCATAGTGTCATTTATTACCCAGTGTTTTAAGTTTATTTCTCAACTACTGTTGAGGCTTGAATAATCCAGCTTGAAGATTGTATGCATATCTATTAGTGCCACACTTTTACAAAAAACAAGGTGACTATGACAAACATTTCACATTTTACTGGCTTTTATTAAGTTTTTGCATGTGGCTCGTGCCATTTTTTTTTTTTTTTTTTGAATCGTGAAACTTGGTTAAGGGATGCATCTTGATGAGTACTAAACCCTCTCCACAAATGTATGCCACTGTGACTCCTATTTCATGCTTCACTGACTTGGGATCAATTTTGTGTTTGAACTGTTCATGCTTGAATCATTGCACTAGAGGATTGTATGCATATACATCACTGTTGGTACCACACCTGTACAAAAAAGGTCAATATGCACTACATTTCACATTTTACTGGTTTATATTGATGTTGCATTTCGCTCATGACCAACTAGTTTCTCTTGCATGCTATGTACATACTATCCTATCTATGATCATGAAACTTGGTGAGAAAACTACTCCCTCATTTCAATTGTAAGTCATCATGGCGTATAATTTATTCTTCACTAAGTTTTGGGTTAAATTTTGTGTTTTTTCATTCTAGAATTTTGAAATTTACGATCATATGCATCTCTAATAGTACCAAAGCTTATCATGACCTATATTTTGTCTTTTATTGGCTTTGGTTAAATCTTTGCATTTAAATTATGATCACACGAGTTTTTGGAATGCTATATGTATACCGTTCTAACAAGAACCATGAAACTTTGTGAGGGAAGGCAACTTGATAAGTACGACAGCCTTGTACAAAATGAAACCTATGTGACCTTGCTTTATGTTTCAGTGACATTTTTGAAATTTTGCAGTTGAAAGTAGGAATAAGCTTATTTAATGGTACATTTTCCATTTTCATGACTATACAATGTATATTGTGATACGTTACCCTCAGCAGGTTAACTGTATTGTACATGTGAATGAGCATAAGAATTAGATTAGTGCACTACATGCTTTTCATACAAAGCCTCATCTGTAGTGACTAATCAAGGTAATTGCTGGTGCATAAGCTACAATACAGGCTATCACTCCAAGGTTACTCAAAGCGTGTGGATTTCATCCAGTAAAATCTGGCTTCTAGGGGTGGACAAGGATAACAGCTTCTGAAGCAGATTTTAAGAACGGTGATTTAGAAAGAAAACATAACTAATCTGTAGTTTTTATCAACTCATTATAGTACATTATAGTACATCTACTTTGATATCGTACAAAAGAAAGTTCCCTATTGTCTTGTGTCTTTTGTGCCCTTTTACAGTATATATGTATGTATTATATGGTTTAATGGCATGTCGGCACACTACTAGGTATTTAGATCACTTTTGTTTGAATTTATTTTCTGCGTGATAATTACTGCTTACAATGGCTACTGGAGAATACTAACAAATTCGTAGTAGTGAGCTATGCAATCTTTGATTACACTTTGCTTTAATTTCATAAAACAATTAATCTATTTCAGTTTTCAATTGTCTTAATTAATTTGTAAGCTGCGGATTTGTATGACATAAATCTTGTATCTCTATTTCTTAGGGTATCTGTATTGGTTTTTTTTTGGACAACAGTAGGTTCAAGCGGATATTTAGTTTGTGTCTTTAAGTCTATATAATCTATCCTGAAAATCTGTTATGGTGGAAGTATGAACAGTTTGTTTATTTGCTAATCTTCAGTATTTAATTCTTTCATCAAACTATAGCATCCAACTTTGTTCTTTACTGGTGATAAAAGTTCTGTACCACTTCTCTGAGTGATTCTTAGATCAAGTATACCACAGAATGAGTCAGTAGATATGTATATTATCTTGTATATTTTCTGGCAAGTCCGAGCCCACTTTATAAACATAATTTCCGGGTTTTAAAAAAAAATTAAATAGTGAAAAAGGTGTTATAAGCACAAGTTGAATACATAGAACATACCTCACCGAAGTCGACACAGAGCACGATAACTTGAAAAAGAAGCGGGATTTATAGAAGACAAAAATAGCAAAACCTCACTTGTCCAGAATTAAAAGAGGACAAACAGGAATTTAACATAGCTATTGCAAATAGAGCATGCAAACAGATAACCGGCAAGAATTAACTTAAAAAGAATTGGAGAAAATGGATGAGAAACCAATCAAGAAGACACGTGCAATCTTTGTAAATACTAGTGCTACTACGATGTCAGATGTCGCAATTTACACTATGATATCAATAATAAGCAACTTCGAAAACATGGACAGTTTACAAAGTGAACTAAAAGATGACTACATAAGACAAAAGGAATTTGATACTTCACTAGAATTTTGTCCTTTAAATTGGGATTGCCTCAATCTGCATTGAGTGCTAAGTTTATTAACTTTCAAATATATACATTTAAAAAGGCCAACACAAAATAAGGAATAAAAACAAAAATCCTGAAAAAATTTCATAAATGTGTACCGGTGTCTTTGTTGTTGATGTATTTGAACTTTTAACCACACTAGCTACACTAGTTGTTGTTACAGGAGTCAGTCCTTTTATGTAGTGAGGTCTCATAGGGGAAAACAGATTAGACAATACTGTTCAAAATCTCTTCAATGATGAAGGTAGCCATCCTGCTGTGAGTGATCTTTTCTTGTTCTCTTCTGTATATCTTCTTGATGACACTTAATTTGTTTTTGCTTTTTCTAAAAAAAAAAAAAATGTTTTCGTAGGCAATCATATATCTTGTATTTTTCCAGTTAAAACATTTCATCTGGTGTTCAAGACTATTTAAGTCATATGATGAGCATGGAATGACGTGATAAATGTGAATGTTGTCTTCACAAACACCTGAGTTTGTAATGTTTCACAATCTACGATAAAATCAAGTTGCCTTCATTTCGTGTCTGATTTAATATTGTGTCTTAATACTCTAAAAAGTATACTTCTTGTCATAATAATTATCTTGAAAGTTTTTGTCATTGTGGTATTTTGTCTATGGTATTCGATTTAGTGTTATCTGGCTTCTTTTCTCCATTATTGAATGTGTCCATTATTTGTGTTTTTCTAATTTTGTTGTTGTGAGCTTTATTACAAGATTTGCAATGACGTTGTTTGTTTAACTCGGTTATGTTTTTAACTTATCCACATTTTGAACATGTCTTAAAATCCATCTCTTTTATTTACCAAATTAGATTTTAAATTATTTTTAACTATTCAATGCAATAATATAAATCATCTTGCATTTTTGACATCTTTAAATCGCGTTTCGTTAACTTTACAAATTTAAGTACAAATACATGGAGATTAGCTAAGACAAATAAGCATGAGAAATTTCACGTTAGCAAGGAACCTGAAAAGGTAACTTCAAAAAAACTAAATG
Source organism: Margaritifera margaritifera (assembly GCA_029931535.1). Lineage (NCBI taxonomy): Eukaryota > Metazoa > Mollusca > Bivalvia > Unionida > Margaritiferidae > Margaritifera > Margaritifera margaritifera. The sequence goes on from JAQPZY010001274.1 coordinate 977,362, forward strand.
ACCCACATAGAGTTGAAATTGTTAGGCAACTTCGTAAACGTTCACAGGAATGAAGAAAGCAAAGGCAGAATGTTTGAAGGCTGAACAACATGAATACCAGATCATAAGATGCTGAAATCAATAAAAAACATTTAAACTAGTTTTACCGCACAGCACTTAAATCTGCTTTCCAGTTGCATACAGCAAGTTTTTAAAGAAGTTGTTTAAGATGTCTGTACGTCTGCCATCAAACATGGATATTGAGAAAAGTATAAAGCTCATTATTCCATTTCCAGTCAGTTTACTAAGTGGCTACCTGATAGCACATGAACTTTTACCTGGCATCATTGTAAGCAGCGTGAAAGCAAATGTAAAACAAAATATACCATGCTGAATACTTTAGCATTTTGGGTAATAAATATCAGACACATATCGACAGATACAAAAACATTATCAACATAATTTACCAAGCAACATTAAGATCTGTTGTAACTGTTGCCTACAACATGCTTTTGTAAAAACTATTGAGGTTCACAATTAGTCAACCACTAACAACGGATATTGAAGAAGTTGTTAAGCTAATAATTCCAGTTTCTTTTAGTCAGTTCACAGCTGACTCCCTAATAGCAAATATAATTTTCTACCTGACAAAATTGTGACTAAATAAATAGTGCAGCTTTAATCGTTAGATAAAATCCTGAAAAGGCATCAAGTTCACCGCCATTAGCTGAATGTGTGCCTGGGACAACCCAACAATGTCTGCAAATTTCAAGAGATCACAATGATTTGGTCATGGATATTGAACAATATTAATGTATGAGAAAGAAATACAGAGTGGTCCACAAAGTTTTGAATTAGTAAGCGGCTGATATGTCAACAGTTTCAGCAGCTGAATTTTGTTTATCGAGAATAGTTACAGGTGTAGTTGTTCATTTAGCTTTTACTGTTTGTACACCACTGGTAGATACTACAACAAAAACCATTAAGAAGAACTGATTTATAACCAAGTTGTAAAACGTGTTGAAACAGTAATATCAGCTATCATTACGTTGAAAGGTATTAATGACAACATAAGCAAAGCAATCAATAAAACGTATATCAGCAATTAAGACTTTATTTTGATCATCAACGAGTACAAGATATTCAAAGAAATACGTAATCAGGAAAGAAGTCACTGCAGAAACAGAAGATACAAAGGAAATGAAGAAATTGAAAGTGAAAGAGATTTTAAAGAAACTTGCAAGGGAAAAAAAAAAAAGAAATGGAAATTAATAAAGTTAACTCTTAGCTGCTCCTTAATTTCCTCTATACAAATGTTTTGCATACGCTGAACTTTATCACAGGACAAATGAACTGCGAACACTTTGCGAAACAAGAGAGCTACATATTACAATCGATGGTCTCAATGAAATGAATATATTTTTACCAATCCAATTGATAACTGAAATGGCAAACTATCCACTTCATTACAGATAATAGATTTTGCTGTTATGCATTTTAGTATTTCCGATGAACTCAACAACAGCATATTCACTTATTCACTTACAGTAATGACGAGAATTGACCAAGGACTGTTTTGATTCCAGTTGCGTTTTACAGCTTTGAAATGAACAAGCTAAAGGTGTAAGGACAGCAAATGTTGAAGAAAGGATTGATGTTGAACGTTTGAAACATAGTCCAAAAGTTTAAATCACCCAGAGTAACAAATTTATAGTTCATAATACGAATAAAGTCTTATGACTCCCAAGCAAACGATTGGCATTCATACATACATATACCGAATATGATACTGTTTGTGGGTTTAAAAAATAATCTATTTATCTCAATCTAATCAAAAACACAAATATATTTAAATGGCTATTATTCGCATTTTCTAGAGTCTTTGCATTTTAAAAATGTTTTCGCGGAGACTTTGTGTCATACAATGTCAATAGTCGTTACAAGCAATTATAGAGGGGAGTAATTAACAGAATGAACATCAGCATCAGAGATGAAAATGGAAAAGTGGTATAATTTCACGGTATGCATATATCATATGTTTTTGGCGTAGTTCAAGCAACTGTCTAAGTTGTTTGTCACTTTTAAGTTTAAGTAGGTGGATGTGATGATGTGCGCCCGAGGTGTTGTTCCGTTGGAACACATCGACTTCGTCGATGTACGTTTTATCTCCAAAGAAATGGGAGTGATATCACTAAGAGGATCTAGTGACTTTGATTTACCTTTTAAAATTGAGACAAAAAACAGATATCAAAATCTGCCATTGAACAGCATGGCAATGAAAGAGCTAAGAGTTCTAGCCTTTAAACATTTTTAAAGAAACTCTGAAAAAATGCTGCCAAAGTCAAACAATTAACAATGACTTAAACCTCGACAATAACAGGATTACCCATTTACAGATCCAGTACAAAAATGTCATGTAGTAAATATAATATTTGTACAAAAACTAGTTGATACACAAATACGTAAGACTCCGGATGATATCAGTATAAAATATATCTCGACGTGGAGGAAACAAGTCGACAATAAGTTAAAAGCTATTGAACAGAGTGCTAATCACAGAGTTAGCAAAATGTCGACATTAATAGTTATAAAAGTTTTTTTGCGCAACACAAACCGGCAGTACAACATAGGTTGTTATATATCAAATTAACCATCAGAGTCTCGAAATTTAGATTCTTGATGATGCCATAGCATTAAAACTGTGCATTGTTTTGAGCAAGGCTTTAAATGAAGGTACTGTAAATATCCAAACATGTGCCTTTTTACATGTGGAAATATGACACTTCTTTTTATGACTCCATTTGCACTCAAATATGATAAGTTTAGATTAAAATGTTTCCTCAGAATTTAATGTTGTTCCCTCTTAGAAGATATGTAAACCAATATTTGACAAGAATACATGCATTTTTTGTGCACAGACATTTGCTAAATCCCCTGCTGTTACGTCTGATGTGTTAAAACTGACAACTTTATTCTCAGCATGCAGTGAAAGACTTGATGATGTTGCTAACCAAACTTAGACGTATGAGCAGGACATTTCAGATGATGAAATTAACTTTCATTATAATAGAACCTGACTAGCCACTTACTGTATCCCTGAACATATGAAAAGGGCAGTAGAAAAGCGTAGAAACCTAACTTGTAGTGTTGGTGGTAGGAAGCTTGTGCAAGTGGTTCTAGTACATACCAATCTAGATCTGTTACGTGTGAATCTGCATTTGATTGGAAAAGAACTCCTTCATTTGTGGAGAAGTGTGCCACCTAAAACAACGGTTAACATGGTCAATGGAGGAAAGTACTATTGGTGGTGATTCTAATAAACGCTAAAATTCTTCAAGCTGCAGAAGAGCGTAATGATATTCAATGATTACACGTTTACGAGGTGTCACCAGTGGGGACTTCGTGGCAGTGGAGGCAAGGTACCACAGAACGAAAAACTGTTACTCTTCATAAATTAACCCAAGAAATGTTGCAGCAGCTAAGAAGTCTTTGCAGGAGGAAAGTGTGTTTACAGAAGCGGTTGGTAAACTCATAAAAGCGTTCAGGCCTGACACAGAGGCCAAGTAAGTTTTTGTGCTGAGCACTCGTCGCACACGTTTCTGGAAACTTCTGGAAGAAGCAGAAGTGGAGAACTACACTACATACACATCACAGCATTTGAAGCGACGGCTCATGAAAAAGTGGACAACTTTGTCACTTGTTGCACAACAGGTTGGCTCTGATCTTGTCTACTCAAGTGAAATATCCGTTGGTGAAGTGCTTGACAATGGCCTTGTGTCACAGACATTGACTGCCGTTGAGGAGGAATCAGTGGATGAATCATATTTCAGCCTGTTTCTGAAGAGAGTATTGTGCATCGTGCAACTGGCTCTTGCGCCAGAATATGTCTTTCACCAAAAAGCTTGACTGAGTATACTTTTCATCAAGTGAGACAAATCTTGATGCACAAAGTTTCTTGATCTATTACTGTATAAGGCTATTGGCTGGCTAATGGATGAAAAAGTACAGAAATGGCGGGTGACCCGACAAAAGAGCGCACGACAAAAGAGCGCACGACAAAAGAGCGCCGACAAAAGGGCCCCGACAAAAGAGCGAGCGACAAAAGAGAGAGCGACAAAAGAGCGAGCGACAAAAGAGCGCCGACATAAGAGCGAACTACAAAATATCACAACCATTTATTGTATTGCAAATCACCTTAATTTAATGTCTTAAATGAAGTGTATAAAATGACATTGGAAATCATTTCTGCAAATAACTTCGGCAGTATATGATTAATTTTGATCCTTACTTTAAATAAAAATTATATTGCAAGATTGTTGGCAATGCCTCGCAGATAGTCCATCAAAACAGCATTATTGTAAGTTGGAACGATGACCTGTAATCTTCTGTTCAGCTGTACGTACTTGTTTTTAGAAGCTTCAGGTTGATTCACACCGGATAGATGCCGTTCAATTTCTATTTCGATGTGATCTTGCTCCAGACGAAAATGGTTGATCGGCTTAAAAATTGACGGATGATTGCAGTCGACCGTTTGTTTGAATGCACGATGCCAGGCTTCCACCGAGTTGTTTGTGCGTGGAAGATTGTCGTCGATACGATCATGTACATTCCAGAGATCTACGGCGAAGCGAGGATTGTCTCTCCGGTTTCTTTTACGTCGTCCGATGTAAGTGTCCTCCCAATAATCTACATGTGGTGTAATTTCGGCAGGACTTGCTTCCGCCAATTCTTCAAATGAAACTACGACGTCATTTGAAGGAACAAAACTCAAGGCGAGCAGCATCTTTACTGCCATGCGGATGTCCTCGTTGTCCTGATATAGTTGCGCTAGACCAAATTCTTGGACTTTTTTTCCATAGACATTGTCCTAGGTGGAAAAGACAACCAACAAGACGCGTTCCAGGAAACACGCATTGAATTGCATTATGCACAGCTTTCTCATAATCGGACATAATTCTTCGTGGGTTTAGAGAAGGTTTAAGTTCTTTAATTTTCTCAAAAACTCGTACATATGTAGTTTCTGCTTTGTCCTTCATGAGGCAATAAATCAAGAGCAATGCCCTGCTATCGATCAGAGCATGGATGGTAAAAACCTGGAAGAAAATAACTGGTGCAACTTTGAAAGTTCCATTCACAAACCAATGCTCATTTTGCTCTAGAAGGTTGATGTTTACCGTAGTTCCGAATATCAGAATTCTCTTCTCGTCATCCGATCCTGAATCCCATAAGACAAACTGTGCTCCTCGTGTTGATGTTTGAAGAGTTTCAGGAATCGCTATTTCTGCTACATTTTGAGGATTAGGAAATGGAAGCTGTTTGCTTTTTCTTTGTCGTTCGATCGTGCGTTGAGATGCTGTGTATCCCGGTAAATGAGGTGCAACTTCCAATGAAATTCCACTTCTGGCTTGTTGAATAATCTGCCTCGGTTTTTCGACTCCTTCCACAGCCCGTCTACTTATAGCCGACACGACTTTCGATGCTTCATTTTTAGCGGGCTCAGGAGCGTGAATGTTTTCCGATGATGAGATAATATCGTCGTTGAGCATTTTCATTCTTCCACGACAGCCATCTTTCTTGTAGCATCTCCAGAACGTACTTCCGTCCTTGTTTTCACGGTCCTTTCGATATCTGTATCCGGAAACCAATAGCATAACCTTTCCTTTCTGTGACTCTGTTTTCTCCATGCAAATTTTTGTAAAATGCAATGCTTAATGAGCTTATATACGAAATTTTTTACTATAACTAAAATTAAATTATTTGTTATTTTTTATTTGTTATCAGTCCTAATTATATGGCACTATTTTGTCTTGCTCTCTTTTGGCAATAATTAAAATATGTTAGAACATATGCGCTCTTTTGTCATTTGCTCTTTTGTCGGCAATAATTGACATATGGGGTATTGTCCAGGGGATATTGTCTTATCGGCGCTCTTATGTCGGCGCTCTTATGTCTTGCGCTCTTTTGTCGCTCGCTCTTTTATCGGCGCCCTTTTGTCGACGCTCTTTTGTCGTGCGCTCTTTTGTCGGGGTGCCGAAATGGCGAAGACATAGATTTGGATACACGATGCTTGAATATTGCCTGTGACATAACAACATTAGCTTCATCAGTTATGTCACCTAAGCACATCTCTACCACACCTTTGGAAGCAGGGCATTGATAGATACACCCAACATGCTTGGTTGCTGCATATCCTATACTGAACTGAGAACATTAATAGCATCAGCTGCCATTTATGTTGATTACAGTCAGCAACCCTCGGAAATAAACTCATACATTCCACCAGAACCAATTGTTGATGGGGGCTAGATCATCTTGGCAGCGGCTGGAATCACAATGAACACACAGTTGATGGCAATAACACTACCCATGCCATGACCAGCATTCTTGTGCAGCCAATGAACACAGCTGAAAGAGAATCAAGCCGCATCAAAAGAGCTCGACAGCGGACATTGGATACATGTAGTCTTCAAGGTAACTTTGCACATTATATTGTTTATACTTGCACATATAAATGCTCATGCATGCAAATTTGAAACTTTTTGTCTTTTAGTGAATTTATTTCTGTTATGCACTGTTACCTGTTTGTTTATGTATTTTCATTCGGCGGGGACCCAGCCAAGAGAGTTCTCTACAACAAACCAGCTACAAGACCTCAGCCAAAGCTCTCCACTCCCATCTCTGTGGATTAAATACAACCACTTACTGGCAACAGTGAGGTGACAGCAGCTCAGACTGTAGAACTCCTGCACTCTTGGCTAGAAATGGTGTGTTTCATGGGGTTGAAGCAGTTACTTCCCCCATGGGCAGCCGTTCATGCTAAACTATCACCACACCATGAAAAAAATATGATATTCTCACAGGTAGTCCGCAATACAATTATTAATGCACCATCATCTGATTGATTGAAATAAGCAGCAAAAGCTTTTGGTCAAAGTTATCTGCCTGTGTGCTTTGACGATAGAAATCATATGGGCAAATCCCAAAAAATTTGAGGGTATAATTCTGATTGAGGATGGAATGCATTTACTAATGTCAGTGATTGGTGGAGTAGGTTATCTCTTTGTAGATGCTGGTCTCAGTCACCTGTTGCATGAATCGGGTGTGTTTGCAGCTCAAATAGGTAATCATATGCTATAAGGGAAGGACTTTGACACGACAATTTATCGAACTGAGCTGGTCGATGAGGCACTGTGTGCACAGTTTCTATTTCAGTTTCGCACATGGTGTGAGGAAAGAAACAGATCAGTATCATGTGTTTTCGAAGATCTGCTATCTGGTCTGAAGAGAGTCGTTATTGAGAGTGGATGTGCGAGTGATCTGATGCTGCAACTCTCTGGTATTCTGAACAATGAAATATGTACCTTGATTGAAGAGTTTTGACAGGAGAGACGAGAGCTATCACCAACATTTAAGCCATGGGGTGACCTGCTTTTTAAGGCGTTGCGCCCCCTGAAGATGATCATGAGTGCAACCAGGGATGGACTCTGGCATGTTCAACAATTTGCCAAGGCTGAATTCCTGCCACTGCTCTTTGCCTTAAGCAGAACAAATTATGCCAGGTATCTGCCTGTGCTACTGATTTCCATGAGGCGCTTGCAAAAAGAAGTGGAAAGTGAATTCATTCAGGGAAACTGTGTTGTCAAATCGTCTAGAGGCCAGTTCAAAGGTGTATGGTTAGACTGTACCCTTGAAACTACTGAGAACAAGGACTTGAAGGGAGCAGGACGAATAATTGGCCTCACAATGAAAGGCCCAGCTCTGATTAGATTGTTTCTGGCACGCCTAGTCACAGCTTTTTGTGCAGCTCAATTCCATACCTGTATTGGTGGTGGTAGATCTGGAGATGATCAGCAGCATCGCTCAGTTCAAAAGGCTTCACAGAATAGATGAAATAGTGACATAAGGAAACTGAAGGACATGTTCTACATAGATTCCTTTGATCTCACTTGATGCCTCCCCAAAGCTGGTGAATATTGCCACTGGTGCAATTTCTCCAGATGCCGTACAAGATAGTCTCTGCAGTGCCCTGAAAAAGGGCGAAGTCATGGCAAAGAGCGTCTTACTTCCAGTACTCCAAAAAGCCTGAGTGATCCATTGCCACGTTCAAACATCAAGACAATATCCGAAATTAACAGAAATGTCAAGGTAACGGCCAAGAATGTCTCAATCAATGGAGAAGTAATGTACGTTCGTCTTCTAGCTGTCAATTCCTTTACGAGAGTCCCCATGCAGCGTGCCATGGTCTTTGAAAATGCCTTTGTGCCACTGAGTCTGTTCGATGAAGATTGAACAATGATAGCCTGCACAAAGTCAGACTTCATTCATAAACTGGAGGACACAGTGGCTGGAAAAAGAATCACAAGTCTGGCCAGTTGTGCAGACCCTGTCATCTGCGATGGACATGCAGTAATTCAGGTCTTACCTGTTCTCAATACAGCTCTACAGGTTACATTCCATGATATGACGAAGAACTTTCTCTCTCGTGGAATGATTTCCACTAAACACATTAGTACTGAAATCATTTCCTAGGTGCATACTGTATGTGACCGATGCATTGAGGACAGCATAAAGTCACACACATGAGAGATATGCAGCCGTGTTAATTGAGTGCGGGGTGAAGTCAAGGTAGCACAGTTCCTCAGTGTGAATGAAAACAAGTCAAATTTTGCATCCTTCTACACAGATTACATGATGGAGAATAGGGCACACTATCTGGCTGCAAACCAGTCACTTTTTGTTAATGGGGGCATGAGGAGGTAGCTGTGGCCATCTCCTCCAACTCAGTGTTACAATGTTCTGAATTGCATTCCAGTCAAGAAGATGAAGACACAAAGATTATTATATATGCAACCGACGCTGGAGCAGATGTCATTGTTGTGTGCAGCCCAGGCACAGACGTCTTAGTGCTGCTTCTACACCATCATCCTTCTATCAAGGCCAAAGAAATTTACTTCATGACTGGAAGGCAAGAAACACATGCTCACAAGGTTTATCTCCATCCATACAATCTATGGAAATCTAAAAAGAGTACGACACAATATCCTGTTACCTGTCTATGGCTTAACAGAATGTGATACTGTCAGTGCACTATCTAGACATGGAAAGAAAAAAGCCTTCAGAATCATGATGAAGGATGCAGACAAATATCAGGCCATACAACATTGGGAGACACCACTGAGCTAAGTGATGGTGAAGAGGCTGCTGCAACACATTTTGTTAGTTGTCTCTATGGGGAAGTAAGTTTTCTAGATCTCTGAATGTGCTCAGATGTAACAAAAATATCTGAGGGACTGCTGATAAGAAGCTTCCACCAACTGATGACAGCTTTATATACGACACCTGCTTCGATGTCTGTACCAAGTGTTCATTTGGAATCATGCAGATATCGGCATGCTTGATTTCCCTTCACCAATTGGCTATAAGAAGGAAGTGGATGGTACACTGAGGCCAAAACTAACGAGCCAATCAGCAGCTGCACCAGAGTTGCTAAATGATCTTGTATGTGAGTGCACTTCTGACCTGTGCCTGGAAAATTGCTCCTGTTCCATGCATAACCAGCCCCGTACAACAGCCTTTTCATGTGAGGCAACACTTCGTGGAGATGGAGACAACTCTGCAAATCCATTGACAAAAGAAGCTTTTGACTTTTTTAAAAAAACAATGAAGACAATGAAGATTTAGATGTATTTTAGTATATCGTGGCAGGGTAGAGGTTTCCTGCCTATAAAGATTCAGAACTTCAAGGACTGCCAAGGAAGATTAATTGACTGATTGCCAGCATACGAATGTAGATAAGTGCTTTCTGGTGAGTAGTTGGCCAAACAGTTATTTATCCATCTGGGCTGACACTACCCTTTCTTTCCTTTTTGGAGTTGGAGAGAGAACTGCTGAAGGAATATTTAAAAAGAGAGACAAGTATCTATCTTGTGAATTTAGGTATATTTTTGTTTTGGCCCTTCAGCCTGTATTTTCTTTTCTCTGCCAAGTTTTGTTATTTAAAATAAACGTCCATTTTATTGTAGATGTCCATTAATGCTAGCTTGCCTTTACGCAAATTAATAAACATCAGTTGTTTGCGACATTCCTTAACATATCTGTGACATGTGATGTAAAGCATGATTACAGAGCATATACAATAATTATTGGGAATGATATGTTCAGTTTTGTGAACTTCAGAAGTACAAACATTTCACTGGGACATTACATAACCGATTATGAGTAATGACACTAGAAGTGATGTCTTTGCTCATCATGCACATCACAAACGGTTAAATGTGAACTTATCAGGGGTTGGAACAGTTATCTATATGACAATATTCCCGATGTTTTGCCTTTAAGAAGTGGTACATGCAAATGTGATTTATGGGCCAAAAAAAGATATTTAACTGATCGTGGACTGGAGCAGGGGGTAGGGTATAACACTGTATATTTCTCAGCTCGCACAGGTTTTCTGAGGTGGCATCATCCAGATTCTTTATCCTCAGACCCAGAGCTTCATTTTAAGCTATTTTGACAAATGTTGTACTGCCGGTTTGGGTACCTCAAAAATTAGGTCTGGTCTGGTGCTGTACTAAGTCGTCTACTGTGTCAATTTGTCTACTAACAACTTGTATGCTGTGTCCATTTGTCTACTAACAACTTTTGTATTGTCTACTAACAACTTGTATAATGTGTCCATTTGTCTACTAACAACTTGTATACTGTGTCCATTTGTCTATTAACAACTTGTATACTGTGTCCATTTGTCTATTAACAACTTGTATAGTGTGTCCATTTGTCTACTAACAACTTGTATACTGTGTCCATTTGCCTACTAACAACTTGTATACTGTGTCCATTTGTCTACTCCCAAGTCGTCTAATTCACTTCAATAATGACGGACCGAGGACAAACACTTTCTCTGAGGGATGACAACACAGAAGACGCTGCAAGTGAGTTAACAGTTTGTCAACTTCAAACAGGCAGTGTAAACATTGATGAAAGACTGTCCGCCCAAAAGACAAATAGGAAATCCATACACCCGACAATCAAATTCCGTAATGGAAAAATGAACTTGGCAAATTATGTTTGAGTTGTGGGCTACCTATTTGGAGAGAGAGAGAGAGAGATGCATATTTAGCTGACTTGACTGGTCATTTTAATTTCAAAGCTATTTATTTGTACACTGAGAAGCATGTCACCTTTGCTGTTTTAATGTTATTCATCGTTAAAGATGTTGATTTTAAATACATGCATTAAATAAGTATGGAACTGGAAAAGAAGACCAGTATATATGAGCAACAATAATGTTTTAAAATCATAATAAATGTTGTGTAATAAAAACTTAAATAGTATAGTTATATGTAAAGAATAATAGCAGAGTAGACAAGTTGGGAGTAGACAACTTGGGAAAAGACCAAATGAGATTGATCCCTTTAAATATACTCGATCTGTGCTACTGATCTATTCAATATTGAACAAGAATTTTCAAAAATCAAAGCGGTAAATTGTGTGAATGTGCGGAAATGAATTGTATGTATGGATAGGGTTTAACTGCACTTCAGATTATTCCTGGCTATATAGTTATATAGTGCCGTTTAAACTGAAGGTTCAAAAAAAAGAAGGTAAAATATGAAGAAAAAAAATTGGAGTGTCTACTGCTGTAAAGGTTCATTGATAGAATTAGTAGCAAATTTTATGAAACTTTTGTGTAATAATGACGTCTGTAAAGATGGGAATGAAGTATTGATAAGTATTGTAAGTTTTTTTTACTGATATATTGGCCAGAGACGAACGGAGTGATACGCATGGTCGCCATTATTCATGAACTCTCGATTCACGCACAGCAAGACAGTGATGCAGGGTTGCAATTTGCGCTTTATTGGTCAATCAATGTTATACCAAGCAACTAATGGTGTGTACTGACTTTCTTGTTTATTTTAAATCAGTCTCTATTTCCTGATAAAACCTGTGACATGTCAGGAGGCGTACATAAACGAATATTTACAACTTTTGCAGCGAACATTCCCTCTTGCTGTTCGTACTCTGGTTTTCCAGAGATTGGTATCGGCGCCCGATAAATCTTCTCAAGCCCTGGCTAAGGCTGCACAGTTTACCAAAATATCTAAACGTGTACATCTTACAATAACCGACATGATGCCATTTAATCGAAACGATCAGAAACTCAACTCTTCCCCCTATCTACCCGCTAATCTTACTAAACGGCTGACAGCTATTATAATGTGCATGTCGTACCTCGCTCAACTTGCGATTGTTTCATTTGCTGTAAGTCCTTCACCTCGTATTTTGACAGGTTCAGTTTTTAAGACATGTCTTTGTTGAATATATCAGACAATTTCAATAAAACATTCATAGAATTATAGTGATTGTGTTTTCTACTGTTAAATATATGTACATGATGAAAAAATCGAAAATCGATCCGGATGTACTGCCTCGACATGCGCATTGGAATACAATGAATAAGAAATTATGCAGTGGCTTACAAACTTGAAACGGTGTTTCTTTTTTTCTTAAATAACATATTACTAATCAAAGGTTCTGTCAACAAACATGTTGTTTAAAGGTAAATACTTTAGCTTAAAGAAATTGTTATCAGCATTATCAGTAAATGAACCTGTTTTGTAATGTCCACTGTGACTAATTCTCATTAACTTCTGTTCTTTTCCTTGCGATGCCACATTCGATATGAAAATCATAGATACATGCTATAATAAACAAATTAACATATAAATCCTAATAAACAATCCCTCTTAAGCAAAGATGTGGTAATATATAATTTAATTAGATATGGTTGTCCCTGTGTCAATGACAGCCACATGCGTGTTCGTTTACACGTTTACCGATTTTGTAAACGTTTACAGGCAGTAAACTAAGTAAACGTTGCAACCTTAGCCCTGGTGCTTGCCTATGTTTACAATATGAAACAATTATTCCTTTTATCACCTTTAGTATCGCTCGACTCGTGGAAAGCGTTCTTCAAGCACTTCACCCGTAGCAAACTTATTAGAATATTTACCTCGATATTATCTTTACCGTCTCGCTTTTTCTCTTAACTTCTTGCTCTGAGGACGATACACATTTGAATCCGCTCAACTATTTGTTCATAATATAAATTTATGACATAAAATATATATTTTTTTATTCTTTCAATCATTTTTCCAGCAAAAAGCAAAAATAGTTCCTTTGTCCGGGCGAAGAACGTGCACGTGCCCCCAATAAAAATATTTGTGAATGACGTCATAAAAGTGTTGCTGTTGTCCGTGGTTTCCTCCACTGTGTGGCTAAGCGCCCAGTCGGTACAGATAATATCAGATAACACACCACGACACGTCATTCAGTCTTTTCTTCGAGACTTTGCCAAATTCATACCACAGTTCTATAAATGCTTTTTGTAATAGAAAAACCCTTAGTCGTGCGTCGTGCGTCCATCCATTAACAACTCCTTGTTAGCATTCTGGAGTCCATATTTCTGGTCCGATTTCAAACTTTGAATATGGGTTTATGTCATCGAAATCTCCAACGAGTTCGATAATGAGCAAGAGCCATGCATATTAATGAGGTTATCTTGCATATGATTGGCTAATCTTGCTACCACTCCAGAGCCAAATTTCTGATCTAATTTTGATCAAACTTGGAATACATGCTCATATCGTTAAGATCTCGAAAGAGTTCGATAATTACCGATATCCATGCACACTAATGAGGTGATCCCGCATCTGATGGGCTGAGCTTATTACTCCTCTGAAAGCCATATTTTTTATTCGAGTTTGATCAAACTTGCAATATGGGTTTATATCATCAAGATCTTGGATGAATTTGATCATGAGCGAGAACCATGCATATTAATGAGATAATCTTGCATCCGATTGTCTGAACATGTTACCACTCTGGAGGTAGTATTTCTGATCCGATTTAGTCAATCTTGGAATATATACTGATTTCATGTAGATCTCTGACGAGTTCAATGATAAGCTAGATTTACACATATTAATAAGATGAACTTCCATCTGATTGGTTGAGCTTGTTATTCCTTTGGAAGCCATATTTCAGGTTCGATTTAGATCAAACTTGAAATATAATCTTATACAATTACGATCTTGGATGGGTTCAAGAATGAGTGAGATCTATGCATATTAATGAGATAATCTTGAATCTGATTTGCTTTTTTTTTGACTACTCTGGAAGCCAGATTTCTAATCTAATTTTGATCAAACTTTGAATATATATTTAAATTGTAAGAAATCCTATCGGACCTTAAAGGTCCAACATGTACTTTTGCATAGGAAGGGAGTATTATGTTAGAAAAAATCAAAAGTGTGAGTGTATGTGTGTTTGGGGGGTGGAGAGGTATTATATCATCAACACAGAGTCGAGAACAATGTAACAATATTTAATGAATTTAAGATAAATAAATAAAAGCTATAATTATTCTCTACAACTAGTTTTCTGTATTTCTAATATAGTCTCCTGGATTCGGGAGGAGGGGAAGCTGTCAGGTGTGGTGGGAGACAACTGCTTCAATCTAATTGGAAATAATCTAAGTTTCCTCTTTATTTGGGTTTGTAGAGTGTTATTTATATACATTTAGAATGTACTAACTTTACAATTCGCTTCTCAGTAGTTTTGACTTCTGGCGCCGACTATACTCATCAGTTGTCTGACCAACAATGACAGCTCGCCCCTATTTATAACCTTCCCATGACACCACATGACGCAATTCAACCAATCGCTGAAGGCACGCCAAATCATGTAACCAATCAGTGCCTTGTGCGGTTTGCCGTTTATTGCATTGTAAACAATACAGTTTGGATGGTATACAATGTCAACATTGTAAGTACATAAAATACATAATTATAAGTAATTGAGTATTGCAGGGCTTGTCTATGCAAAGAATAAGAAAATCTTATGAACTCAGATTTATGTGAACTTGAACTATATGATGATAATTTAAGTCTCCAATAATTGAATCGGTTCACATATATGCGGGTTAAGCACTTGGTGCAGACAACCACTATTGTCGCATCAAAGCCTAAATTGCATACACCTATACAACTGTATTGCAACCATATTATTACTAAAACAAGCAAATTACTTACTTATCAGTACCCAACTAATAATGGGCAGAATAATAGCAAAACCGAAAGTGTAGAGCCTCCAAATACGAAACTCTCACGCTAATCCAAAATGCCGGACAGCATGATGCAAGGACTACACGTAGATGTTTCTCTTCGTGATTATGGCTGTATTTTGCATAAATTACTTACAGTAGTAGCATAAGAATAAAATATGCGTGGCAAATAAGCAAAAATATTACACTCTGAAACTTTACAGCAAATTTTTCAAAGATGTTTCACCGAATGAACCTGTACCTCGAAAATAGGTTACACATGTAGAGATAGGTTGCAGTGATAGACTAATAGTTTGCCAGTCCTTAAAAACCAGAGATAATTATAATTGCTATGTTTTGTAAGTGAAACATTATAATACGTATTCATTTAATATGTACCATATTTATCAAAACAAAATTGATACAAGCAAAAATTTTAAAAATAGTATCAGAGTCATTGTGACTCTAGCCATGGTCATTACAAGATCATCAAGATCAGGATGGGTTCAATAATGAATGAGATCCACGCATAATAATGAGGTGATCTGGCATCTGCTTGGCCGAGCTTGTTAACAATCTGGAGGCCAGATTTTTGATCCATGTTTGATAAAACTTTGAATATATTCTTATATCATCAAGATATTGTACAAGTTGGATAATAAATGAGATGCACGAATTGAGTTGATCTTGGTCCACAGTGGAAGCTATATTTCTGATCCGATTTTGATCAAACTTGAAATATTGGCTTATATCATCAAGATTTTAGATCAACTTGATAATGAGCGAGATCAACGCATATTGATGATGTAATCTTGCATTTGATTGGCTGAGCTTGTTACCAATCTGGAAGCCATATTTGTGATCTGATTTTGATCTAAACTGGAATACATGCTTCTTTCATAAGGACCTTGGAGTGCTGTAATAATGAGCGAGATTGATGTATATTAACGAGGTGATCTTGCATCTGAATGACTGGGCTTCTTACCACCCATGAAGCCATATTTTTGATCCGTTCGGTTTATTATCATGAACATATGGCATGGCTTCGATTATGAGCAAGAAACTGTGCATATTAACTATGCCTTCATTTTTAGAAAGATTTGGGTTTTTATTGGGTTTTATTTCCGGGATAAAGTAAAATAGGTAAAGTCAATATGGTATGAAGTTTGAGAGATAGTTTACAGAGCATGTGTTCTTCCATTATTACTAAGCTTGCTTATTGAAACGGTCAACTTTTAAGCTGTGTAAGTAAGGTAGCGATATTAGGCCAATTTGGGTCTCTTGTTTATAATTTTTATAGTATGTAAGCTTGGAGGGTGGGGGCTGCGGGTTAATAATAAAAACAGCATGCGGCATTCTGCTAGATTTAGCACGAGAGTGTAGAGTGTCCTTTTCTCCGTTGGTCTTATTGCACGAAATACCCCCCCACCCCCCACCCCGTCTCTGTCTCTCTCTGACATTCAAGATATTTGGGTTGGCTTGAATTGCATAGCGTTTCTTACTTGACTGAAAGAGCGACCAGTGTATACAAATTATTTCAATCTGCATTCAAAGACAACATTTGCACAATGTGTTTCGAAAGAAGAAACCTGTAGCAAGACTGAGTGGTAAAGTTTCCATTCTTTCATATGCATATAAATAAAACTTAAGCCTATATTTTAACAGTTCTCAGTGAGACGTTTTTGTCCATAAATTATGAATAAAAGTTAAAAATAAAATATTAAAAACAAAACGAAGTAATCACAGGAATTTGACGTTTCTTTCATAAAAAAACCCAAAGTAAGGTTAAGGAATACAAATGAAATATCTGTATTCTATGCTATGCTGTACTGGTATTTCTTTTCTTTTTTAAAATATATTTTTTAAAATTTAACTTTTCGTCGTTGTTTTTATGATCAAAACGTCATACTCTTTTGATTTATAATAGCATTTGAGAATCAGTTAAATTTTTGCTGGTATTGTGTGCTGATTTATTTACAGATATTACATAGAACTGTTACACACAAGCCTCACTCAAATTCGGTTCATTAAGAATTATTGCTTGTTTAATGTTGGAATATGAAACTTTAAAAAAAACCAACCTCATTTAACATAGCTAAAGGTCCAAGGAATCCAAAATAACTTTAAAATTTATAGGCTGGAGTGCATCTCCCTCCCTAAAACTGAGTTGACTATCTCTCCCCAGGTAATGGTCATTACATAACACAATATTGGTCAAGTGCCCGTCGCTAATTGTCATTAAAAGAATAACTGAATGAGTATTTAACAATTCGTCGGATTTGCACAGACTGAAAATAATATAGACAACTGCTCTTATTGAACGCATAAAGAAAAGGGCATGTTGGTGAGTGAATATTAAACGCATAAAGAAAAGGGCATGTTGGTGAGTGAATATTAAACGCATAAAGAAAAGGGCATGTTAGTGAGTGAGTATTTCTTCAGTATCAGGGGCGTATCCTAAAATATCGTTTGGGGGTGGAAGTGGGACTTAAATAAATAGGCCGTGGGGTCTGTACGACGGAACCCCTGGCGGGCCCCAGGAAGGGATAAGCCCCCCTCCCCAGAAGCTCCTGCATTTTAAGCGTTTCCGGGGAATAATTTTAATCATCTAACTGTAAAGAACACTTACTTTATGAAACGTTCCAATTGTAACGCGCACATTTTTAGGGGCGGGAGGGGGGGGGGCAAGGCGCGCCGGTTATGCCCCCCTCCTCCCCCTTCCCCCAGATCCGCCCCTAAATATGAGAAAGTTATTGAGATCATATTGGTTGAAAGTCTGTGCGACCGATTTACCGCAGGATGTAAATCGCTAAAGATTTCGAAAAGGTCGCGTGTACTTTTAATTAACATATCATTTTCTTTCACAGGACTGTTGTTGCAATTAGAAAAATCGTACAAGTATTTTTCTTTTCAGAGACAAAAGTAGTTTTTGCCTGAGTGTCTTGACAAATATAGTGACAGAGAAAGGAGTTCACTTTTGTCTGGTGTGTTTTGGGGCTGCATAACCTACAAGGGAGTCGAAGAAATAACCCAAATAGAGGAAATATTAAAATCTGATATTCATATTCACATTTTAGACCGCTCCCTATGGCTTACTGTTGAAAAAGCCTTGTCTACAAATCCATAGATTTTTCAGGATGATAATGTCCCTACCAATCCACTCATGCTTATGGCAGGATAACTCAATGCACAAACGGAAAACCAAATTCCCGCCTTAAAACGGCCCATACTAAGTCCAGATTTTAATGTAATCAATAGCATATGGAGAACTTTGAAAATTTGTGTTCAGAAGAGAGATATTCGTTCCATTGATGATCTAATAGCAGTGATGAGGGAAATCTGGTATGGCCTCCCATTATATTACGTTCAGGGCCTTTATGAGAGTTTACTAAGAAACTCTGGTATGGACTCCCATTACATTACATTCAGAGCCTCTATGAGAGTTTACTAAGGAGATTACGAGCAGTTTTGAGAGGGAACAGGCGAATAAGTAAATATGGAACATCCTGTGTTAGGAAACTACTATATTGTATTTCAGGTAATGCTTAAGTTACGTATTTGTATTTAGTCAAGAAAACATGCCAGCCATCTTGTGAACTTCAGTATGGTATGACAGTTTATGTTGGTAAGTCGGGTAAGTCGATTTACTTACTACTCTCTGGTGAATGTCTCTATACGATTTTTAAAAAAATATTTATAGGGGGAAAATGGATACTAACTACAGCCGGATATGATTATTTACAATCGCCGTTTACATTCCTTGTCTTTAATATATAGTATATTCGAATTGATGCACACGTTGTTTACTTTAGGTTTGCGCTTGTTTTTGTTGACTACACAGCAATGTCCTGTGAAATTTTGCCTGAAAGTGTTGGTAGTGAAACGAGCTTACTTTATTGTCCCCCACCTTTTCTAAAAAAAAGCGGGGAACATGATATTTGCTCGTCCGTCCGTCTCTCCATCCATCCATTTGTTTGTTATATCTAACAAGGAATATGCAAACATCTATTCAGTCACAGTCAGTATGTGGATAGATTTTAGAATATATACATCAGTGTCGTCACATACTTTTTAGACTTTTCATGTACATGCATTGAGTTAATATGTGTTTGTTTAGACTTTGCATGCACATGCATTGAGTTAATATGTGTTTGGTTAGACTTTTCATGTACATGCATTGAGTTAATATGTGTTTGGTTAGACTTTTCATGTACATGCATTGAGTTAATAAGTGTTTGTTTTGAACAATACAAGAATTAGACTTTGTTCTTTTATTTACAGAGTAATTCATTTTTGGTAGAAATAGTAAGGCAATTATTTGAATTTACAACTTATTTGATAGGTAGCTAATGTCGTACACTTTCTAACTACTAAGACGTACAATTTCTGGCGAATAAAATGTATGAATGAAGTTCAGTTGTTTCACCGTCTAATTGCTACTAGCTGTTCAGGCGAACACTTTCCTTGGGAGTGATAATTGGAAAATGTAGTCTTTCCACACATACACACACACTATTAGTCTTTATCTCTTTCCTTATGTCTAGCTCATTATATTAAATTAAGAAGTATGAAAGCTGAAATCGCACATTTAAAAGTGAACTTAAAATTGAGCAAAATTTAATATTTTATTTACATTGTTGTGAATATTTAAGTATATGTTATATATTTATATCATTTTCTAATACAACGAAAGTCTAAACTACTTAAAGAGACTATTTTCCTGCCCTAATATTGTGATTATAACATGATATGACATCTTTATTTTCAAGAAATGCAGTATCACAAATATTGATTTTTCGAAACATACATATATACATACCTGCGTGCATACGTACGTACGCTCGTAAAACGCAGGTATATACACACTATCACAGGAACACAAGAATAATATACATCTATTGAGACCTTATAAAAACACACGTCTTGATGACATTTATGTGCAATCAAATATACTTTTGATCTTACTATTTTGCCTGATTTCAAACATGAAGACCCCATATAACGCATATGGATAGAAATTATGACAAGACCAAAATGAAACTGCCAAATACAAGTGCAAAAGTATGTCTCAGCGCTCAGCAACCAATATTAAAGACCACGTTGCGTTGTACATGATATACGTGTTTCATAATTTTACGTGCGAAAGGATGTGAGATAAAGATTTATACACAGAGACTTGTCATTTTAAGTATCAATCAAAATATTGGCCATAGTGACCTAATGACGATATGATTGAGTATTATTCTTTAGTATAAACGCGCATGAAAGAATCTTACAAATGTCCAAAAATGTCTGAGAAACAAATCCCAAAGTCTAGAGTCACTACCAAAGTAAAAGAAAAAAGAAAATGTATCCTTTGCACGCACGCCAATTCCAAAATGTATCCTTTGCACGCACGCCAATCCCAGTGTAGGAGAACCTATAGCAAATGACGCGGGCATATGGATCATTTACATACATATCTTGTATGAAAAAGCACTTTTTAAAGTCTATTATACTTGACAAAATGAAAATATAGTACATTTTTATCAAAAAAATAAAACTCATACAGCAATATATGATTTTCAATCAGTTTACATCGAATGGCAAATCCGTATATATTCCATCTAAACATAAATCAATGTCCCCTGTACTTACTAATACAGTCAAACCTGTCTTAAGTAGCCACACATGGGAAGGGACAAAACCGGCCTCTGAAAATAGGTGGCTGCTTAACAGAGGTTAATTTCTTCAATATATTGGTTTATGAGTCTTTAAATCACTGCTGTTGAAGACAGTCTACTGCTTAGTACATATGGCCTTTAAGGCAGGTTTCTTATTGAAACTGATTGTTATTTTTAGTCAACTCAAATTGGATCTCTTTGTGCGTTTAAATTCCGTAAATAACACCACCATATTGTAAACAAATGTGGCTGTTACCATTGTTCAGCAAATAGCAGGCGTCGTTTTCTTTGTGCAGAAAACGGCTACCCTCAGTCATTATCGCTCCCCGGTTATTGTAACTCCACAGCGAATGATCACCTTCAGGTCCGCAGCAAATTGCTAGCGGGCGTCAGTTTCCATCTGCCGAATAATTGCGTTGAAATTTGAAAATATAAATATCTATCCAGAACAGCATGAACCTTTGAAGGACACCGACATTATTTTGGCTGGTAGAACTACAAGGTTTTTCCATCCCTTTGATCTTCATTGCCTTGTCGAAAACTGAATGGTGGCCAGTCCTCGGAAATACCTTTTATCTCATCAAACTAAAAATTAGAGCATGGTCTTAAATTTTATATAAAATTCTTGAGAGTTCTTGTTAATGAATGATTGAATTATCTGTATTTGAAACTTGATAGTGTGTGTGTGTGTGTGTGAGAGAGAGAGAGAGAGAGAGCTGTTCGACTTCAGAAGAAATTAAAGACCAAATGGATCAGTTGACCGTTCTTTACAGTGTGAACAGAACTCGTCCTTGAGCTCATGTAAGAAACGTATTCTTAAATACGAAACTGCACTAGAAGTGTTCGCTCATTCGTTTCCACGTTACTAGCACCTGCATATGCCCGACAGAGAAATCAAAACCTGGAAAATCTTCATCTAGAGCTACAGAGCTGGGTTTTCTATATATCTTCTAAACAGCCATCGTTTTGAAGTTGAAAAGAATGCATGTAGATATGATAGCATATACTCATGACGTGCATTTACGCTCGTGTGCTTAAGTGTGTTTGTGTCGTACTTAGGTCCTTCCTAACTTAAGTATCTCCAGTTTCAGATCTCGTTTATATATTCCGAAAGATTTGTGAAGTTAGTTCTTACACTCACTATTGATAACTCTGTTGAATTCTCTTTATATTTGGTTCCCTCGATATCAACATTAATCTCCACAGGGTCTATAGTCGTATCGTAGGGCTGGGGTAAGTGTTGACCAACCATCAGCTGGTAGATGAAAGTACCAACAATAGATCCGGCCATGTTCCCGACGAGAGGAATCCAAAACCAATAGTCTGCTCGGCTATAAATAAATAAATAAATAAATAAATAAATAATTAAACATATAATTGCGACCGTGAAGATGCTTTTATTTTTGCATAGTAATTGCACTTTGTAGCGTAGTTTACTTAGTACATGAGACAGATTTACTTAAAAATTGCTGCTGTTCTTTAATAATTTTAGTATGTGATGATAATTTCATAGTGAATAATCGACCATATGACGGCTGTTGTATCTACCGACATTTTTAGAAAGTAGTTCAAACATGGGCGTGGCTGTTTCAAACTCTTCGTCTGCATCGGTAGCACACTGTGTATCATGAATTTTTAGAGTTGTTTACTGTTTCAGAAGGTTTTGCGCCTGAACGAAGCTTCATAACAGGGAACCTGAAGACACGTAGTAGGTATAACTGTGGAAGCCTTCGTGCTAAATGTCGACTTTTGACCTCTTGTTTTGGACGCTTGACATCAGCCTTAAGGTCCAAGTCGTTATACAATTTAACATGATTCCAGATAGCTAAGATCTATAAGTTTCCATTTCGATATAATCGTTAACATAAGACTGACTACCAAGACAACCCACAGCTAAGTTCTCCAACCATTTCTTAGCATTCCCGATATGAAGAAGAGGTTTGGCGGCGTTTATTGCCGCTGCGGAATTATCCAAAATACGCGGGATGCGAAACCAAGATTCTGCAAGCTTAGTTACCTAAACTCAACTCGTCGGTTTGTTTAGTTGCTAAAAGCAAATAAATACAAAATCAAGACGTCTTCACACCTTGGAAATGCTGAAATATGGTTGGAGAACATAGCTGTGAAATGTCTTCACACCTTGGAAATGCTGAAATATGGTTGGAGAACATAGCTGTGACATGTCTTCGTACCGCGTCTTATTATAACAGTTCTATCGCATCGGAAACATCAAGATGTGAACGATCTCGTCCCTCCGTTATAAAACTTTACCCGACTCCAAATCTTACTCAGAAATATTCAGACCAATCAAAGGCTGCATTCATACATTTCGAGTAAGATTTCCAAGTTTGGAATAACATTTATTACTTGAAATATTGAGTCAAGAGTTATGACGGATCGGCTTCGAATCCTATATAACTGTGTAACTTTATGGAGTTCTGTGTAACGTCGAGAGTCCAAATCACAAAAGGTAAAAGCTCAGCTAAATATGTACACACACACACACACACACACACACACACACACACACACACACACACACGCACGCACACACACAGAGAGTTGGTAGGATAAATACTTGGACGAGTTCCATTGGTGAAATTACTACGTTCTTACCTGAAAACCTCTGGTCCCCAGCCGGCTATTGCCGCAAAAGACCTCCCAGCGAGGTCTATGGTAGCATTAGTGGCGGCGCCAGTTTGTAGGCTGAACGTCATAATAAGGGCGTACAGCAGAATCGTCATAGATATTGCTATGACACCGTTTTCTGGCCCGGCGTTGTTACTGTCAACTATGGATGCCACGATACTCACAATAAGAGCCACCCCTACTAACTGTTAAAAAAAAAAAAATCCCAGTAAGACAATGAAAGAAAACCACCTTACATGCACATTGCTTGATGAACATTCAATCATTTTAGTTGAAATTTGGGCTCTAGGTTAATATACTATCTATTACAAATGCCTTTATAACGATGTTAAAGAAGCAACACACCCGACAAATATAGACACGCATTCAGTCACCTTTGTGATTTGTGATTATTTGGCTTGTAAAAAAAAAAAAAAAAAAAACTATGTAGTACAGCTGTGTGTGTGTGTCTTTCTCTCACACTCACTCTATCTCTCTCTCTCGCTCTCTCTCTTTCCCTCTCTCTCTCTCTCTCTCTCTCTCTCTCTCTCTCTCTCTATATATATATATATATATATATATATATATATATATAGTGAGATTATAATGTAGAGACTAACAGTCATACATATAACTACATATTTTTATATAAATATTATATGCATACATATATATACATATACATACACATACATACATACACATACATACACACATATATATATATATATATATATATATATATATATATATATATATATACATATTCACATACATACATACATACATACATATACACATATACATATATATACACACATACATACATACATACATACATACGTAAATACATACATACATACATACATACATACATACATACATACATACACATGTATACAATATATAAATTCCTCCACTAAAAATCTATACAATTTTATATAATGCCTTAGTATTAAGGCCATTGGGATACAAAGTATCCAACCGATTAATCCAATAACTTTCTTTAATAAGTCTGTTCATTTCGCCGTGCACAATATCGATTGGCATGAAAGAAAAATCACGTAAAGAGTGATTATTTGTATTAAAATGTATTGAAACATTAGAGGAGAACTGAGGATCCATACAATTTTTTACATGAAAACGGTGATTATTCATTCTCTTAGAAACTTGTTGAAGTGTTTGTCCAACATATTGCATGTTACATTTTTTACAGGTTATCAAATAAATTACATCAGTTGATATGCAATCAGTGTTATAACGTAGAGAAAACATTTCTTTAGTATTGGAGCTACTAAAATAGGTACTTTCTCTAATATTTGCACATTGAGAGCACCTGCGTCTGTTGCATTTAGATGATGAAAAACATCTTTGAACATTTTTTGTCGGTTTAGTTCTGATCAAAAGATCTTGTAAATTCTTAGGTCTTCTATAAGCAAGAATAGGCTTGCTCTTGTAAAGTGTTTTGACGCTGTTTTTATCTAATAAGTTGAGGAGACTCCAATATTTATTAATTGTAAGGCCTATATTTGGCAATGAAGGATTATATTGTATTATGAAAGGAATTACATTTTTATCTTTCGTACATTCTGCTGTATTTAAAGCATCATTTTGGGTAAGAATACAGACTTTACTTAAAGCAGACTCTATTAAATGTATAGGATCATTTCTTTTTTGGAAATATGTTTTTAATTCATTTAAAGAATGTTTTAATTGATAATCATCTGAAATGATACGTCGATATCTTTTCGCCTGACTATAAGGTATACCGTTTTTACATGACCTGGGATGACAAGACGAATATTCCACATATTGGTGGATATTAGTTTCTTTTACGTGAACATTTGTAGAGATAGTATTATCAGAATTTTTCATCACATTTACATCTAGAAATGATACATGCGTACTGGATGCAGTGTAAGTAAATTTAGTTGTGGGGTGAAAATTATTTAGGCTATTAATAAATTTGTGTAGATCTTCTTCTGAGTGGTTCCAGATCATAAAGATATCATCTAAAAATCTTAACCAAACAGTGGGATTAAAATTCTCGTTTTCAAGAAAATCTTGTTCTAATTTACCCATGAAAAGGGAAGCGTATGAAGGAGCCATAGGACTACCCATTGCCGTACCCATTATTTGGATGTAATTGGTACCATTAAATTGGAAATTATTATTTTCCAAGATAAGTGTTATTATTTTACAAATATCTTCACTCGATAGTCTGTTATGATTAAGACTGTTGTCAAGAAAATATTTACACGCCTTAATACCATCTGCATGCGGTATGTTTGTATACAATGATGTTACATCTAAAGATACAAGGAGGGAATTATCAGATAGTTGTGGAATAGACTTCAACTTTTTTATGAAATCAGTAGTATCTTTAATATATGAAGGAAGTGATTTCATTAAAGGTTGCAAAATACTATCTATAAATTTGGATAAGTTCTCCGTATATGAATTACAACCTGATAGAATTGGTCGTCCTGGATAATTTAAAGGTAACGTATGATCAGGAATTTTATGAGTTTTGGGCAATATGTAAAATTGAGGTGTACGTATTTTGAGAGGAAAAGTATCAAATTCTTCATATATGAAACTATTATTCTTAGATATTTCATCAATGCATGTGGAAATTTTAGATTTAATTTCTAGTGAAGGGTCTTTGTTGACTTTTTGATAGTACTTTTCATCATTTAATTGACGTCCAACTTCTTTAACATAGTCTTCCTGATTCATAATAATAATAGTGTTTGATTTATCAGCCTTTTTAATAACAATACTCTCGTCATTAATTAAATACGTAAAGACTCCATTTCTTCCTTAGAAATATTACTATAACGTCGCTTTTGAGGACTCTTGTGTAATATTTCTTGTGTGATAGCTTCAATGTAAAAATCTAAATGGGAGTCACGTCCACTAGGTGGTGTAAAAGATGATTTGTTTTTATTGAAATAACACATATTTTTTGAATTGAAAGAATCTGATTCACAATTGGAGTTGTCTGATTTATCATAAAAAAAATTATTTTAATTTTAGGCGTCTAGAAAAATTAAAAATTTCTTCAGCTAATTTAATTTTATCATGAGATTTTGGTTTGGGACAAAATTGTAATCCTTTACTTAAAAGTATGTAATCATTATCAGTTAGTCTTCTACGTGATAGGTTTAACACTGTCTCTTTACCTCTTTGAATTTGTTTTCGCCGTTTTTGTTCTTTTTTCCATTGTCTCCAACTACTAAATCTCTGAAATCTCCTACTCTTTTGTCGTGGGAAGTCTTTTGTATTAATTGTTGTAAAACTTTGACAAGGTTTGTCAATGTTTTTGTCATGGTCACTGACTCCGATTCCCCCATGATTACGGCTTCTGCGTAGGTCTTCTTTGTTGTGCCATGAGGAGACCAGATTTTTTGCTGCTCTTGCTGATCTTTACTGTTCTTGTTTGGACCCATCATATTCCTTTTTACCTCTCCCGTTTTGCTTGTTGATGCTTTGGGTGCAGCTGTAGGTGTTTTACTTTTCAGTGTTGTAGTTTGAAATGAACAGGCTTATTAAAGAAAGTTATTGGATTAATCGGTTAGATACTTTGTATCCCAATGGCCTTAATACTAAGGCATTATATAAAATTTTATAGATTTTTAGTGGAGGAATTTATATATTGTATACATGTGTATGTATGTATGTATGTATGTATGTATGTATGTATGTATGTATGTATGTATGTATGTATGTATGTATGTATGTATGTATGTATGTGTATATATATATGTATATGTGTATATGTATGTATGTATGTGAATATGTATATATATATATATATATATATATATATGTGTATGTATGTGTATGAATGTATGTGTATGTATATGTATATATATGTATGCATATAATATTTATATAAAAATATGTAGTTATATGTATGACTGTTAGTCTCTACATTATAATCTCACTCTCAGTTTTCATTAGAGACTCATGTATCATTCTGATCCCGTTATACATATGATATTTGTATGATAAAGCATATCATTTATGATGTTATGTCAATTACGTAATTATTTATAAATATATAGACGTCATCCGTTTATTTCAAAAACATGACGTTATGTTAATGACGTAATTGTTTATAACTTTATAGACGTCATCAGTTTCTTTCAAAAACATTTTGTGCCTGAAGAAGCACATAGTAAATGCGAAACTAGTCGCACAAATTTATCGGCGTTTGTGTTGTTTTTTTTATCTCAAATCTCTCTCTCTCTCTCTCTCTCTCTCTCTCTCTCTCTCTCTCTCTCTATATATATATATATATATATATATATATATATATATATATATATATGTGTGTGTGTGTGTGTGTGTGATGCTTCTTGTTTTATACTAATATTCATTACATGCTGTGGATATTTAGGTATATGCGGTTGGTAACTCATTATTTGTGGTGAAGAAATCATTAAGTGCAGTGTTTGTCAATTCATTATGTTTAGTGCAATGTACGTTATACGTGGTCCATTCAACTTTAAATGCAGTGCTTGTAAATTCATTATGTTTAGTGCAATGTACGTTATACGTGGTCCATTCAACTTTATATGTGGTGCTTTCAATATTATGATGATTAGGTAGCTACTTTTGGAAATTCTTACGGACAAGACTGATAAGGACCGAAATAAGGCATATCACCAGGGGAACATTTATAGCGTACACCGTAACATCAACATTCAAACGTATGTATGTATGTGCCGAGTCAAGTTTAGGTATCCGAATAAAGGCATGCAAAACAAAGATAAATGCAGAAATGGGTAAAATCCTTAAAATACAAAATATTTTTTTTCAGCCACACTCTTTTAAAATATCCAAGACCTCAAACGGAACGTTATCTCGGGACCTATTCCAGGATAACACGGTTGTCTCCATTAGTCGCATCTTACGACATGCAGGAGGGCGCATAGGGTTTATTCTGCATCCCCTCACGGGTTTCAAATAAATGTAGAATAAGTACAGTTATCATGGAGTAACCCACTGGGCCACACCAATGCAAGATATGGTTGCCGTGATAAAGCATTCTAGTAGCCCAGAGGATTTGGGCACAAGATTTGTTTGACCATATATAATTAGAAATGTACATGGTATATCAAGGTTATGTTAATTTGTGTGATATAGTCTCTTTTTTGTCGGGTATATGTATCATAAACTTCAAAGCTGAGTAACTGGCTTTCTTTAGGGCTAAAACCTGTTTTGAGTGTATATTTATATAAAGATCAGATGTCCCTTAGTAATCTTGAAATAAATTTGCCCGGTCCTTGTTTGCAAGCCTGAACTAAAACTGTGCTAATGACCAGTTGCAATTCTTAGTAATTTATTTGCTGTCAACCGAAAAAGATGGAGATAAATTTAAGAATGAAAGAAGGGCATTATAACTATACAGACTTTTTAAAAAAATTATTAATGCAAAATTATCTGAATAATCTGGAGAAAGATAAGAGATCTAGAAATATACTCCAACATATGATTGGAAATACAAATATCAGGAGGATAAAGGTAAAGATATATAAAGATATCAGTGAGTTTTGGAATCCGTCAATCAAAGCCCATTTCCCAGTAAATACTCATTTAGCTGTAATAAATTGAAATGTATTTCACACACAGGAAACAAACAAACAAACTGTAATAAATTGAAATTTGTTTTATACACAGGAAACAAACAAACAAACAAAAACAACAACAACAACAACTCAAACAATCATTATTTTTCTTTGTAAATTTGTGAATAATATATTGTTTTCATTTAATAGATAGAACTCTATTTTTAGCGCCTCCATTGTAAAATTGGAAATAAAGTAATAAACTTTTCATTTTACTAGGCAATCTAGATCATATTAATCGAACAAACATGTTTACTGAGTACAGTACAAAAATACAAAAATATGCAAATCAGCAAAAACCCTATGTGTGTAATATTGATATTATTTTTCTTTACAAATTATAAAAAGAAGCCAAAAAAAGTTATGGAACTTACATAGACTCAAGAATTTGCATTATAATTTAAATTCCAATGACAAAGTTTGCTAAAAAAAACATTGACTTACAATTTCAAAGAAGCCTGAGGACTTTGAGAATCCTTCTGTGGGAAAAGAGGTGAATATGTTCGCAGTGGCATTTTCCCCATATATTTGTCGCATTCCTCCATCGTATTTATGAAAAGCCTCTGTAAATTAAAAGATAAAAGATCGCGAAATAAAGACTTGTTCAAAGAAAGAAACAACAACAAAAATAAAATAAAAAAATCGCAACTTTATTGGCAGCATTTCCAAAATGTACGTTATCAAAGGCAGGTTAAAATGAATTAGTTTGACTCAGATATACTGGTCATCGCGTGTTTTATACACAAGATGAGTATGAATATTTTAAGTATCTGATGGAAAATTTGGTTCCACAGACGGTAAACCAGTCCATTGTCAATTTGATTTTGTTTTCTTCAGAACATTATACGTTACAAAAATCAAGATTTAACAATTGTGTATTAAAGTAAAATGTGCAATAGTGCCCCACTCTAATAATACGGAATATAAGCTACCGATGGTCTTATTTCCAACTTTGTTTCAAAGTCACCTGTTTGGAGCTGACCTTTGTTTTTATATCCCATGACTTGGGGTGTGATTCGATTGCTATTATCATTAACTACAAGCAGTTGAATGTTATAAACTTGTATTGGAAACGTTAATTCTTACAATATTCCGTTATGACATATTTGCAAGAAAACTGTCTGTCTATCTGTCTAACTATCAGTATGCATGTATGCATTTATGTATGCACTCATGCACGCACGCACGTCTACACGCATACATGTATGTATGTATGTATGTATGTATGTATGTATGTATGTATGTATGTATGTATGTATGTATGTATGTATGTATGTATGTATGTATGTATGTATGTATGTATGTATGTATGTATGTATGTATGTATGTATGTAAGGTGTACCCCAGTAAACACCGTAAGTGACGCAAGCAGCTAGAAAGGCACCAATAAACTGGCAGACTACATAGAGAGGGTACTTTTTCCACCGTATTTTATCCAGTAGGCAAAACATCAGTACAATGGCAGGGTTTGCACATGAACCTGAAAAGTAGCCATAAAAATACAACTTTCACTACCTGACCAAATATGTAACCAACCCAACAAACAACCACATTACTAGCTTGGGAGCTAACTAGTTAGCTAGTCAACACATTAAAGAACAAACAAGAAAGGACAAAATCAGGCAAGAAAACCAACAGAGTAAGTATGTATGAAAGTAACTATCTAACTAACTAATAGTACCTATCTATCTATCTATCTATCTATCTATCTATCTATCTATCTATCTATCTATCTATCTATCTATCTATCTATCTATCTATCTATCTATCTATCTATCTATCTATCTATCAAGATAGACACATAGAGTACTTGGACATTATGTTTCACAACCATACCGTTAACGCGATGATATATAATTTAAGATTTTTTTATAATGGATTTTGCAGCATTATGGGGCATTATTGTAAGCATTATGGGGCATTATTGTAAGCATTATGGGGCATTATTGCAAGATCACACTGTACAATGTAAGGCATTTTTCGATTGGTATATTAACCGGTATCAGTATAAAATGTAAAATAACTAAGTAGTCGATGAAGATTATGCACGAATCTTGCAATATGCTCAGCTGCATTTCTGACGTACAGTATATTTCAGGTTGAAAAATTTGTAACCAGAAAGAGCTCTTTTGTTGCTTTTTTGAAATTTTTTTGCCAGGTTCTCATATTTACCCACCTTAACACATATCAAGTGCACACATTCTGTGCAGCACCAGTGGACACATTAAAGTACAACAATGTATGTAGCATGTGAAATTACGATAACTGAGTTGTCTACGGGGTTGGATTCTGAATTTGGCAGTAGTGAGTTTCTGCCCACACGAATTATTTTTTTTAACCATGTCTTGATTAAATCGATTTTAAGAGAAGAAGAAGAAGAAGAAGAAGAACATGTTGCTGCCATTAGAACTCTGTAGCCGCGATTATAACCTAGCCAAGGTACCAGCTGGTATGTCCAGAGTACCTAGACAATTAACAACTTGCCAATCGATGTTAAATCAATAACACCAAACTTTTTATCTGTAAATATTGTCTGATTGAACGATTCTAGTATTTGTAATGATTTACGTATGATTGAAATAGTGATGATGATAATTTATCAAATTTATACTTGTCAAATAAAGTCATAACAATTGTTTACTTAATTACTCCGTATCCAAAAAGCCATACGTCCAAATGTATAATTCCATTCAAAAATAATATAAATTACATGTGTGTCTTTCATGCATCAATCATTATTAAATGTTTTTATGTGCTTTCCATGTCTACGGCGAATTCATCGAAAATAATTCTAATTAACGTGACTTTTTTCTTTTTCTGTGTAAAATGGATATCATTTCACTATGATGCAATACTTTAAACGACAGGTTTGCGTACAGTTTGCTACATGATATGTGCCACACACACAAATATAATGTGATATATATTTAAACACTAGAAGAATGGTAAGCAATTTGCTCACGTAAATATATATCAGCCTCTCTTGCATTCCATCACCACCCCCATGATGGAGATGAGTCTAAGGTAGAATAGACATAACTCTTCTAGAAATAGTGTGAATGCAATAACTGGTCAACATGAATATATAATGATGATGACTATTTTATTATATATATATATATAACTCAGACTGTAAGACAAGTTGCATTCACAAGATTATGGCTTACATTACGTTCTGCTGCATGTTGAAGGACAAAAAGGGCACTAACTCTAATACAAAAGCTGCGAGATCACATTAATTTGTTGATATATGAATCGTCAGAAGATGGTCATAACATGAGCAACAAGTTTCATCGCGAATCCAATGAAAACTGAGACTAGTTGCGTTCATAAGATTATGCCATACACTTCATCCAGTACTGTAAATTACCGATATCCGCATCTTTAGATGATGACCATAATATGGGATTAGTTGCTATTCCAAGATTCTGTGATATACTGCATTCAGCTTCAAACAAACAGGACAGTAACTGTAATACAACTTGGAGGAGGATACTAATTTGTCAGCATGTTTAACTTCAAATGAGGACATTAACATGTACAAAGTTTCATCGCGGTCCATAGGAAACTCTGGGACTAGCTGTATACACAACATTCTGTCATACACTACATCAGGCTCTAAGTTAAAAAGGGCAATAGCTCTAACAAAATCACAGTAGCACAGAGATTTGTTGATATAAACATCATCACATGATGACCATACTATATTAATATATATCATGTTTCAGAGATCAATCAAAAGTTCGGAGGCTAGATGCGTTTTCAAGATTCCTTCATACACAAGAGTGGTCGCACTAACAAAATTTGCGGGAGCAAAATGATTGGTCAATATCAACATCTTAAGATGATGGTCGCAACATTTACCAAGTTTCATGTCGATCCACAGAAAAATGTGAGGCTAGCTTCTGTCACAAGATTTTCTCATACGCTATATTTAACTGCAAGTCACAAAGGTCCATAACTCTTGTAACAATTGCGCGAACACAGTGATTTGTCGCCCTATGCATCTTCAGGTAATGGCCCCAATATTTACCAAATTTCACTGCAATCCATCAAAAGCTGCGGAACAGGCTGCGTTCACAAGATTTTTTGTTTGTTTGTTTGTTGCTATGACACCAAGTTTTCTATATACTACGTCTCAATAGAGGCGGGGTATAAAATATAGATTAAATTGTGCACCATGAGAAATTATCACGTTTCACGCGTGCATCACAGAGCGATTGACGAGATTTAAAATGTTAGCAACGTATTTTAATAGACATATGTCCCTGATGACAGAATGTAAAATGGACTATTTCTGGCAAGGTGTGAGTCATTGCGAGTACTAAAGCCAGGAATTGTATCCAAGAGAACGTTATGACTCTTACTTATGTTTTTTTCATGCTTGCAGATTTTTAAAAACAATGTTTATCATATTTTAAAAAATCCCAAGTGACGGAAATTACATGAGAGTTTATGTCTTACTGGGAACTCACGGGGTTGTTTGGATCACCACATTATATAAACTGCAACATGTCTTCGAAAATGTTGATTCGTCACTGCCACACATTTGGTCCTAAATATTTTGTCCTATGGCAAACTTCAGAACTTGCATTAAAATTTATATTTTTGTTACTTATTCTGTCTAAATTGGGCAAGTATTTCTATTTAATTGGGCAAGTATTTCTATTTAATTGGGCAAGTATTTCTATACTTTTAAGAAGTGAATATGTTGCATACACAAAACCATGTCAGGCTTATTGGCGCACACGTGATACATTAGGTTACAATATCCCCAACATTGTTTACGGAAGCTTAGGTAGAAATATGCTCATATTAACATCCTGTCATGGAATCAGCTTAAAATAACTCTCACATCTACATACATTCGCATATGATGTTACGTATGAGCATAAATGTAAGCACAAAAAAGGCATTATTGTATGTACGTACGTATGTACGGAAGGAGGGAAAAACGAGGAAAGGAAGTATGTATGTGTGTACGTAAATTTGTATGCTTGAATATAGGAATCATACACATTGTGCAAAATTTAAATGTTTGCTGGAGCACGAGAAAGTCTGAGCCCGAGCGTTCGAAGAATTTCCGATTTTACGTGGCCAGAGCTTGAACGTAGAACGTTCTTCTTGCATGGTCAGTTACAACCGATAAAAAACTTTATAAAAGAAACAAAGAAACTCAAAGTGTATTCAACTGGCACATGCAATTCTATTGTTTGTGTACAGCTGACTTCACAAAATAACACGCGCCAAACCAAATAAAACGGGACAGGTTATATGTAATAATATGTCTATGTGTGTTTTTATGTATGCGTTTATGAAATTAAATTACAAACAATAGATTCGGTGTACGTATACCTGATGCATTGAAACCTGAAAAAACGGCAAGGGTAGCGCCGCACGCAGAGGCCAGGGCTCTTCCCATAACTGAGCTGGCTGTGCCCCTGGACAAGGTAAACAAGGCCCCTGCGGCATAGACGAAAAGCTGAAAATAAAGTTAACAAAAATAAATGATGATAATACGCAAGAAAAATTAAGACTAATATACAAGTTAATGTATTCGACAGTTCGACAGAGAAGATAAGAAATTGGGCAAGACATCGGTTTTCAAATTTGTGCAAAATTTCTCTCGCCTTTCTAAGAGCGTACTTTTCGACAGAAATTTCTTATTGTTAGAATTTGTTTAATCCAGAGCTATCGCCGTCACTGTTTTTTTCCCCTGTTGTTAGTGATATGGTTCAATCGTGAATTATGCTTAACTTTTTGTAATACAGGTACGTGATTTACCAGCGGCGTTTCATTTTCTGAGTGAAAGTCGATTTATATGGCAATTAAGATTGCATAATGTTAGACAAAGGACTTTGACCATCATAATGAAAGGGCACCATCTGTGTTCCTGGTATATATCATTAGTAAAGAGCTCTCTGGAATCTCATGCGGGGCACATCTTTCGTGCGATGATAATGTCACTTTCAAGTATCTGGAAATTGCGATTTGATAGGGTACGTGAGGTCGCACACTTGGAGCTCATTCTGCTTGTGAAAATAGGTGCGGTGAACATTAATATATCAAAAGGCATACTTAAATTAGAACTTCATTACATACACAGAAGTAACAAAGGAAGCCTAGGTTCTGGGCCAGTTACCTAATTTGTGAATTTTTTTTTTTTTTTTTTTTTTTTTACGCTATATTTTTTTGGTCGTGCTTTGAAACACATAAACACATAGCTAAAACACTGTTTAAAAGCCTCTCGACTAAAATTCTACTTTTCATTCAAAGATCTTAACTTTTACCTTTTTACCTTAATTTCCTAAATTAAGAAATGATTTTGTTTATTAAAATGGATAGTTTACAGGTTGGTCTTCAATGACCATCTTTTTTCTAAACCGGATTTATAGTTGTATTGCTTGGATTTACAGATACTGAAGAGAATACAATTGGGGATATAAAGACCCCCCTCTGCGCGTCGCTTCGCTCCGCTTCAGAGGGGGGGGGGGCGGTAGGCGCTTCGCAAGAGTAAGTACAAATAGCACGCAAGGGTACTAAGAAATCTGTTGTTAAAAAGAATCTAAAATTATATATGTATAAAAATTGCTTATTTACCCAAACTATAAATCACCAAGAGGGATGAATTTTTAATTAGATCCTACCATCACGAGATATAAAATGTCACAATAAATAAAGTTGCTTTTTCACTTTATGCTGGTGCACGTTATTTGGTCGATAACACGAATATTTTTCCATGTGGATATTACATTAGCTATAAGTTCAACCTAATCACGGGAATAATGGTTTCCTTCTGTCACCCTGTAATCAAAAGGATATTCCAACCTCATTAAAAGCTTATTTCTTTTGTTTTCTGTTAACTTTTCAACTGTTTCACCTACAATAATTGGTTGTAAAGCAGCATTTTCATTCAATTTTTTCCCATTGACTTTTTACCTTTTGAATAAAAGATTAGTTTAAATCTAACATTTTCATGAAGATCTTTTATGACAGAATTATACTTTAGTATTATCACCCGTCCATAATGCTTATAACTGAATGCTAACTTTTTTGGGTTGGTTGCTTCCTTTTTTTAAATTGTTTTTATTTAGATTCGCACACTCGTCTATAAGAAAGAAAGTATTAATTTCCTGTTATATAACAATAAGTGATTCTACCCATTTATCTAATTTTTCACCAGGATCTATTAAATCGCATTGTCTTCTCCAAAAAGCCATTTTCACTTGAAAGTCTTTCTGTACATAAGTGGACAGATAATTATAATTTAAAAAAATGTTTTTATATTCTATTTCAATCAAATCTATTGTAAATGTTGTCTTTCCACAATTTCCAACACCACATATAATCATATTATGAGGTTATTTTAGGTACATTTATTAAGTATTTAATAGGTTTCGCGGTCTCTTGAAAATAATAGATTTTAATTGGTTGTTCTAAAAATATTACCTGTGCATCAGAATCAATATAAAGATACATTTTGTGTGCATCTATGGTTTCTCGTATATGTATCTGTATAAATATTCGTTGTTGAACATTAATTAATCTATGCCGTGTTCCATGCAACGAATTTTGTGTGTGTGCTTCTTAAATCAAGCCATAAACAACGGTGATCAGTATACAATTTTGTGCACTAACATTAATTATATCCGTGTATTTTTGGTGCTCGTCAAAGAATGATTTCGTTGCTACTTTATATTGTTGATTTAATGTACACCCCTGTGAATGAATCTTTTCACAGTAATCATTATTTTTTCATGCTGCTAAACTGAGATACGTTTTAGAATCAGTTTTTCTGTCCTTTTTGGACAATATCAAGACTCGTTTTAAACTCATTCTTGGCGAATCAAGTATTACATTTCTTACGGTCGTATTAGCAGATATATAAATAATTCTATCTCTTGTGATATAATCATAAAATAAAGAAGCTCCATTTCTGTACTTATTGCTTACAGAATTAGCCATTTGATCAGATGTAATTGCATCATAATGAAGACAAATATTTTCCATTTCATAATCTTGGTTCTCACCTTCAAATGCTTCAGATGCTATCTCAAACGTAATTATTAATCTCAAATCCAGAGGACAAACAAAAGGATACAACGGGCAATGATCTGTCAGTATATAAAAATCGAGTGGAATTCTAAATTTCTTTCCTTATACAATAAATTTAATTGCTTCAATAACCGTGTTTATTGTGTTACCAGCTCCTCATCGTAACTTTCTCAGATTTGCACTCATTATACATTGCTCTATTTTATTTGTTCTTACAGACATTAGTAACCATAAAGCTGAACGTAATGAAAACGATGCAATTGTTTAGCTGAAAAATTTCATCAGTACCATAGGTAATGGTTAGAACTCTAAACAGTGGGAAGGTGGGTGGGAGGGGGCAATTGCCTCCGGGCGCCAGGCAAAGGGTGCGCCGTCGGGATTTTGTAAAAAAGATTTTGCAGCTGACATTTGCATAGTATTTCACCGTCACCTTAGTATAACGGGTGCAATTCTTTACAAAACTTATATTGGGGGAGGGGGAGGGGAGGAGGAGGATGGTTGGTAACTGACATAAAAGCTGTTCTCTGTAGCAAAGTAGGGGCGCCACTAAAGAACATTGCCCCCGGGAGCCTCGAACCCTCGCGCCGCCACTGACTATAAATAGCACTTTTCAAGTTTATTTATAACTGAATTATTTGCATCTCCTTTAAACTTTGCATCGAACAATACAAGAAACAAAATACCAGGTACAATTAAAACATTTGGTCCTAGAGTAGGTATTACAAGTTGCAAATGTTCTTCATGTTTTGTTATTGCCTGGAGTGTGTGTAATACAATGATGTATCGGATTAAGATGCGTGACACCCTGCGGTTATTTATTTCCTGTTTATTATGGGTTATTTATTTTCCGTACGTTGCCATCTTTCTTATTTATTTAGCTAAATTTAGCAATACTTTTTTTAATTCAAAAGATATTTATTACCCACAAAAACACTAGAGCCCATTACAACTGCAGCAAATATATACTCATGAGGTATCTCTTGATAAGGTTAGTAAAACTCATTAGGGTTAGGTTGCATAGTTTTATCAAAAATGCGTGTATCTTCGGGATGAGTAGAAAAATATTGAGAAAAAGCTTCATGCAAATTATTTAGATACTGTGTAACCAGACCTTTCTCTCTTAATCTTTCATTTTAGCAATCAATTGACTTCGCTCTGTTTTCATTGAACTCATTATTTTTTTCTTCTGCATTTCTTTAAGGACTTTATTGTATTTTATTCTATCTTCATCGGATCAATTAGGTTCAAATAATTTGAACAGATAACTACTTCCAGTGAATTCAACAATGTTAGCAATTGCTCCTTCATTTCTTGCCGCTGCTGTTGCCATTTATTAATAGTACATTTGTGTGCTGTCTTCAAATTTAAAATGTAAATGATAAAGATCAGGAATATTATCTCCAACTCATCTAATAGAAAATATAATAAAATATTGTATTTCTTGTTTCTAAATTATTATTTTTTTTATTCTTTAGTACAAATTATTGATCGATCGTTACTAAGTGAGCAAGACTTAAAACATTGACAAGTAGTGTAATGGAAACTTCAAAATAATGTGCAGCTTTGATAGTTAAGTTTTAAAGAAACTGAATATAAACATGCTGTGTTTATTTTAATTGTCATGTGTGATATTTATATAATATTATAAATATTTCAGGAAATTATAAATGTTTCTTGACCTTAATATTTGCTCAAACCTTAATGTTATATATCAGGTTTACGTGTTTAGCTATCGTCCTTGAATTAGGTTGTTTACTTAGTATTTGAGTTCAAGGACGGTTTTGGTAAACAAGTTATTGATTCAGTTTCAGGTCAGGGTTGATTTTGTTTACAGATAAAACTAGAATTTCCTTTAGAATTATGTGTTACAAGTCATATACACCATATAATATTCTAGAACATTCTGTCATGTGACTTATCTTTATATATAGCCTGTTTAGTGGACAGTTTTCAGTTTCGACCTTAACATCTGTCTTTAAAGAGCCATTACAGTTGTGAAGCATCATTCCAAATTCAGAGAGAGGAATTATTTAAAATATTCATTGGACTACAAAAGTGCTCAAAGACTTTTAGATTTTTTATTTTGAATTGATGATTTGGAAATTTATGTGAACTTATTCATAGATATTTCGAAGTAATTCATTTTGGCACATCAGCACATTAAAGACTGCTGGTACATCAGGACATTAAAGACAATTGGCACATAAGCACATTCAATGATACAGTAATTCATTCGGAACATTCTATATTTAGGACTTGTGATTAGAACACTTAGGATTATTGGATCATTTGGATTTTTATTCACGTTACTGTAAATGTCTTTTAATTTTTATTTAAATTATCTAGAAAAAAATTTGTTGTTGATTGTTACTTGATTTGTTGGTTTCATTTTATTTCTGTTACATTTTTCTTAGGCCATAGAGTTGTAATAACATAATAATATTCAAGACTTCCAAGATCTCCTAATTTAAGTAATTCGTATTCAGGAAAATATGATAGAACATACTTAGATCCATAATACAAAACTTTCTTATCTGCATCAATTTGTTTTGTGTCGGATGTGCTAAATTTGTAATACGACTGTTTTTCAAGTTTAAGTCATATTTTAGTAATTGACTTAGTGATTTATCTTTCTTTTCTTTTTCATCTTGCTCTAAGAATTTAAAACTAAAATAACTTGGACCTCTTACAGATATTTCTGCCGTTTTTTTTTAGCATGAAAAGGCAAATTAATTTTCCTGAGCTGAAAACATTAGTACTGTGCGCGATCTATGCTAACCATATCTGAGTTGTCTTAAAGACAGATGTAACTGGCATATCATTAAAAATTATTACTTTTCCGTCTTTAAAGTTAATATTGAATCTGTTGATAGTACCTATTTGTAATTGTTTATATGGACTATTAAACACCGTATGAGATGAAATAGCTGTGAAATACACTTTTAATAGGTAGGGACTCTGATAGAAAAGAGTAGGAGCCCTTACAGTAATTCTTTGTATTGTTTCATTGTTCAAGGAGAGCATATACAATTGTAGGCTTAAAAAATCCAGACTGAATCTGATTCTGTAGATGTCTGCATATATATCTTACTATTAAATCCTTGTAATTTAGAGTTATAGTTGGTTATATACACTGTGTAATTATTGCTCAGAGTTATTACAATTTTAGAGTTATGTTTCTGGCATTTAGTATGTATGATTTCTTCATTGTTGTTATTAGCAGTAGTTCATTTTTTGACTTTTTTCATGTACATTTAAGATTATAAAAACCATCAAGTTTTGATATGGTCTTGGTTTCATTCTTATCGTTTTTATAATAGAATACAATATTTTTTTTTGATCATTTGAAATGTTTTAATAACCAACAACAAAATGTATCCTCTGTAATGAAGTATATAACACGCCATCTCCGTTATAAACTGTTTTTGACAAATATATATCTTTCTCAGACTGTATTTGCACAGTAATATAACTAGGCTTTGCTATTATATGAGTAGGCTTTGCTAAGTAGCGAGAATTCTTTACCGTAGTCTTATCGTTATACCCTTGAAACCGTTCGTTGCATATTTAATTATTGATTTCATTATCGCTTATTGCTTTATTCACTATTTAATAAATAGTACTGAACTTACTTATAGCAGAAGCTACAATCTCATCGTGTTTTAAAACTTGATTGTATACTAGCTTGCCTTTATTACTTTTTCAACACACCCTAGTAAAGTTGTACCAAATCCTGTCAAGGCTAGAGGTGTAATAAATACTGTAGCTATTCCTGCAACTCCTAAACAAACAGATGCAATACCCATTCTGCCAGAAACACTTACCATAGCAACCTCTACCCAGTTAAAAAAAACAACTTATATAGTCTTTTCGTACACCTCTGTAATGTTATATCTCTATTTCATTTATTTTTCATCAACCTAAAGTTTATTCCATAGGTGTTAGGTAATTTTTCTATCATTTAAAGACAATAAATAGATTAAATGTATATTTAATCCATTTCATTATTTTGTCTGGGCGTTATCCTTGGTGCTATTAGATAGTCAATCATAAACGGATTCAAAGAAATAGGAATAACAAATTTTATTTCTTCTTCTATATCCATGTTAGCTGGCGAATATATTTTAAAATTAAGTATTATCTTCAAAATCATACTGCAACTTACTATAAGAGCTGAGATTAATACTGCATGGAAAATAGTGCTAATTATGTTGTTTGTTTGTTTTGGGCTTTTTATTTTGCCATTTTTTAATGTAAATATTAAAAAACATTTATTTTTTAGTCTTTACTCTTTGGTACACTTGATTGGCTACAACATTTCTGGAAACAGTTTTACTTTATGTATAATAGGCTTGCGACCTCCAATGGTCTCAGTTAGGTTCCGCCCTCCCTGATCAATTTTTAGGAGTTTTATTTGTTAAAATACCTAGTTTTGAATATATACCACATATTCCAATAATAAGAACAACACCACCTATCAAATAATAAATATTGTTTGAGCTTTTAATGTCGTGTGGGTAGTTTTTGGTAACGTTTTCTATGAAAATACTTTGCACTTTTTTGTTTAACTTTTCTGCTTTGGCTTTTTAAAATTCTTGTGAACGTTTTCCAAGTTGATTTCTAAGTTCAGCTCTACGTCGATCTTTAATTTTGTCGTGAAGTTCCCTTCTCTGGTGATTTAGAAACCTTAGAAGGTTCAGTTTCATGTTAACTATCTTCCATTTATTATGAGAAGAAATTACAATTTTGCTAAAGAGTTATTCATGTTATTTTCAAGTTGCTTCTCTGCTCTGAGGAATTTAGAAGCTTTAGACATTTCTTAAGTTTAGTTTCGCCATCTTCCATATATTTTTCAACGAAATTACAGTTAACCTAAAGAGGTATTCAAGTTATTTTTAATTCATTATAAACGCTTGTTTATTTGATTCATGTAAATAAGCTCCGGCGTCAGCACTTAATGCTGAAACTGGTAATCAAAACCTAAAAGATAAAACCCAGTAAAATATCTAACTCTGTTTGTTGTTAAGAAGTTTTCTTTCAGCTCTTTCTGTAATTCATTTAAGTTATCAATTAGAAGAAATTTAGTGATCAAAACTGTTATTCGTAGAATTATTACATTTGACAATGAACTGGATATTTTAGCTGATCTAGCATTTACAAAAATGTAATGTTTATATAAGTTGAACCCGTTGTATCCATCTCTTTATCAGTTACAAGCTTTACTAGCTATTCCCTCGTATGTTCCATTTACTGCACTAATGTTTAATCCCTGTTTGTGTTCTTCGTCTATTCCGTCTTGATTTAAATATCGTTTATCCTCTTCTGTTCTATTTTTGCAGAAACCTGATTCTTTTTCAAGTTGATTTTGAATGGTGCAAGATGGCAAAAGCTCGTGAAGTTGAATCTGAAAATCCTGCTTCGACAAGAAAGATCTTAATGAAGATTATGATGTAAATCAGTTTAATGAAAATAACAGAAATGATGAAAAATGTATCAAATGAGCGATTTGAAATCCCCAACAAGCAGTTCAACAATTATTTCTTGATGAATGCAGATAAATTATCGAGCATAAAATTAAAATAAACGATACAGGCTATGAGCTCCTTAAACTTCATTTAAATATTAAAACTAGACCATATTACGAAGAAATCGGTTAAGATGATATTAAAATTTTTATTCAGGATAAACCGAGTGAAATGTTATCGCTTAACAACATAGCTAATAAAACAGACGGAAATAAGCTTTTAGATTCATTAGGTTGAAAAAAAGAAGAAAAAATATGGTATCATCCACCTAAATGTACAGTATTACAAAATTCTACAATATTAAAACATTCTTCAGTTACTGACAGGCAACCAATAAGAGTTCCCGAGGAAATAGAAATGCACGAAATTAACACAAATCAATGATAAAGAAGCAGAGGTTTTCATAGATGAATACTATAAAAGGATTTCAGTGATCCATCTAATAGATTGTTTACGGTGGAAGAGGAAAAGAATTAAGAAATAATTTGAATGCTACTGTTAAAATCGATAACTCCTCGATCGCACTTCTTTGGAAATTTCCGCCACGCGCGAAGTTTCGTTCAAACGGACTAAAAACCTGGTCAAGGTCTGTACATTTGATTGTCACCTATTGGTGTCGCTCATTTCTCTTTTCTTACTTTTTTTCATATATCCTAAAAATAAACCATCTATACCATAAATTCCATCAGCACTGTTTGCACATAAGCGATAAATATAAACATATACTTTTACGGCAGTAGAATATATTGGTGTTTCGCTGACAACTGCGTCACACTTCAGGCGCACGTGAGACCGCATATAACTAGAATCATCCTTCTTAGTGAAAGTACAGAATCCCCGTACTGTTTTCCCATGATGCACCGCGCCCATTAGTCTGGTTCCCTGTTTCGATTACTCCCTGCTACGCACTCCGATATACCAATCAGGAGACACAGATTTTACTCTGGTTACTGGCCTGTGATATTGGCTTGCCAATTTAAGCCGGGTAATAGCGAAATATTGGTGACAACGCAGACAATGTGTGCCCCTTTTATGTACTCAATGAGTCAGTCTCACATTCTAAGGATGTGAAAGATTTTCGTCCAGAGGCAAACCTGTATT
Organism: Margaritifera margaritifera; assembly: GCA_029931535.1. NCBI lineage: Eukaryota > Metazoa > Mollusca > Bivalvia > Unionida > Margaritiferidae > Margaritifera > Margaritifera margaritifera. Next base: position 1,021,055 of record JAQPZY010001274.1, read on the forward strand.
ACCTACACATATTTTATGTGGTCGGTCGAAAACAGTAACAACAAATATGACAATTGTGCTGTTATGTGTTGTACGTTTTAATTAGGAACTGAAACACACATGCCAACCAATCGGAGCCTTTTTTTTTTTTTTTTTTTTTTTTTTTTTTTAAGCCTCGTTGTGAATGCTAAAATCGTTTCTATACAGACTATAAACCTTTACCAGATCTTCATCGGGCTAAGATCTGTCGGAGCCACGCGAGAGGTCTAGTTGAGCGAGACCACCCCCAAACGTTTCGAACGGTGTGGGGCTATGGTGGAGCAACCCACATGACTGCAGCTTCACCTCCATGGTCTGTCACGAAAATTATAAAAATTACTACTAGTATATAAGATTCTCAACAATCTTGCATGTTTTTTTTTTTTCTTTTTTAAATCACTCTGCCACACAGATCTACGAGCCAACGCCAAACTCTACTGGTACCAATCTTTAAGCTTATTTCAACACAGTAAATAGAAGTTAAACTATATTTTGTGCGCGATAGGTAATGTCCGTATTACAGGGAGAACTGAAATGCATTTAAACTGCAATATGAACAAAGCAAAAATCTGTACATTTTGTATTTATATATTCAAATGTAAAATAAAGCAACATATAAAACATTAAATTAGCCAGTCTTGATAACTTCAAAGGTATATATGGTAGATTTCAAGGTTTACCGAGTTATCATTTTATCTATATTTTTAAATTGCATCCATTGGTACATGTGCTTCCCAGAGTACTAACAGGTGAAGAATAAGAATTTTCTTTCAACTACTCACACTAAGGGTGAAGAAAAGAGCATTACAATTTGCACGAGTTTCTTAATTTGCTATATCAGGAAATCACATAGATTTTTTGCACGTTGGAGGGTATCTTGAGCCAATAAAATATATTATATACGAGAAGAATTGAGATAAAATATATATTGATACAGACTGTTGGATGGAATGACAGACAGATAAACAGAAAGTATGACTTACTGACAAAATGAATGTGGCAAGGATTTCTGATAATCCATCTCTGACCCAAGTGTTTTTTATCTTCAGTCCTAGCTTCTGTATTGAGAATGCCCTCATTTTTTAAAGTTTGATCTACAAAAAAAGCAAAAAAATAAAAAAACAAAAACAAATTATCTTGCAAGCATGCATGTAAGCTATGCTCGCATAATTAGCGCTCATCATACTAAAACACTTATATTAAAGTACATGTATTACGAGTCAACCGTTTTACATAATTTGAAAGGGCTACAATTAGTCTTTGAGATCGGACTTAACGAATAGAGTAGTGGCAACCTTTCTTTACGTATTTTATACATCCAGATCATTAAACACATAAACGATTAGCATGCAATATATATATAATGTGAATTAAAAGTACACGCGGCTAAACATGCATGCAACTTTATGGATTCCATGAGTGGAAAAGGTAATTTGTTGGTATGATGTGCTCTTATGTTTTAATTTGATCCACCTTTTCAAGACTGACATCAAATCTACATCTATAGAATTACTCATCAGTAAAGTTCCGAGGATCAGCACATTCGATTTGTATCAATATTGATTGCACAAGTGAAATTCATCTATTTATTCCTTGCAAAGGTCCCAAGATTAGAAAAATACTCTATAGTAAATGTTGGTTACATCTATGATTTACCTTGTCATGTTTTGCATCTGCTTGTAGTTTTAGGACAGTGATCTCGATAAACTCAAAGATATCACCCACTGGCTAGTCCGGGGGGTGGGGGTGGGGGAGGGAAAATACAGGAGCAAAATCAACTGCTGCAGATATGCAACAACATCACAGCATCAAGAGTAGAACCCATGGACCTGCAGGTGCCAATCGGGGCGTTTTGTGATTATACTATCGAGCCCTACTTTAAAAGACAACGAAATCAAATAATGCTTACCTTGAATTCGAACGCAAGCACGAATGAATATTAGGCGAAAAACGCACTAACTTTTGATATATAATTATAATCCAGCTTTTGATAGATGTGAGTATCTTCGCTATTGGTAATTATAACCTTTACCCCCAAAAATGTTCTTTCATCTGACAGAAATAGTAAAAAAATCAATGAGTGACATATCCACTTACGTGAGTCTTATGAGGTTAATTTTGATAAATATGGAAGCTAAGAGCGTGAAGTTGATTATTTGTCATCTACTTAAGATTTATGTGATGTTACTTTCCATCAATCATCTCTAATATTCAAATCGTTTATTTATTTATTTATTTATTTATTTATTTATTTATTTATTTATATCTAAACAGATAGACAGACAGACAGACAGACAGATAGATGGATAGATAGATAGATAGGTAGATAGATAGATAGATAGATAGATAGATAGATAGATAGATAGATAGATAGATAGATAGATAGATAGATAGATAGATAGATAGATAGATAGATAAATAGATAATGCAGAGAGGACATCCATGAAAAAGAAAGGAATTATATTCAGAAAAGTAGAAAGGATTGGTCTATCTATGTGTCTGTCTTTTTCTCACCGTGTTTGTGTTTCTTAAAATAAAACACAGTAAAGAAATTTCCATCTTTGTTCGACTCTATTTACCTCACAGGTTGGCAAAATTGTTGAGACAATTTAATACTGTGTACATTTATTTTGATGTGGACCATTTGTAAATTAACTTTTAGTGTTAAATATGTCATCCTCTTATAACGAGAACATTATTATTATTATTATTATTATTATTATTATTGTTATTATTCATTCCCGATTTATATTTCTTGTAAAATATTTAAGGCTCAATATTGTCTTTAAAGGCAAATCCTCAAGTTAAAGGTAGGGATTTAAAAAAATAAAAGAACGACTTTCATATAGAGAGATATAGCAAAGCATTATGTCTTCACCCTTTTCTCATTGCGGTTATCCATTTCACCAAGTCACAACAACCTCATTCTAGCCCTTACCTAGGGAGTAATGTAAAGTTTAAAAATCATCACGCACAAACCTCCAAACGCGGTAAATAATGCCAAATATTAGAAGTTTCTTTCCTAATGGATATAGGAACAATTACATAAGATTACGCGTTCGCTGAAGCACACACAAACGCAAAGAGGAGGAGGAGCATAGCGTATTCGTGTTTCCTTTGAAAAGCACGAGTCTAAATATGTTACGTTTTGTTTGTTCGCTTGTTTGTTTTTGTAGTTGTTTTATTTTGTTGTTTATTTGTAAACAGGTGACCTCTCTGACTTTGATCTGCAACAAGGACTTGTGCCGTGATACTATACGTATCAACTGTCTGGGTCAGGACATACTATTTTAATTAGAATTCAACGCTCTCTGTACAAACGTGATTAGGTATACCTTGGTAAGGTTCGTTATATTCAATTATTTTATGATGTTTTATCTTTATATTTTGCTTTATATACATTTTACAGAATGTTTCTGTTTTTACATCTTTACCATTTTTTTTTATTTTGTAGTGCTTCATGTTTGCGTTTCTTTGGAAGAGTTGATATTTCTAAAAAAATGTGTGCAATTTTTTATATTTACATTTTTCGAACTTTACCTTTAATCGGCACCATATAGCCATTATTTTGCTGACGTGCCGTTAAATCCTAATAGATACATACATTGGTTAGATTCTTCGAACCATAATGCCCTGTCGGTTTCTTAAAGCATCAACTTTAACCCATATGTTTTGTATATTAATAAAACACGTTCCTTGTTGGTTTTAAATAGTGACTGTTGTGAGGAAGGAATTTCATCTTGAATGATGAGAAATGACATGCAGAGACCCTCGTGTGTTGGGAGCTTGGGATCGTTCAAAGTCTCCAACTGTTGTCCATATATTAAAAGTAAATGCCCGTCAAAGAATAACATTTTCATTCTTAAAACTGTTGATACTTCAGTGTGAACAACACAAATTTGACTTAATTTAAAAAAATGTTCACTCCAAAATCCACAATGTACACAGTATAAAAACTCTCAAAATTTTTTTTTTGTTGTGTGAGAATTCTTGTTCATTTTCTTATTCATGTTCATACCGGGAGAGAGCGTAAAGTTCTCTCTCTCTCTCTCTCTCTCTCTCTCTCTCTCTCTCTCTCTCTCTCTCTCTCTCTCTCTCATATTGAAACACACATAACTATACACACTACTTAAAATGATGCAATTAAATACACGGTTTACAAGTTGTTCATATCTAACCTCAGATTTAGATACAATTGTTACATCGGGAATGAAACTAAAGGAACAAGGAAAATATTTTGTCGTCAACATGGGGTAAATCACTGAAATTTGTCACAACATCTACATTTTTTAATCTTGTGACAGAAAACGGGGAGAAAAATCCATAAGGTGTTACGAAATTTTACAAACATTCAAATGAAAAAAAAATCTGCAAAATTGTCTATTCCGTCGTAAAACTGCGAAGTTGAAGAGAAATGCGTTATTTGCGGAAGAATCCACAGGTTTGTCCTCCGTTTTGCTGATACTGTTCATTATTAGGGTTAGAAGTTTCTCTTACAATTTTTTAATGCATGTATTATACAAACTAAAAAAAAAATCGGAATAGTCAAATTTTCTATTCAGTTTACGATGAGAGTGGAATATAAAACTAAATATTTCATCTGTAACATGAGGTTACAACTGCCACTTTGAGTTCAACCTTATGTATATTTAAAATGAACACTTATCTGTAGTTTTCAGTTTTGGTCGAAAAGGACACGCAGTTAAAATCGCAGTATTTCTGCAAACGATTTCCTGACATAACTCTCCTCTCGCAATTTAAAACACAGAAATAAACACAATTAACACGGTACTTATGGTTCCATGCATGCCCCGATCCTTTCGTGTGTAATGTCTTGAAAGTCCTCCGACAAAGTTTACAACACAGATTTCTCAATCCTGATGAATTTGAATGGTTTATGGATGTGAGAAAAAGTCGTGAAATCTGAATACTTCCCCTGAGGAGGGACCATGGATTGCGAAGAAACTGGGTTGAAGAACGAATAATAGAAAGAAACAAATGCGATGGAAGGATACGGCTTCTGCAATCGGAACCCCCGGGGCCTTTCCAAGAAAGGCCTCGGCTGTGTGATGATATAAACCATTGTGGACTGAATTGGAACTCCTCAGACTTTTCTAGAGCAAACTACATTTGATATGCATGACAACCCTGTACTTCCGATTTTTTAAAAATACTTTTTTGCTGGAGCGGGGGGTGGAGGTTACAGGAGTTACGATTGACTAATTTTTTCAGACGTTGTCGAATAAGGAAAAATGTTAGCCAGTCGCATCACCCGAAAATTGTACACGCATTTAACACTCCATCATTCATCCATTAACTTATTTATACTGTTTAATTCCAGACTTTAATTCTAGAAATATAAAGTAAGAATGATAACTTATTTATACTGTTTAATTCCAGATTTTCATTCTAGAAATGTAAAGTAAGAATTACAACTTAGTCATTTTCACCTCCTTCACTTGATGCCGGCCATATTTTTGTTTTCTTTGATACATTTATCATCATATTTGATAAAGTTTATCTCCCATCGACGTGGATAAAATTGTATGTAAAATGAAAGTCGTGTTTGCCAACAGGCAAGCGAGGTTATTCCAATATATACAATTAATTTGCAATTCATCATAATACATAATTTACTGATTGACGTCACTCTTACGTATATTGTCTCTTTTATTATGCATTTTTATTCCATATGTCTTTTGAAGAATTTATCATCATAAATATAACTATATTTGTTTTGCTTTGAAAATTACAAGTATGTATCGAAAGTATGCTCGCAATGTAAGCTTCGCGTCAATAAATTTTAACGAATTTAGCTAATTCGTTATTTTTGTAACGGCGCTTATCAAAGCCTCAGTCATTCTTCGATATGATATTATATATATATATATATATATATATATATATATATATATATATATATATATATATATATATATATATATAATGTTTTTGAATACTGTACATGGATTTGGGATGAGAATTGAGAGACTATATTGAAACCCAATGCTATCTGCTGGTATATTGTATATAAACTTGCCTAAATAATATCATGATGCAGATGTTCTCTTTCATAGCCTAATTGTAAAGCTGTTTAATTTCGGTTAACTTAAATGTATACGTACCTCCCTACCTACCTACCTACCTACCTACCTACATACATACATATATACATACAGGTAGTATAAGATATGCAATCAGTGATTCGCGCGGTATTTTACGACATAGCCACGCACAAACATAGGCCTGTCAGCGCATATATACGCTCACTTTGCACCTTTGCGGCTCCAGATTCGATCCCGGTTCCAGACCATGCAACGATAAGTTGCTGGCCATGTTAGGGTTTCATCTGTTCTCCGGTTTCCTCTACCTCCAAATCGTCGAGAGGGCGTGGTATAAATTACTCAAAGTTGTAAAATAGAAACGGAAAAAATATAGCTAACGACGAAATGCTGCGAACGAGTAATGTATTACACAAACAACGCATCCAGACAGTGTCTGTTGACCAAGATCCATTTGCTTTTTGTAGGCATGCTGTAGTCTTTTTCAAACAAGACCTATAACAGATTGGAAAGGCTAAGTCTAATTTCTGTTTTTAATGTTGAATGATAAACCTGAGAAGGATAACAATTATTGCATTGCTTTGTACCCCACAAGGTACCCACTTCTACGGAAGGTGTACGCCAAAAAATGTACAAAGCAACATGTGTTCGTATCATTTATGGTGAGATGTGACTGAAAACAAGAAATCTGACCCTTTTAAGCACCCTCAAAATTTTGAAGTTTGCGTGTGTAAAACATTATGAAAAAGAGCAAAGCTTAATATAAATATAAATATATATCTGTAAAATTTCATAATTTTGGACACATAAGAAAAGATTTTTGTATGTAAATGAGTGTTGGCGGGTCTTAGAGCAAATTTCAGATATGTCTATTGGTAATGAGTGTTGGCGGGTCTTAGAGCAAATTTCAGATATGTCTATTGGTAAGACATTAAAGAACTTTTGGATAGCATATTAGACCGACACTTGCTTGACACCCGCGCGGCCCCGAGTTGAAATTCCCGTGTTAAAAACGTGAAATGATCCGCACATCAAGGGGTTTGGAATACCACATTGGAAACACACTAGCTTCTCAACCATACAGTCCTGAGTCTGATCCCCGGTTTTCAGCAAGTGCAAGGATAGTTGGTAGCACATCAAAGATCGGTGTTTCTTTTCTGAGTTCTCCAGATTTATTTATCTCAAAGGCGACCTCACGTTCCATCCACAAATATCGATAGCACTTCAAGCTGTCAGAACATGATGTTCAATCTACGTAGAGAGCTGGACTTCATAGTTTAATTAATAAATTGTCAGTTCAAAGAAGAGAAGAAAAAATCAGATCAGTACTTTTATAAAACAAGCTACGTTTTAAAGAAATTTTAAAACCATCTGACGGTAGTTGATAGGCATGGTGTCAGATATCGATTGGGTTGTCTTCTTCCTATAATTTTCATCGCCTAACCTTTTCTGCGCGGACTGGATCACAATTCTAAAATAGATCGAAGCTAGGAATAATGTAGAGCGTGCCATTGCGCCTAGGAATTTGCGCATATCACTGCATATATTGCCTAAAAAGTAAAACTTTGCATTGATATCTTTACACATTTTGAGCGTCTTTTGATGGTAAAGCCCAGCACCGGAAATTCCTCTTACGTATGATTGAGTTGCACCCCTATAATGTTAAATGTTTGCTTATATGCCGATATGGCCTCCCCACCGTCCCCAACACCACTTTTCCATTTTAACAAATTGATTACTGTACACGCCACTGATATCCAAACGTTTTATTGTATCCAGACGGTGCAGGAGTAGATCGGTACCTCATTTGAATGAAAACCAAATGTGGGCATGCAAACACACACGAAAGAAACCCTTACTTCAGCATGTTCTCTTCAAAAGTGCGCGGAAATAGAGGATGGGCTTTAATTTCGCTGTTTTTCTTGAGTTCTGGACTAAAGTTCAAACATTATGGGACACAAGAGAATTTGTTTTCCTACCATTTCTACGAGTGCTTTTGAACTTTGTAAAAGAAAGAATTTTTTAAAAAAGGTCTGAACGTAACTCTTAAATAACGCCAACCCTGTTGGATCTGTTTTAGAACTAATCCGTACAAATATATATTTTTTCCGCAAATTTAATGCTGACTTTCAAATGTTTTATAAATACATGTATACTGTCAGTGCTATGAGAAGTTATTTTTACGTGCAACTAGAACATGTCTCGTGTCTATCTTTAAATAGCAGGTAATATTCAAAAAAGTCTGTTGGGGGTGAGAGAAGGAGGAGGAGACGGCGATATGGCGAATCATATTGTATAGAAATTTGTCCCCTCCTTGAACTCCGTTGTACAAAATCTCATAACATAATACAAAACGTATAGATGTACCTTACCGCAAGTTTGCACGAAATATTTTACCATATATTCTCACATATCGGCATGTGTAATCCGTTATGTATGTATGTATGTATGTATGTATGTATGTATGTATGTATGTATGTATGTATGTATGTATGTATGTATGTATGTATGTATGTATGCATGTATGTATGTCGGGGTGGATGGGTGGGTTTAATGACACATCAGCACAATCACGGAATGCCAACTAAAATATCAGTTCTGAAAGTGGAAGGTAAATGTAAGGTGATTGATTTATTTCTCAAAGTATTTGAGTCTTCTGACCCATATTACAATTAATACGTGAACAACATTTAAAAATAAGCAAGAGTGATGCATGATGGTAAAAATAAGCAAGAGTGATGCATGGTGGTAAAAATATCCAAGAGTGATGCATGGTGGCAAGAAAATACACTAATGACATTTACATTTTTGCATCTAACAAAACATTTGCATCATATCTATCATTTAGTAGTGCATCTACATCTTTCAGGAAATGTTTGCTTTCCTCCTAAAATCTAAATAAATACAAATAAATACATTTGCATATATTTTATAACATGTCAAAGGGAAATATAGTATTGTAATAAAATGTAATCAGTATTAAGACTAATGATAATAAATTCTGAAAATGAAATATGTTTACGTTGTACGCTGTGAGACTTTAAAGCGAAAAAAAAATACGTTTCAAAGTATATATACCAGTCTACATATGAGCTTTTCGCACTTCCTGTACACCTGATATGGGCACAAAGAGCTCGTTACAAACGAAATTAAGAATATCGGTATTGCAAAGCAATGCACTTTTACAAGCTGTGCATGTGTTTTTATCCTCCCCTAACTCTAAAACTCTAAAAGAAACTTTAACATTAACAAAGTTTTTTGAAATATTTGGTGTTATCATTGACATTTATACCAGTCCAACACATCTCCTTAATAACTGGTGCATCGAAAATGTGACATTTTTACTTATTAATTTTTCAAAATTTCATTAGTTTGAATTGAATCACTTTAAATAGCCACAAGGCAAGATATTTGTACCATTTACAAGACAACGTTTATCATCATGACATGACAATGCCGAGTTATTCATTTTTATCGTGTACATGATGTGATTACACGATGTTAGTAAGTACACCTGTTGGTAATTATTTTAATGATTGAATGAACGCTCCCTGTAAGTAGTAGGTAAAACCATACTGCAAGACCAGTTACTTAATTATTTTACCACATTTTTGCCTTTTGTCGATTTTTAAAGAAAAAAAAAACAGCCTTAAAGCAATTATTTTAAAGAACTTTTCGGCTAGAATTCTACTTTTTACCCATAAATCTTAATTTTTTAACCCTATTTTCCAAAAATATTTACTGATTTTTAAAATGTTTTGAGTAAAACCACATTTTAAAGCATTTTCACCCAATTTTTAACTTTTAGTATTTAAATCTTAACTCATTTATTAAATTTTGAGTGTTAGTGACCCAGTGTTTTTATGAAAATTTTACTAAAAGACCTGGGCTACTGGTTGCCAATATTTTAATAGAAAACCTGAGCTACTGATGCCAAGTCAAAAGTTTATTAAAAGACTTGGGCCACCTAACCTCTGGCCTTCGTCTTTTAAATTTTACGACTCCTCTGGCCACTGGTCTTCATAAATTACTAGCCAAGGTCAATACAATTTTTTTATAACAGGGCCACCCCACCCCCCAACCCCAAAAAAATAAATAAATAAAAAATAAAATAAAAATAAAAAATACCCCAACATTCAGCGCCAAACCTTTCAATTATACTAACTACATAATCAACTATGAAACAGTTTTGCACCATGAACTCTACTGCCTAAAGCCTCTCTTCTGTGGATAGACGTAGGAAAGAAACACCTTATCCGCAAGGGGCAGGCCGTATCTCCTTTGCAGATCTTTTTATTCTACAATAGTATTTTGTCTTCACTTCGGACCTTTTTGTGTTGCTAATTTCACGCGACTGTTTATGCAAGTCATACAAGGGACCTCAACCTTCTCAGCACCATTTTGGCTGACCTGAGACGCTCATTTGGCCTTCGTTTGTTTGCTTGCGGGTTTTTTGTGTCAAGAGGCTACTTTATACCTTCCTAGCCGTTCTGGTTGATCTGGAATGCTTTATTTAGCGTTTAGGTAGCAGCTTTTACGCTTTGTACCTTTATTTTTGGCTTTGTTTATCAACTTGGTTTTTTCTTCTTCTTTTGTTAGTCTGCTTGTATATGGCTAGTTTAGGCAGTAATGTGGGCACATAGAGCTCGTTACAAACGAAGTTAAGAATATCGGTATCACAATTAACTTTTTACAAGCTGTGCATATGTTTTTACGCTCCCCGAACGCTAAAAAAACAAAATTCAACATTAACAACAGTTTTTGAAATATTTGGTGTTATCATTGAGATTTATAATCTGGCATATACCAGTCCAACACATCTCCTTAATAACTGGTGCATCGAACATGTGTGAAATTATTACTTATTAAATTTGTAAAAATTTTATTAGTTTGAATTGAATCACTTTAAATAGCCATAAAGCAACGTATTTGCACCATCTACAAGATAACATTTATCATCATTACATGACAATGCCGAGTTATTCGTTTTTATCGTGTACATGATGGTTTTTTACAAATTATTTTTATTTTTATTTTTATTATCCCAATTTTTATTTTTATTTTTATTATCCCAGACACACAAATAGAGATGCAAGTGTTGGGGTCCTGGATTCACTTCCTTACAAATACATAAATCGAGAGAGAGAGAGAGAGAGAGAGAGAGAGAGAGAGAGAGAGAGAGAGAGAGAGAGAGAGAGAGAGAGAGAGAGAGAGAGAGAGAGAGAGAGAGAGAGAAGAGAATGTATTGTATTATTCAATATGAAAAGAAAGCAAAAAATTTAGCATTAATTATTTTCTGGCACATGGTTATAGCAGCATTACATGATGTCTTTACATGATGTACTGATTCTAACTTTCTCTAGAGATAACTTGCTCTACTAGAGCACATTTATATAAGACGTCCACTTCTTCAGAAATGTTTCGCCTTCAAAACGCTTATAAGCATTGTAATTGTCTACTAAATAAAAGCTGTACGATGTCAGCAAGTACATCTGTTGATAATTATTTTCATGATTGAATGAACGCTCCCTTTAAGTAGTAAGTACAACCACAGTGCAAGACCAGTTACTTATTGGTGTTTTTTTTTACCACATTTTTGCGTTTTTGGTCAATTATTGAAGAAAGAAAAAAACTGCATCAAAACAATTGTTTTAAAGCACTTTTAGGCTCGAATTCTACTTTTTACTCATAAATCTTAACTTTTTACCCTATTTTCCAAATATATTAACTGATTTTCAAAATGTTTTAAGTAAAAACCATATTTTAAAGCATTATCACCCAATTTATAATTTTCAGTTTATAAATCTGAACTGTTTTATAAAATTTCTAGTGTTTATCAAAAGTTTGCTAAACGACCTGGGCCACTAGTCGCCATTCTGGCCGACCTGGGACGTTCATTTGGCCTTTGTTTGTTTGTTTGCTGGTTTCTTTTGTGCCACGAGGCTACTTTGCATCTTCCTAGCGCCAGTCTGGTTGATCTGGAATGTTTATTTAGCGTATACTTAGCAGCTTTGTTTTGGTAATTTTTTGCATTTTTTGTTTTGTAAATTTATCGCGTAGGTACAAAAAAAAAAAAAAAAAAAAGAAATTTAATACGGCTGTTTTAGGCAGTAATGCGGGACTCAGTTATTTTCCTAAAGACTATTTTCTAACGTTGCAAGGAGATTTTTATAATCAGAAACGTAATGTCAGGAGACCCCATGGTATGTAAATTAGGAGACTTCAAGGGAGAGAATATTGATGTAATAATTTACGAGGAGGAATTATCTCCATACGACTAGCAAAATGATGTTTTCAAGATTGAAAAAATTTAAAAATTACAAATTTAAAGGCAAAACATATGTGCTGGTAAAATGAAAAGATAAGGTAAATCTTTTAATGGGTGTGGAGCGGAAATGAAATGTTGTCTTACTAGCGAAGCTCAGTCCTAACGTCTCGTCCATGACTTGATTAATAGTCCTATAAATAGTCCTCATAGTTATATGTACATATTTTTCATTACACAAATGGAACCAATAATATGTTATGAGTGTTATCAAATTAAGTCTATTGATGAAATAGAATGTCGAAATACTCACTACACACGATGCAAGATTGTGCAAATATAATGAAATCTCAGCAGTGTTATACTGGAGGTGATAAGAAAATCAGAGAATAAAACCAACAAAAAATTACTTGTGAATGAGGTAAACAGTGTAACATTACACCGATTAGAAAAAGGGAAAGAGAAAGAGACAGATATGCAGATCTTTTAATAATATTTGAAAAAGGAGACAATGGTAATTGTCTCCATTGTCATTATTGTGGAATAAAAAATGTTCCACAATTGGTTTCATCTCAGATAAACAAAATCCACGATATAAAACACTATTGTAAGAAGAACTTATTTTTTTGTTTACAAAGTTCTGATCGCGATTTTGGGGTTTAACTCCATTTTTAGCACACGAGAGGCATACATGGCGATTTAAACTCTGAATTTAAATTACAAGGAAACAAAAGAGTATGCAACCAAACATCTAATACAATAGATTTAATTCCAAAACATGGCTCTATTGTTTAATTGAAAAACTAAAAAAATCAACGAAAGGCTCCTTTTGTTTTTTATTGTAATTTTGAAAGTATCGTTTAGAAAAGAAACTGGGAAGCTGGAAGCCGTCAGGACAGTGAAACATTCCTAGAGAAGCACAGACCTGACGTACCGTCCCATACATCATAGACAATAAAAACAGCAAAGCACATATAACTAGGATTTTGCCTTTATCTTACATAAGGTCGCAACTTCGTTGAACCAATAGTTTACAGAGGAGGATACTGTATAGTTTAAAGGACTATATTGAATAAAGACTGTTTTATGCCCCTATTTTTATGAAAAAGTAAATATTGTTAAATTCCTTGACTCTTTGTCTAATTGTGTTATTCAATATACAAACGCAACTCTCCTACATTCATTATGTTTATAGATTTATATTTCATGCTAATAAACGACCTTTGAACTTGGGCTGGTGATGGAAATTGCAGACTAATTGCTGCATTTGGCAACTTCATAATCCAAATTAGATATGAGCACAGTCTTGTTCCAGGAAGATATTTCAGCAGACTGTGTATTTTCTATGAGCAAACTTATTTTCAAAATATCATCGTGGAACAAGGTTGCATGATACATAAAAACTAAAAGGTCCCGAGTTTTACGGTCTACGTAGCGTTAGCATTTTCTTGCTGTCGTACTGTTGGTACCTCATTCTCCACTACGCGTATATAAATAGCACTGTAGTTTCCACCACATTTAATTCTATTCCAACCAGTATTGCACTCAAACTATTCAGAATATTTTGGGAGTGGCACCAGCGGGGATTAAGAAAAAAGTAAACAGAAACTGAGCGGTGTCTATAATACGTAACATTTTATTGTTTAATGTGCCTGACCCTTGCCAGATTATTACATAATTGATGCCATAACAAATAGGAACATAAGTAGATTTTTCTTGCTTACAAATAAAAAATAACAAAAGGGTTCAATATTTTATATTCTGTTCTGGTATGAGACAACACATCATGTGTGAAATTAAATAACATATGGCTGACTTGACTGTAGTGCATATCTTCACACACACACACACACACACACACACACACACACACACACACACACACACACACACACACACACACACCAGCTTGCTATTATCCATAGAGTAAGGTCAAAGCCAAAATACCTTTAAGAAAATTTAATTCAGTAGATGGTTCTTCAAGTTTTAACAGCATTATCGTTTTAAAAAATGGGCCTGTACTGTACAGTACTACAATGGTGTACAATAGAAAAGGATTTGTTCAAATGTAATATAAAGTATACACATCTCATTTTGCAAGGGTTTTAAGTTTAAAGGTGTAATAATGCTGTCAAAAATGAAGACTAAGATTTTTTCCTGGACAAGTTCTATAGCTTTGTCCACACAATTCAAAAGTTTTTAGTAGCGTCCACACCATGAAATGGGTGTCGGGTTGGATATCGGTAATGTTTTGCACATTAGAATGGAGGTTTAGACCTGTTAGATATGATCAGACCTCAAGTGCACCTTCTTCCTGGAAACCAACACTACTTGCAGGTGCTAGATTACAAGTGGATCCTTAATGTATCGTATTTATCTTTCAAGTGATATAGATTACGTATTTCGGTTCTCAAATCAAATATTTATAGATTACTTTTTCACATGGCAAGTATTTCAACATGGGGTTGATAAAACTACATGGATTGGGATACTAGTACTTGTTTTATTTTATTTTATTGATCACCCTTAGAGCCCATGTAATGTTCCACATTAAACCTAAATCAAAATGGCTTGTTTTTTGTCTGATAAGATACAGACTACAGAGAATCAAAGAAGACTAGCCCCCATATTTTCGAAACTTGTTAAGCAAGAAACTCAAGAATAAGCAAAAAACACAAAACCCAGATATTATACGTGGAGGAAATCATCGTAATCGAAATTTAGCAGGCTAATAGAGGAATCGAACTTCAGAAGATCCTGAAAGTTCTATTAATCTGAGTTCATCTTAATCAAAGTTATAAAATATCTAAGTTTTCTGATTTTGACCTTGAATACGGGGCCAGGAATTTAAATATGCAATACATGCACTCATTTTTTAGCAAGGTAGTATCCAAAACCAATTTCTAATATTCCCATTTCAAATGGCTACAAAATTGAATTACATCTTGTTGGTCAGTGGCATCATATTATTCCGATACAAATAATTTAACTACATTTGACACGTTCCTTCACTCCCACCAAAATTGCAGTTTTTAGTAAAAGTACAAACAAAAGAAATCATTTCAACGCTATATCTGAAACTATTATATAAATCACGGTTGAGCCATATAGCGTGTGCTATTTTCTCTTCTAGTTCTTTCGATTAATATGTGAAACGTGTTCGCCTATTGCAAAAAAAAAAAAAGAAAGTATTTTGAGATTCAATTTATAACATGATAAATTATTCTAACCATATGTATTCAAAAATAAATATACAAAGAATACTTAAGGTAAAGCTAATGTTTCTTTTTCTTTTCTTACCTTCTTGTGCGGGCACCTTTATAAGGGTAGATAAGGGTAGAAACGACCTGCGGTGCACATAGATCTTCAGTGCGAGATGACATTGTTTCGTGAACGAGGAAACGCGACATGCTCTCACGATACCCGCTTTAAAACTAGACAGGTATAGATACGTTTGGGACAAGGAAGAGAAATAAATCCACATGACTCAACCCCGTATTGAATTGTTCAAAGGCCTAGGTCTTGTATGTGTGTGTGTGTGTGTGTGTTTATTGCCACGAAATTAAGGAAACATATTGTAAAAGAACATCTTTCATTTCCAGGAACAAGGGGACGAACACCAAGTGTCTCTAGAAAAGTCTCATAATAAATCATATCAGTCAACAACACTAAACAATGTTTCAAACGCACACGGGTTTTGATGTTATCAGTGACTCTTATATTTTTACAACGGAACTTTAAACAGTTTCATGGTGACTTGTAAATTATATTTATTCATCATGGGTTACTTGGGTTGATTTCTGTTTATTTTTTAACAAACTTAAATCTTATTTTATACAATTTTATACCAGAAAAATAATAAAAATACATAATGTCATTTTAAATTTTAGTGAATAGTTTATGGATAGACAGTATCGATGAGAAATACATGAAAAAGATGAAAAAATGTGCATATCTTCTTTGGTATTTTCTTAACACACGGTTCAAATGGCAACCAGCACGTGAACACAAAATTTATGTCAGAAATTAAATCAAACCACATCATACTTTTAAGATACATCATACGAAAAAATTTGAAGAGGGGGAAGAAATTTGGAGAGGGGCAGAAAACGGTCCTTTTTCATATTGTCCTCTTATGAATCTTTATAATCCATTGCAAAAACTGTTGGTCAAAAACTAAGTTCAAATGACGGTGTTGAAATGATATTCAGCACTAAAGATAAAAATCATTGTGATTCCAGAAATATGTGTCATATCTGTGAAAAAGGTCATGACAAATCCAACTACTAAGTAAGAGATCACGGTCATTTAACTGCAAAATAAAGAGATCCAGCACATCTACAGTGTATTTTAAATTAGACATATCCAAAATATATGTCAACTTATTTATAAATTGTCTGGATACGAGTCTCATCTGATTATGAAAACCTTGTTGAAATATAAAACTATCCAGATCAAGAATTATCAATTATCTATATATATATATATATATATATATATATATATATATATATATATATATATATATATAAATATATAAAGCTTTTAGTAAAGATTTCATAGTCGATATATTTGAGGAAAGGAGCGAAAGTCCTCGAATGCCCAGATAACCCCCAAGAGCTTTTGTGAAAAAGAACAATAAGATAGTTAGATAGCTATCGGTTTATAGGTTAATCAAAAGAGCAATTTCCTAAAATGTAAACGATGATACATTCTCAGAAACAATACATTTTTAGCTGATCCGAGGGCTTAGCGTAGCTGGCAAAGACCGAAACATGGGACCCAGATTTTTGAGAAAGGATATTTATCCAGACGAATTTATGGATTCTTTTGAAATGTAATGAAATTGAATTAACACCAATCGATAAATTTTATTGAAAACTCACCTGATCAGGAATTCGCGCAGAGGGTTACGAATATGTCAAAGATGTTATGAAACATTTGAAAATAACTTCTCTTGCTGCTATTCACGACTACTATGTAAAGAAAGATACTTTAGCTAGTTAATCTCCTTCTACTTTGCACTCAAACTGATATTCCAGACTCATTACAAATATTATTTCTTTCGTTTTGTTTAAGTTTTTCAGCTATTCCATCTATAAAAAAACTGCTGGTAGTACATCATTTTCAACATAAATGTTTTCCATAGACTTGTTATCTTTTGACTAAAAGACTACTATAAATCTAACATTTTCATGAAGATCTTTTATGACAGTGTTATAGTTTTTGTATTATTATCCATAAAGATATTCCATAATGTCTACCAATGAATGCTAGCTTTTTAAGTTGGTTGCTTATTTATTTGCAACTTCCCACAATCGTCTATAAGAAACAAAATATTAGTTTCCTGGTATACTTTAATAAGTAATTCTAGCCATTTATCTAATTTATCACCAGGATCTTTTAGAATTACATTGATATCCCTGAAAGTTTTTTTTTCTGTTGTAAGTCTTATATTACAGAATTGTTGGAGAGATAATTACAATTAAATGAAAAAGGTTTATATAATGTAGTGCAAATATTGTCTTTCAACAATTTGTAACACCGCATGTAATCGTTTTATAAGTTATTTAGGTAGATTAGTAGATATCAATCAGATTTAAATTGGTTGTTCTGAATATTTACTTCTGCATCAGAAGAAAAATAAATGTACGTTTTGTCTGCATCAGCGTTTCCTGTTCTTTTATCTATAGGTGTATTCCTTGTTAACATTTGTTAATCTATGTCTTGCTCCATGCAGTTTATTATCATGTGCGTTTCTTAAGTCCAACTATAAGCAATGGTGATCAGTATAAAATATATTTGTACTAATATTTATAACATAAGTGTCTTTTTGTTATTCGTTGCAGAAAATTTTTTCCTGCTTATGTAAATTGCTAATAATCTATACCCCTGTGAACAAAACATGTTAGGTAATCCTTCCACAGTAATCATTATTTTTTTCTATTGTTTGATTAAAATACTTCTCAGGACCAATTTTGCAGAGTATCAGGACTCCTTTTAGGCTCCTTCTTGGCGAATCAAGTATTACATTTGTTATGGTTGTATTAGCAGCTATATCTATAATTCTCTCTGTTGTGATACAATCATAGAAGAAAGCAATTCCAGCTCTGTACTTATCTAATATAGAATCAGTGTATAGCTCAGATGTAACCATGTCGTGCTGGAAAGAAATGTTCTCCAATTCATAATCTTGGTTTGCACCTTCTATCACTTCTGATGATTTTTGCAAAGTAATAATACGTCTCATATAAAGAGGATAAGGATACATCGGGTAACGATCTGTTAGAATATGAGTGGTATTTTGACTTTTTTGTTTTGTTTGGAGTATATAGTAAACTGAATAGCTTATGTACCAGTGTTTTGTACATTAGCCGATTCTGATCTTACCTTTCTCAAATTTTGTATTCATTCTGCCTTGCTCTATTTCTATTTCCTTTTTTTTTTTTTTTGTTCTCACAGACTTTGGTAACAAATGTCATTACACATCATAAAAATCACTCAGCTAGGACCACTATCGTAAGAAAAGGTTAAGTTCTTAATAGCCTTCTTCCAAGATTTTTTACAACTGAATTATTTAATCTCCCTTTAACTTTACATGGAACGATAGGAAAACAAAATCGGCACCAATTAAAGCATTTTGTCATAGCCTAGCCTAACCTAGGCATCACCACTTGTAAATATTGTTTAGGTTTTATAGCACTTGAAGTGTGCATACTACATTGATATGCTGGACTAAGATTCTAACACCTTCTTAACACTTTGGGATGTTTCTTTTTTCCTGTTTTGAGAGGAGAGAAGTTAAATATTTTCCGTATGTTGTCATCCTATTTATTTATTTAAATTTCTATAACTTCTAGGACGTCTAAGAACTTATAACCAATACAAACACTATCACTAAACACAACCTGCAATAAAAATACTCTTAAGTTTTCTGTCTACCAGAAGGTTGGTACAAATCATTAAGCTTAGGCTGGATAGGTTTTTCTATACTATCCTCTGGATTAGTACAAGAATATAGATCAACGGCAATATCCAAATTATTTCAATACTTACTTACCAAACCTTGGTTACTTAATATTTAATTTATGTAATCAAGTGTCTTTATTCAGCGTTCGCTGAATTCAATTAAATAGGTACCATACTGTAATTTCCATTTAGCTTCAATCGAAGAAGATTTTTGGGGAATTAGTGCCATGGAGACATTTTAGCAAGACACATTTGTGACATTTAGCCCTTACTATTTCATCCTAAAATATATAGTAAGCTGTGCGCCAAAGCAGTGTCCATATTGCCCTCACACCTCAAGAGATATGAGGATTTGACGATACATGCGATAGGAAAGTCCTATCGAGTTAAATGAGTTTAATGCATTAAGGGCTGCAAAACCTTTGCCTGCGATTACAAAAATATATAGTTTGCATTAAAACATCAACAATTCAAAAGGTTTGGTGAACAAACTGCTTTTACTTGATATGATGCACGATAGAGAGTTAAAATAAAATATGGAATAGGTTGAAAATATATTAATTTATGAAGAAAAAAAAGCATTATGAAAAGAACGGAAGAAGGTTTGAAATTAATTACGTGGTCCACATATTGATACTAACAATTTTCTTTGTCATTAAATATATAAAGCCAAATCCTACAACTGTCAAACCTTAAGTTAATGAAAAACTGAATCAATAAAACCATAAGTTACAGCCAATTACCACATATCTATTTTGTGCCTAAATAATGAAGAGAAAAATATAAATCAGCATCATCTATCATTCAGCACTCGATACTGCTTTCTTTGTGTGATACAGTATGAAGCTATAAAAAAATTCCACTTTATAAAGTAACATTTGATGAGTTTTGTATTTGTTTACTACTTATAATAGGTAATGTTGATATATTTCATTTTCAAAATAATCAATGTCTTTTCAAGTTTGTTTTCTTCAGAACTTGCCTTTCTTTTCGTCTACAATTAATGTTTTATAGTGTTTCCTGTAGTTATAAATAATACAGTCTCTAAATATTATTAATCAGATATATTGAACTTAAGATTCTTAGATTTAATATCTTTGACATCAATGTCACCTGTTTAAATGGTATATGTTTTCAATATTTCATATATTGTATCAATTACTATTTTAATATTTTCTTTATTCTTTAATATAGGATTTTTTTTTCTTTCAGATGCCCCTCTCTAACATTGTCCTCAAATTTCATTTATAAAATTATTCCTCAGTGATCTGATGTATAACCTGGCACAATACAAATACTTAGAACATAACCAGATAAATCACTTGAAATCAAGTAAAGACTTAAACCAGATTGTTGTCGAGGAATTTTCCTATTCCACATAAACTTTATTTTTGTTTTCATTTAAAATCCTCAAAATGCCTAAATCCTCAGAATGCGTAATGAATCTAAACTTGTAATCAGAGCCATTCTTTTCTTCCCGAGAATTTGAACTATTTATATTTTGATAATTTTCTAGATCCATTTCCCAGTCCAATATCAAGTTCCAATTCCCACACCAACAATAAAATAATTCTCAAAATCTTTCATATTTTTCTTAACATTTTCATAAAATTGTGGCTCATCGACAATTGGTCCATGCATATGAATTAATTTAATATTCTTCCCTCTAATTGTCAGGTCAACTATCATTTAATTTCCCATTTTGTCTCCTTGATGTCGATTTATTTAATAATCAGAATTATTGTTAAATAAAATTGTACCCTCTACTATTATTCTTATATGAACTAAAATAGCATCTAATCCCATTTTAGATCAACATGTAACTCTTGTTCTTTAGTTAGACAAAAGACCGATGTCAACATGTATCTTATTACTTATTAAGACCCATACCAAAATCAATGTGAACATGTATCTTATTACTTATTAAGACCCATACCAAAATCAACGTGAACATGTATTTTATTACTTATTAAGACCCGTACCAAAATCAATGTGGACATGTATCTTATTACTCATTAAGACCCATACCACAATCAATGTGAACATGTATCTTATTACTCATTAGGACCCATACCACAATCAATGTGAACATGTATCTTATTACTCATTAAGACCCATACAAAAATCAATGTGAACATGTATCTTATTACTTATTAAGACCCATACCAAAATCAATGTGAACATGTATCTTATTACTTATTAAGACCCATACCACAATCAATGTGAACTTGTATCTTATTACTCATTAGGACCCATACCAAAATCAATGCGAACATGTATCTTATTACTTATTAAGACCCATACCAAAATCACAGACAACAGACCGATGTAAACATGTATCTTATTCCTTATTAAGACCCATACCAAAATCGATGTGAACATGTATCTTATTACTTATTAAGACCCAAACTAAAATCAATGTGGACATGTATCTTATTACTTATTAAGACCCATACCAAAATCAATGTGGACATGTATCTTATTACTCATTAAGACCCATAACAAAACCAGAGACAAAAGACTGATGTGAACATGTATGTAATACCTTATCAAGATCCATACCAAAATCAATGTGAACATGTACCTTATAACTCATTAAGACCCATGCCAAAATCAATGTGAACATCTATCTTATTACTCATTAAGTCCTATACCAAAATCAATGTAAACTTCTATCTTATTACTCATTAAGTCCCATACCAAAATCAATGTGAACATCTATCTTATTACTTATTAAGTCCCATACCAAAATCAATGTAAACTTCTATCTTATTACTTATTAAGACCCATACCAAAATCACAGACAAAAGAGCGACGTGAACATGTTTCTTATTACTTATTAAGACCCATACCAAAATCAATGTGAACATGTACCCTATTACTCATTAAGACCCATACGAAAATCAAGAAACAAATGAATATCGACGCACATAAGCTGACAAGTTTGTGAACAGATATTAGTATGATCATTCATAAACTAAATCTAAATATGTAATTAGCTGAATCATAACAACCTGCATCCCTAATCTGATATATGCATTACCAATCACAAGAAACGAAAGAATGTAAACATAAATAGACAAACATATGAAAATAAATAGGAAACTTATTAGCTGAAAGGTTCCCATATTTTAACGGTTTCACACCTGAGTGCAATTGTAACCTCTACAAAGTTAATCCAAGCATTCAACTGCATAGAAATCTACTATTTCATACAAGACTTGATTACTTATAAATAATTTTCTACTTGTGATTATTTGTTGACTCAAATAAAGTATAGTTTATTATTCAGCATGATCATTGTACATCAAAACGTGCTTATTTTTGTGTACCTCCTAAAAAGGTCATTACCAACACACAGAATGATTTCATATTTCAACAAAAAACAAAAAACAAAACAAACAAACAAAAATACGCCTCCCCCGTGCACAAACAAACAGAAACAAATCTTTCAGTATTCACTGAGATATACTGATTACATGTTTAGTACACATTACATTCTGTGAATTATTTGGACATGCAGCAATCAAAATCATGAAAACATATTCCAAACATAAAGACACCCCTCCGCCTCCCTCACTCGTCCCCTCTTCAACCTTATATGTTTGTTAGTTGCCTTGGTTTACTAATGTAAGTGATCAAATCTCAATGACGTAGCAAGCATGCATGAAGGTACTTTTGGTATACAAGTAACACGAGCTTTGCGTGCACAAGTGGAAACGTGAATGGAAAGGCAGTGGAAAATCAGGATGTGGAACGTGAGGAGGAAAGACGTCGGGTCGGCAGGTAGTCTGGATAGCAGGGTACAGATAGCATGAGATAAATAATCTGTAGTATTGTCTGTTGTAAATATTGGCTTGTATATAGTTTCATATGCTTCAATGCTGTGTGCAGTGAAGAAAAAAGAGAAAATAGGTTATCCTAATTTAGGCAGAGGAGTGGGGAGAGAGAATGTATAGGAAGAGGTTTATGGCTTCATAAGGGCAATACACTTTAATCCTGGTGATGTGGGGAACTTGGTGACAGGAAAATTGATTGTCCAAAAGCAAAATTAAATAAGGGTGCTAGGTGTGCCGCCAGTTCGATCATATTAAGTCAAACTGTCCACAAAGCAATACTAATTAAGAAAACTAGTTTGTGTTAGCAAGAAGGGTCGCATGGCAGTAGAAGGTAAAGACCATCCCTTCCAATCTGTCTTGATAGGTTCAAATACTAATTATGAGTATTGTTTGATTGCGCGTACATCTAATACTTAGGGTAAGACAGCACAAATTAATGTACAAGTGTTAGAAATACAGGGCCAGTCTATATCCTCATTAGTCATGGGCAAAATATACTGGGAATGTGAGGACACTAGTAGTGATACGAGATTGTATGGGGCTGTATGGAAATTTAACATTATGGGTGGGTCGGTATAGGGTTATCACTATCGGGCCCTATGGAAATGTAATAGCGTGGGTTGATATGGGCCCTATGAAATTTTAGCATTATGGGTCTGTATGGGGCCTCATAGAAATTTAATATAGACGGAACGGTATGAAGTCATGTAGGGAATTGAACATGAACTGGATAAAATGTCTCTCTGCAGAACTGAACATGATATGACACTGTGTCTTCTATGGGAAACACATGGATAGATGGACAAATACACATCTAATGACGGATATCCACATACTTTTACAGATCAACATTTTTACGTGGCACCGGGTGGCCGAGTGGTCTATGGCGCTCGCCTTTACAGATCACTCACATCTCACCTCTGTCCTCGTGGGTTCGAGTCACAGCTCGGCCAACGTGGGTATGTGAGAAAGCTTGCCAGTAGCTTCCAGTGGGTCCATGGTTCTTCCCGGAGTTTTCCCGGGCTCTTTCTTCACCAAATATATACTGGCCGCCATGTACAGCCTATCATGTGCTGAAAAATGGCGTTAAACCCACAAAACACAACACACAACACATCCATTTTTACAATTCAACATCCAAAGTTATAAACTAATATGTGTAGGACGGTATGATATATAGTATTTTCACGGGTGGCGAAGACACGAATGAAATTAGTAGAGTTTTTCACCCACAAGATGAAATATATCCCGTTATTCACTCGGAACAAGGACATTTTCTTTTCGTTTTATGCTCAAACGTGTTGCCAAGCTAAAGTGCATAACAGATTGATTGAAGCAGCAGTCAGTTGTCTAATGTTTACGTTCTGCAATGTTTTGTGTACATTTGCATAGAAAATATGAGTAGTAGCATAATTATATTTCTTAATTCAAGAGAATAAAGCATATACTTGGAAAAAAGGAAACAAAAGAGTTCATAGTGGGATTCGAACGTTGTTCTCTTGAGTGACAGGTCGACATGCTACCACTGCACCAAGCGATTGACAACATGACGAATGGAATTCTTTGATCATACTGTTATCGATGTCTGTTTGAAAAAAAATGACTTATAAAAATTACTTCTCTTGGAAAATCCACTATTTAACCGACTAGCATAAAATAAGATATGATAGCTAACACTCGCCCTTACAGATCAACACACGCCCTTACAGATCAACACACGCCCTTTAAAGCAAACACGCACACTTACAAACTAATATGTCTAGGAGAGAAGGAGGAATGTGATGATGATTAACACGCATACCTATAGTCCAATATACAGGGGAATGGTATGGAATGATTCTATGTTTGAGAAAGTATTTTTAAAACTGGAAATTCTGGAAACCCTGAAAATTTCGACTTAATTTTTATAATCCATTTATAGAGCGATAGGAATGTTGGTTGATGAACTTTTTTTGCAATACACTCGATGATCACACAATAATTATTATCACAGTCATTCGATCCTGATTGCTATTCACGTTGATTTGTCGTCATCAGAAAATGTATTTATTTATTTGAATGAATGAATGAATTCGTGAACAAAGAAAAATTTATTGTGTAATTAAAACTAATGAAACGGAGAGAAGGAGTATGGTATGATAATTAACACACACACACACACACACACACACACACACACACACACCAACGCTGATCCTTACACACTGATTCTTAGGGAATGAGGCATGACATCGTATGACTAACATACAAAGTTACAAACAAGCATCCACACTTACAAACCTATGTATAGGGAGAAAAGGGGTGTGATATGTATGATCACTAACACACACTCTTATAAAGATTCGTTTTTACAAACCAGCAAGTTGCACTGAACTTTCTAACCGTACTACGTTGGGTCTCTATATACAGAAAATACAATCAAATGCAATTGTATACCATGAGCTAGTGTTATCATGAAACGATTACACAACTCTATATACAGAAAATAAAATCAAATGAAATTGTATACCATGAGCTAGTGTTATCATGAAACGATTACACAACTCTATCGAGAATTAGAAATGAAGCGACAGCTACGACGACAACGCTCTGTGTCGCTCGATAAGAGGAGAGAAATGCTGGCAAAAGTGCACCCAAGAAATTTTGATGATGAGACGATAGATCTATATGCATCGCCACCAGCACCATCACCCTTACCACGACCGGGAGAGTCAAGATAATTCAGGAATGAAAGTCGCACTGTAGTACCCGAGGATTATTTTAATTTCCAACATGTGAGCATGTTGACTTCGAAAAAATTACGAAAGAAAGCATACATTCGCACCGTCCGAGTAGGATTTCTCAAACGTGACAAAAGATTCAATAATCGGGAGTAATCTTTACATTGGAGAGAGAGAGAGAGAGAGAGAGAGAGAGAGAGAGAGAGAGAGAGAGAGAGAGAGAGAGAGAGAGAGAGAGAGAGAGAGAGAGAGAGAGAGATCTTGTCGTCACCGCTTGGCGTCAGGTCCTTGTTCACGAGGGAAAGGAAATGAGTCAGCGTTCCAGATGCGGAAGCAAATTTATGACTCAAGTTTGGTACGAGAGACATAGAATGAACAGTTCAAACAGGAGAATTTGGACATAGTCTTCATTCCAATTCCAAAGCCTCGCACGTTTGTCTAGGACATAAACGATATAATATTTGTTATCACATCGTCGACATAGATACTCGATGGACACCCACAACCACAATCACAGCCACTATAGTGTATCGGATATTTTTTATAGTGTAGTATAATTGGTGACATTAAAAGATACACAAGGACACTGATAATGAATTTCTCCAAAAATATTTAGCATGGAAGTAAGAAAGATGTGAATAAGACCGGTATTATTGTTACGTGTCTACTATTCTATTCTTGCCGTTTCCAGAGTTAACTGTTTTCCTAGTGTTGTCTGGTGGGCACAGAGCCGAGCCGAAAAAATACTCCAATCTTGAATGTCGTAATGCATGCAACCTGATCTAGTAAAGATAACCCCACTGCCTAAAGACGTCCATAAGAATGTTTGAAGTTCGCAATATATGCAGTTAATATTCAAGGATCTAATCTTCTAGTGCAGGTGACAGACAAGGGTGGTACATCAGGGAATAACATAATAATGTGTTATATAGTTCTTTGGTCGCATGGAATCATTAAAAGTACAAAGAGCGGATCTATAAAAAAAAAATGGATTGGGACGGACATAATCTTATTATATAGTATTGACTACCTACCTTTCTTTTCCGTTCGACTGTTTATGTCGCAGCGATTTCTCTAAGTGTTCATTATTTTCAACAATTTACAAGTACGTGATCATCCATTGAAAGCATGCCCACACACATGTATCGACTGTTGTAGTCTATCATTTATTCTTTAATAGGATTTCTCCAAATGAAATTCTTAGTTCAGAGGTCGAGGTATCCAATAATAATATGCAAAATCACGAAAAGTACTCATTAAAAAACAGTATATTTTACCATTCGGAATATGCTCGTCTTTTCCGATGCGTATCGAATAAGTTCGACCCTCTGAAGAGAAGCCGAGGTAATCGTAATGATACTCCCCAAATTGGTAACTTTGTCTCGGATGTGCGAAAAACGGATTCTTATAAAACGATGAGTGTTGAAAATAACACTCAACGACGTTTCAACAATTGATGAAATACCTACATTTTTAATTTTCAACGTTATTCTTGCAACTTTGCCATGAAAAAAAATGGAAGAAATCATTCGGTTTCAGGAGCCTGAAACTATTGCTTACATCGTTGTTAGTATGACACGTCATCTAGTCATTGTGATGCCAATGAAAGTATTACGACATAAACGCTACCACGGGTCTGAGGTCAGTTCAAAATGGCCATTATTTATATCCGATGTTTTCTCTAGCATGAGATGGAAAAGGCCGAGGACATTCGGACTGTACCTTTTACAAGAACAGACCGGTTTTAGCTGATTTGAAACGTGCGATTTTATGATGTCAGCCGTACTCTGGCTATTTCGTTTTTCTTAAGAGAAAAAAACAAAAACAATAAACAAACAAACAAACAAACAAATTCTTTTTTTAAAGGTATTTGTTACAGTGAAACCTACTTGAGCGGACACCTCCATAAACTTGATACCTGCGTATAAACAAAAATGTGTATGAGTATGAGTGGCCATTCGACCGGTTTTAAACGTAACAGTCCGGTTTTCATATGGTCTTTTCCTTATTTAACGTGATCATTTTTGCGTGTGTGCAAAGGAGCGTCCGGTATTTTTTTATTCCGCCAGTGGCCACACTAATGAGCACCTTTGTTTATTTTCATATCAATTTTTTACGTCTGTATGAAGGACACATACATATAAAGGAGAAATTAATGTGGTCCCTTGACTGACCTTTAAAGATAGGATTCACTGTATATCGTACAGGATTTGCTGCGTGGATAGGTTCGCAGAAGCAAGCGGGGAAAATGTTGAACCCTCGGGTTTCGCCCATTCTGAACACCTCGGAATTTTCTGCTGTGGTCGAAATTCACCTTGGTTGTGATTATATGGATATGCGCAAAAAAACGCAAATGCGGCTTCTTCAAACCCTTCCCCGGTGTTATTACAGTACCGAAATAATGGAAAAATACAGAAATAGTTTATCATAAAACTTCGCAAAATAACATTGTATATGTTTAATATATGTAATCACATGAAGAAGGTACAACTTAAAAAGGAAGCGATATTAGAAAATTAAATAACGAAAGCATAATGTGACGTCACAGTGACGTTATGACATATTTGCTCTTCGTCATCATAGAATGGTGTTATGTATGATGTTTATATAATATTATAGATATTTTAGGAAATTATAAATATTTCTTGACTTTAATATTTGCTTAAATCTTCATTTTGTTTATCAGAAAAAAAAAACATGTTTAACTAGTGTCCTTGAATTAGGTTGTTTACTTCAGATTGGAGCTAAAGGATAGTTTTGATCAACAAAATGTTTACCAAATTTGAGGTCAAGGTTGATTTTGTTTACAAATAAAACTGGAAATACCTTAGGAGTTACCTGTCAATGGTCACACGCACATTTATTATTCTAGAATATTCTGTCATGTGACCAATCTTAATATATACCATGTTTAGTGGACAGTTTTTCAGTTTCGACATTACTATCAGTCTTGTAAAGAGCTATCACAGTTGTGGAAAGCCATTCCAAATTCTAAGAGAGGAATTATTTAAAATATTAATTGGATTTTAACAGTGCTCATAGACTTTTGGATTTTGGATTTGTAATTGATGATTTTGGAATTTATGTGAACTTATTCAGAGATATTTTGGAGTACTTCATTTTGACATCAGCACATTAAAGACTACTAGTACATCAGGACTTTGAAGATCATTGGCACATCATAACATTCAAGGATACAGCCGTGAATTCGGAACATTCTATATTTAGGACTTGTGATTAGAACGCTAATTCTTATTGGATTATATGGATTTTAATACACATTTCTGAAATTGTCTTTTTGATTTGTCATCTTAATTATCTAGAAATAAATTGCTTGTTGATTTTTACTTGAGTTGTTGGTATCACGTTCTTTCTGTTACATTTTTCTAGACCATAGAGTCGTAGCAATGGTTTGTGCGACACATTAAAATGAGGAATTTCATCCCTGTAAACTGTGGTTACAAGTCTGCATTTACCAAAAAAAAAAAAAAAAAAAAAAAAAATGCGGCATATATGTAACAAAATGGAGGAAAATGGCTGTGACTGATGTAGGAAGCCAAGTTAATCACACCCACGGTTTTATTCTGTTCGCAGAAAAACCCGAGAGGTTCCGTATGAGGTTTCAACTCCTGGTTCCCGCTCTTTCATCGTATTCTGGCAAACGTTTGAACATAGCAAACAGAATATCGGAATATTCTCGTCTACTTCAGATGCAAATCGAACGACTTCGACTCTCCGAAAGAGATTAGAAAGTAATAGTAGTGATACTTTTCAAATCAGTGACTTTTTGGGCGGAGAAACACCCGGCTAGATGTGTGAAGAATAGATCCTAAGAAATTATAGGTGTTGAAAATAACACCTGACGAAGTTTCAACCATTAATGAAATACCTGCACTTTTTATTGTTAATGTTATTCCTGCAACTTTTTAATGAAAAAAAATTAAAAATTCAGGAAATCGTCCGGTTTTAATAGCTTCAAACTGCTGCTGACGTTGATCCAACTCAAAATTGCCACTATTTAGAACCCACACTCTTCACAGTTCATACTCTTTCAGAATATATCCCTGCCAAAAGGCTGCTTTGACCATTGGGTCATATAAACCTTAGTCTATCGTCTCTGTACATTCCTTCTCCAAACACAGAATCAAATCAAATAAAAAACGAGGGATAAAAATCCACAATATATATGGCGACTCAGATACACTCATTGTGACCTTAATAATCTTACGTATTGGGCAAAATCTTCGCATTCTGCACGAAATCCATTATAGAGAAAAGATCGCAGAAAATGCAATATAAATTGAGTGTCATGAAGTTATCAATGCGTACGGTTTTCTCCAGGTGGCATTGTACTACTAATTTACAGCGTTGTGGCAGTGGAATCATCCTTTCAAAGGGAGGCAACCATCTGTGAGGAGTATGTTTACATCCGAGGTATAAAAATAATTTCAGCAAGCGACAGAAAAGGCCAAGGACGTTCCGATTATGGACACCGTATACAGTATTATCTTTTTTTTTTGTTATAAAATACTAGGTGGTATGTTGGGGCCACATTACATCATTATTAAACTTCATGCTAGCATAAGTTAACCATGAAATGGATTTAAAACCTTCCTCTACTCTCTTCATACTGTTTTTCTTTTTCTTCACCCAATAATTAATTTTCCAACTCTTTTATATCCTTTACTCGCTCGTTAACAAGTATCTTGCATAATACATGTAATCAATTCACGCTTCCTTCTAACTCATCAATCATTCTATGCAAGCCGTCTAGTTTCTGGTTGAATATTTTTAATTCGTTTGAATCAAACTTTACGCTTATTCAGTTGAAATTTTCTTATCCGCTTTGGGTATATTTTCCTCAACGGCATTTTAAAACTTGAATGGCTGTATTTTTTTCTTGTTGTTTCTGTTCGTTGTTGGATCTGCCAACAAGGTGCACCATAGGTGCCTCACTTGCTCTAATTGCTGGTTAAGTCGTTGCAGCTCATAATAAATTGAATTCATTTAGATCAATAGGATGTTTACCTTTAACATGCATTGTTAAATTTCAGATATCTTTAGATGCATGAGGACTATATGGGCACTGCTTATGCATTTTTTAAATTTTTTTAATAAGAAATAGAAAATAGTAAATGTAATAGACCCTGACTAATTGCTGCATGAAAGTTCATAAAGTGATATACTAATCTCACAAAATGTTGCCTTTGTAGTTAGAAGGTAATAACTCGATAAAAAAAACTATGTGCTAAACTGTATAAATCAGTATGGAACTTTTCTTCATCGAAAAAGTAAAACATCATTGGCGTTACAAACAAACATTTTGAAGAAATTCTTGTATATTAAATATACCGCTCAATATGGTTGAGGGTACTGCCTTCTTACATCTATCATGACAAAGCACTGTGCGAATGTTAATAAATGTGAATGTGGTGGGTTTGTGAAAAGTTGGTAAAATGACGGTTCATATCAGATAAAAAAAACATAACAGACTAAGGTTGGAAAAAACATAATAAAGTCATGTATATCTTTTTAGTAATGATTCAGTTGAACCTAATACTTCGTCTGAAAGCTCCTGAAAATACGAAGAATGTTTCTAATGTAAATACATTGAAGAAAAGGTTGCATGAAAGTGAAAAATGGTGAGTAGCGCTAAGTATCAAAAGTTGGGAAGACAAACAGGATTAAGTATTGGTTGTCAGTAGTTTTGACGTTAATGCAAGCCTTGTTGTTTTCACGCATTCAAGCAACACCGTATATTAACTACCGTTTAATGGGTCATTCTTGTCTACGTTCCTGTAGAGAACCCCATTTTAGTGCTGTCCGTAATCCTTTGCTCAAATTGAGTTTTTGAGGCATCGATGAGATCATTTAATACCGTATTTATTTTGACTTTGCTCATTATTTCTTTAAAATAGTTGAATAGAAGAAGTTTTTCTTCTTCTTTCTTTTTTGATGTCAGGCTCAGTAAATATAATATTTACAAATTTAATTTTGAGAACTAACTGTATCTTTACAGAATTGAATATCTTAATTTTTTGCTTCAAGATTTTTGTTTGAATACGGCCGTACCTGAAAAAAAAAATGTCCAGATCATGGTAATTTCTACCACTAAATTTGTTATTGACTGTTTTTCAATTGCTGTCTTCTCCTTAACCTTTATTTGCTTCCATATGTTAACGCATCATGCAACACTTTGCAATCTTCTTTTCCTCCCTAACTTTAATTTCTCGTTCCAGTAATTTTTGTTTTAGATTCTCAAGCTTACTTTTCAAACTTCTCATGTCGTCAGGAATTTGAATAAATACAGACGTTTATTTGATAGATGTGTGACGAAAATAGATAACATAAAAGAATGGAGGAAGAATTCTACATATCAGTTTTTGAAATAGTTGGAGACGAATATATTAGGCCGGTTAGAGTACTAAAAAAGAAGAAAGGGCTCAGCACGTTTATATGTTGATCATTTTCGACGGAGTAGAAAATTTAATTACGTAGGTGTTAAAGATTTATCTAGGTTGGCATCAAGCGAAATAGATAAACACAAACATCAAGTGTACATATGCAAAAGTTGCTTTGACCATTTCAAGACGGTAGAAAAATTGAATGAGCACTATATGTTATGTTGCAATGGGAGCAAGTCAATTGGCACCATGCCTGATGATGGTTCAGTCGCAAAATTTAAAAAAAAAAAAAAAAAAAAAGGTCAACATCATCTCATGGTTCCTTGTGTTGTTTATTGTGCTTTTGAACCCACTTTAGTTAAAACTGACGATGAAGAATGACCACTTGACTGGACTGTGTAAAAACTGACTATGAAGAATGACAACTTGACTGAACTTTGTAGAGGTCCAGCTCATAACGTAAAATTCATCCTTTTGTTCATAAACAACAAGACCGGATATGATAGTCACTTCTTCGTCAAGGAGTTGGTGCGTCATAATGAGGTGAAAATATTACCCACAACGGATGAAAATACATTTCATTCAGTAAAGACTACTTTGCTGATAGTTAAAAAAGTAGGTAAAGACATGATTGTAAAACGAGTAAAGCCCAATAGTATCCTGAATCTATTTAGATGCACTATTAATTCAACAGTTTCATTACCAGTATTCTGATCAATATCTGACCCAGACCATAGCTTTCTCAAGTTGTCATTCATGATGCTTTCTACGATCTTGTTCCTTCTAATAATTTCAGGTAACCACATATTTCTGTATGTAGTGAAAAGAGTTTGTACTCATTGAACTTCAAGGGATTATCACTTCCATATGATATTGTTATATCCCGAACCAACATCGAACCGATATTATTCATTCACTACCTGATTGTTAGTACCTCTTTGATCTTCAAATCAAATGACACAGAGAACAATATATACAACATATAAAAACATTTGTGGAACAAAGAAATCAATCACTATTTAATGCATATCTCTTTAACTGGTATATGCATGCTCCCAAAAATTGTCGAAAACTATGTGAATTATTCTCAAATTTATCATCCGTTACATTTAAACTGCAAAAACATGCAAATATTTTCATAATGGCAATTTTATTGGTATATATATATATATATATATATATATATATATATATATATATATATATATATATATATATATATATATATATATATATTGTAACATACTGTTATTATCAGCAGAAGATCCATAGGTATTTAAACACAAAAATTACCTTAACTTATTTACCACTCTACAGCTGCCATGGCAGTTCAACGACAACATATTACCAAATTTTAGACTTGATGACCAATTTTATAAATATTACTGTAACTCTGTATAAGCTGATAACAGAAACGAAACCAGACTCAGTTGTATAAATAAACTCATTGTTATTTGTAAAATCCCAACTCAGCCGATATAATTGCCCCCTTACAATGTATGAATTCTCTTGATGTAAATAAAACAGTACTCTTTCACCTTTTTTAGCATTAGTTTTTAAGAAAATGATTTTGTGTTACATCCCAAAATATTTCGAGTATACCAACCATAAAACGCGTTAAAGAGGTGTAACGATGGTAACCAAGTTATCATTTCACTTTTGAATTTTAAGATTATTCTTTTATTTTCTTACTTTGTTGTGCTTTGCACTTCTTGTCCCAGCTTCTCAAGGTTGTTGTATCATCGAATCCTGTACAATTGACCGTTTGTGAATTTCGCAAACACTTTACAGTCAGAGACCCAGAATGAATCTAGACAAGGCTGCTGGAACAGCTCATCTCCAAATCACAATTATTCCTTTGGTAATGTCTCCTTTCATGGTATAGGATGAACTTTTCAGTTCATTTTACTCAGCACCTCCATCTTTAGTGGTCTCTTGATGACCTTACAAATAATGAACATGTCTGCATCTACATCAAAGCTACTTACTCTCTGGATGATGTCGATATCTTCACTTAAGATAGTCCACCCCCACCTCTAACTTGTTTACAAATAACTTGATCTCTTTCTCTCCGCATACGCTCAGAGTTTCATCATTGTTCTATCCTCTAATCCTTAGATTTAATGACTGTTAACTTTGGAGTATTGTTCTACATCATCCACCTTTTCAAATTGTCTTCATTTTTATACTCTAATGCTTCTATTCTATTCTTCATCTTATCATTTTCGAATTGGAAATCAAACAGTTCACCCCTTGATCTCTCACCTTCCTTATTAATCTGCTTCATTTCTTCCAAATTGTCCTCTTTAAGTTCCTCTTTTACTGCATTCAAAGATTTTTTATAAATCTTTGTTGATACTATTTGATCCAAATTGTTATTGAAATAATCTTTAGACACTGCTTTACCCAAGAATTTCATGATCGAAACATAATTAACAGAAATCAAATGGATGATGTAATTGAAACGATGTTTTGAATTTTTACATACAATTTGGAGCTAAATCAAATATTGATTTATGAGAATAGCTTCAAGCTAAACAAGCTTGTTTAAATGTTACAAATAAAGATAACAAAACCATGCATGTATGAATGTATATATATATATATATATATATATATATATATATATATATATATATATATATATATATATATATATATATATATCCAAAATTGATACTACTATTTATTCTTTTTTTTTACCTGGTTGTGATTCTCGTATGTTTATTAAGACGCTAACTTAAAATGACCCTGAAAAAGTAACAATAATACCGAATAATGAGGAAATAAATTTCATTTAGTTAAAATGTTGTAGTAGATTGACTTAAAAAAGAACTGTAAACAAGTAAATATAAATAATATCAATCAGAGTTTTATATAGTTTTAGTGTTAGGGGACAGTCTTTAGAACAACTTAATCCTCAAAACAAGAAATAGTTGTGGTAAAATGAAGTCAAAATATTTACGAAAATATATTTATCCATATGAATACATGGATTTTTTTGGAAAGATTTAATAAAACTTAATCACCAAGAAGCGAAAAATTGTATTCAAATCTAACATGATCAGGACTTTCCGAAGCAGATTATCAATATGAAAAAGATGTGAAAAAAGATGTAATGAAACGTTCAATTTGAAAACACTTGGAGATCTTCATGACTTATCTTTACCAAAGTCTTTTAATGTTTATTTAGATACCACAAACGTATGGTGGGCTATGTCTCAGCCAATGCCTCTAAAAACGTTAAATCTGATAGTCAAATAAAATATTTGAGAAAATCTTAAGGTATCAGAGAGATGATAATGAATTTGGTGGTATGTTAGAAGTAGATTTAGAACTACCAAAACAACTTCATGAATATCTTAAGGATTATCCACTAGCACCTGAAAAATGAGTTCCAGATATATCTGAATTATCGTCATTACAAACAAACTGGTAAATGAAAATAAAGGAACAAAGCCTTCAGTATATATATCGCTCTGTACACTAAAAAAGAGAGAAAAATATTTGTAGAAATTAAATGTTATATCTCCATTTATGGCTAAAACTAAATATGTGTAGAAATTAAAAGTTATATATCCATTTATGGCTAAAACTAAATATGTGTAGAAATTAAAAGTTATATATCCATTTATGGCTAAAACTAAATATGTGTAGAAATGAAAAGTTATATATCCATTTATGGCTAAAACTAATGCAAATACCTAGAGCTATAATATTTGATCAATTTAGAAAACAGATGAAAATGTTAGAAGGAGGACTAAAGTAAGACTATGTACAAACAAAGAAAAATGTTTTAAACTACGACATATATTTTTGGAGAGAAGAATATGAAACTTTTAATGACTGATACTGATTATGTATGTTATTCACATAAAAACATATAATTTGTATAGTGATATGAAGAAAAATACTCAGTTCTTTTTATACAAGTGACTTTTAAAAAGATCATATTTTCAAATGTCACAAGCAAATAAACAAATATCAGGACTTTTTCATCACAAATTAAATGGTGTACCAATACAGAATATTGTGAATTAAGAAGTAAACACTATTACTTTAAAACATATATAGAAGAAAAGAAAGCATGTAAAGGTATCAAAAATGTATGACTAGAAAGAATTTAAAGTTTGAAATATATAAAGATTGTCCTTTTGATGAAAACGAAAATAGACAAGAGATAACTTTGATAAAAACTTATCATCACGAACTGTATAATGTAACAATGAATACAATTACTCTTTCACCTTATGGCGAAAAACGTTATCTAGTGGATAAGATAAACACATTACCATTTCGATATATGTATTGAACTAGTTAACTTAAAACTTGTTCGCTTTTCTAACTCTTACCTGTCTAGAAAGTACTGATAAAGAAACTGAAGCTTCATTAAAGTTTATTTCTTTTTTGTGTTGTTTTAACTTTTCAACTATCTCCTCTTTTATAACTTCAGTTACAACTTTGTTTTCTTCGAAAACATTTTCCATGGACATTTTGCCTTTTGAGCAAAATACTGCTAAAATCCTAACACTTTCTCTAAAGTCTTTGTTTTTGCTGAATTGAAGTTTTGAAATATTAACCATAGAAATATTCCAGTGTCTACCACTAAATGATAGTTTAGTTAGATTTGTTGTCTTCTGTTTTATATCATCTAAATTGGCATAGTCATCGATAAGAAATCAAGTATTTATTCATTGATAAACGCTAATTAAAACATTTTTTTTCACACAGATCAGTTATTATTACATCATTGTCTTTTTTAAAAAATCATTTCTATTAAAATCTTGTTAAAATAATTGCTAGGCAAATATTAACAATACAATTCTTAAAAATCTTTTATATTCAGTTTCCATTAAATCTGGTGCATACTTTTTTTTTCAAATTAGTTACACCACATATTAAGTGCATTATTTCGATACCATTTGAAAGCTCTATCAGATTATTAAAAACATCAAAGGGATCCCCACTTCTTAAACCATGTTACAAACATGTTTAA
This sequence comes from Margaritifera margaritifera, assembly GCA_029931535.1. Taxonomy (NCBI): domain Eukaryota; kingdom Metazoa; phylum Mollusca; class Bivalvia; order Unionida; family Margaritiferidae; genus Margaritifera; species Margaritifera margaritifera. The sequence continues at coordinate 1,058,328 of JAQPZY010001274.1, forward strand.
GTTTGATCGATTCTCTCATGAAATCAAGAAATGTTTCCCAAATCAATTGGTAGTGGTTTAATTTATTATTGTTTCCTTTTTATCTGTATTTGTCCTAACTCAGGTAGTGAAAACATCTTGTTTAACAAGAATGAACAGTTTGCAGATTGGTCACCATATTTTATTTGTATTGAATTAACTAACAGTTTAAATAGCTCTGCAATTAAGTTAAACGAGCTTGGAGTTTTGTGTTTTCCTATAAATACTTTTGATTTTAAGTATATTAACTTACTAGTTATCGCCTTTCTTTTCCTTTTTTTCCTTCAAATTCACATGCAATACATTAATCATCAATTATTCCATTTTTATTATATATTACATACTTTTTTAAAACGTTACCACATTTCCAAAGGTTTTGGTTCTCAAACTGCATTTGTGTGTTAACGTTTGAGCATTTTTAGATAACCGGAATTTGTTCTAAAACTAAAACATTATTGATTTTAGTTGGTTCTTATGACTATTTATCTGAGAATCAGTCACAAAATAAATATGCATTTTGTACGCTTCTACGTTTTCTTTTCTATTTTTCTGCAGGTGTATTCCTTGTTGTACATTGGATAATTTATGCCCTGTTCTATGCAATCTATAATCATGTATAATTCACAAATCAAGCCATAAACAATGGTGATCAGTGCAAAAATTGTTAACGCTGACCTTGTTAAGTTCCGTGTGTTTTTGTTGTTCATCAAGGAAATATTTGGGTTGCCTCTACATACTGTTGTTTTATTTTATATCCATGTGAATAAAATATGTTTGGTAATGCTTCCACATCTATCATTATTTTATCTTTTGCTGAATTGGCGTACTTTTCATGATCATTTTTCTGTCTTTTTAACACAGAATCAAGACTCCTTTTAAACTTATTATTAGTGAATAAAGTATAACATTTGTTAAGATCGTATTAGCCACTATATCAGAATAACTGTATCGTACTGAATACAAATGGTTTCCAACATCTATCACTTCCTATGCTTTCTCCAATGTAATTATAAATATCAAATCTTGAGGAGGAGCAAAAGGATGCAATGAGCAATGATCTGTTAGTATCTGGAAATCAAGTTGTATTTAAAATTCTTTCCATATACGATTAACTGAACAGCTTTAGTACCAGTGTTATGTGCGTTAGCCGCTCCTGATTTAAACTTTCTCAGTTTGTCATTACTTAACATTGCTCTTTTTTGTTTCCTCTCACAATTGCTGCTAATCACAAATCTTTAAGCGGCATGAAAATGTTGTAGTCATCTAACTTGGAAATATCATCTCTAACAAGCATTCTTTCCCAATTGTTTATAACTGAATTATTAGCGTATCCTTTAACCGTTGCATCGAATAATATGAAACACAACCAGGTCCAGTAATGATATTTCGTTCTAACCTATGTATTACCACTTGTAAATGTTGTTCAGTTTCAATACTACTATAATTTTGCGTAATACAATAATGCGTTTGATTAAGATGTTTAACAACCTGTGATGTTTTTCCTGTTTATGAGGAGTTCTATATTGTCAATATGTTGCCATCCTTCTGTTGCTATTTATTTAATTAAATTTAAAGATATACGTAACCTAGATCAACACAGCACGCATTACAATTGCAATAAATAAATACTCATACGACATCTGATTATCAGAAGGCTGGTAAAAATCATCAAGTTTGCCTTGTGATAAGTTTCTCCAAAACAGCATAAGGATGAGTAGAAGAATGGAGAGCAAAAGAATTATCCAAATTATTTAAGTTCTGAGTAGCCAAACCGTGTTCTCTTAATCTTTTTTTTCCAGGTAATCGAGTGATATTGCTCTTTATCACATAGTTGGTACACTTTACATATAGTGTGTGATGTATAATATTTTTGATATATCAACATGTTAACATATCTCTTTTTGTGAATCTGATTGGTCCAAATAGGCCCATGAAATTATTGCACAATATTCTCATTACTGATTGGCTGCGACCGTGGGAATTTTCCTTGCCCGCCTTATGGAATTTTTATTTTTTAAGTATTACTATCAACAAGTTGGCGGCCATCTTTTCAATTAATTGCCAAAGGGGCATTGGGAAAAAAGGTTAAAACTGTCGGAATATGGCTAATCTAACCCACAGGGACTCATTACAAATAAAATTAAGAGTATCGGTGAATGAACAGAGGGTCTGGGGGTAGTCCAAACCTGTTACTGGGACCACACCCCTATGACAAGCGTGGTTTAAATGTTAACCTATCAGCAGATCAATAGGAGTAAATAAACTCACCTCTCTTTTGAAAAGAATGTCGACAAATGCCGGTCTCCCAACTTACAGAAAGTTATCCAACCACATAATTCTTCCAAATCAAATAATGCAAATATCCGGTCACAAATACATTAAATATGGAATTACTATACTCAGCAACATCTTTTGTCCAGATTTAGTACAATTTCTGCATCCAGTAATCATCCCGTCACACGAATATCCAAGAACTGGAATGTTACTTTTTTCCGTCGTATCCAATATTTATGAATTATGTGACATCACACAGGAATTTCCACCGGAAATCCAGTGTTGAAAAATGATGTCTGTGTCAAATTTTCTGTTGAATTGGAAGCACAGTTGCTCTTTGAATTATAATTTGTAAAAAAAAAATATACCTTCAAATGTTACTGGTTATAGAACTTCGCATTATTAATTCAACTCCCGTCTGGGACTATTTTTTTTTACGCGCAACAATTGAAAGGTGCAGTGTCTAAGCCAGAATAAACCAAATAATTTCTTCTTCTTTCTCTCCAAAATATTTCCATTAAAATAACGACTATGTGATAAACAAAATCTCAAATGGGTAATTATATAATATTAAATTTATGAAACTCGTTGAATTATATCCGTCTTTTGCTTAAATCATTACCCATTTTGAGATCCTCTATGTATTCATTGCATCATCAGTTTTCTTTTGGAATTCCTTCAGGGATTTTATCGTGTCTTATTCCTTCTTGGTTTGCATCCTTTGTAGATTTATCGTGTCTTGTTCATTTGGATCAAATAAATGAAACAGAAAATTACTTCCTGTGAATGCTTTAACGTTTATTGTGCTGAAAGCGCACCTTTGCTTCACATGCAAAGCACAGCGCACCTTGCTTCTGGTACGATCCATAGGTAAAAGTAATGTTTTAGACGCGTGCTTAGCACAGCTGCACTATTTATACATGCCTAACACGCTGCGTACATGTTACGTACTTACCGCATTATCCAGGTTGTTTGTTTTTAAGTTTAAGTCACCAAACCTTTTTATCTCAATCTTTTATTCAACGAATCAGCTGTTTTCGATCTGTTTTCATTTATCTCTGCAGTGCTCCTCTTCAATTCTTCAAAAACATGTATCGTGTTTAATTCCCCTTCGTCAGTTCCATTAGGATCAAATAAATTGAATACATAGTTACTTCCTGTCAAAGACAGACCGTTTGCTATTTCAACACCAACCATTACTGCTGCTGCCATTTATTATGTTGAAAGGCAGTACTGATGTATTTATGAGTATACTGTTAGAGAGTTTCAGTGTAAACACTTTAGAATAAGTTTCAATATCTTTTAATATTGTCTCAAAAATTAAAATATTGTTTGGTTTCAGAAAGTACGTTTTTGATTCTTTATGACGATAAAATTAGATTTGTTTTGTAGATTTATTGTATAAGTGGTACGTTGTTTGCCTCTGATCATATATAAAATCAATATATAATGCAATGTTGCGATTTATAACATACAAATCAAAACATGTATATAAACCTAATCCTTTTTTAATACATATTGCTCTAAATCTCCTTAAACATACAATTTGTGTAATGCAAAGGCTAATGGAGTAAAGTCTACAAGTTTCAAAGTGTAATTACATACTTAAAAGAATTCCGTCAACCTTTTTCTACCTTCATTTATAACTTAAATAAGATCAGGTGATATTTGATATTGTATTATAAAGTTTTATTTTCTCTTTTTATATGCAAAATTAATTTAATACCATCCGGATAGTGCTGACTCGGTACAATACGAAAATCGATAAGCAATCCCGGCATAACGGCATAAGTTTAGTCTTCTCACATTTATCGATTTCTTCTTTCAGTCTTTAAATTCTCTCAAACAACGCAATATTACTTACACTCACAAGTTCAGTTTTTATTGTATTAAATCAACCACTTAATGCAATAGTCTTGTTATCTACTTCAGATTTAAATGCATATGTCTCTGTTGTAAACGTTTGGATTAAATCATATAAATCTTTTCTAACTCGTTTCATCCTTTTGTCTAATTCGTAAATACTACATTGTATCACACCATTGTTATTAAAAAAAGAAACTTCTCGATAAACATACTCTTTCGTATCTGCTTTTGATTATTCAACTTCAAAATGTTACTTCTTGTAAAATTCAGTAAATATATCATCTTTCATCACTCAGATCAGTAGTACATAAATATAAAGCTGTTTTCATGTTTACTTTCGTTTTTTCATTAACTTTATTTTGTTTTTGACGTCTATCTCTTTGTTTCTTTCGGCGAAATAATTCTTTTGCAAATCAATAGAGGATATTTTCTTTTCCTTGGTTAATACCGGATATATTTCATCGTGTGGTACAAAAAACGTGATATTTTAACGAGTGTCGAAGCGGTATGATTGGGTTGACCTAATCTGTCGCAGTAAATACTATTTTTGACATTTTGTAAACTATTTGATCATATTTGACCACGAAGCAAGTCCGATTCATCAATGCATCACAGCGGGTTTATCATTGTTGTCAAGGAAGTGAGGGGAAATAACTTCATAGAGACGCGAACGGCGTCGACTAAAATTTCGTCTGCAAAAATTATTTCCATGTCTGAAATGTAATGCAGTTTCTTTTTATTTGTTCTAGCTCACAAAATGCTCGTTTTTGTTGCTGCAGGCATAACTTCTGTTGGCACACACAATCCAGCGTCGCATGGCATAATGGGAAATGTTATATTTTCACATGTGAAAATATAAGGATATATTTTTCACATGTGAAAATATAGGAATGAAAAAATGTGAAAATTATTTCGCCAATAAGTTTCTATATTTCACACTAAAGTATATAATAAAACAAAGTATTAATGTTAGCTGTTATCTTGTTGATCAAGTCGATATTATTATGTCTAAAGTATCCATTTCTTGGACATTTGGTTGGATTTCATTATTTTAATCTCTCTGGAACTGCTTTAAATGTGACTGCAAAATCCCATAGTCTTCAGGAGATTTATGTGTCTTCTCCGTGTCACTCTCCAAAGCTTCTATCTAGCTAGGTTTAATTGATTGTAAACATCATTGAATTTGAAGCATCTCACCAGATCCTTCTTTTTCTGTTTGCAAGGCTTGTATAGTATTAGACAATGTGTTGAAACGTTATTTAAACAAATCTTGTGCATCCAAAATCCTTTTTCTGTCCTCGGCAATCTGTTTCTGCAGATATAGGATTTGTTTAGCTCTTTCTATTCCACTTTGCTGTATAGCTGACAATCTATTGCCAACTTGTTCTCCCCATGTTTCGAGATCTTTCAAATTATTATAGTCCAAAACTTTGCGTATTTGTGCATCAACATGATGTTGTGCAAACCGATTAGTAGCTAAAACATTTAATTTAACAGGATCACGTAAATTTGTTATATGATTATTGTTGAGGTTTAAGTCACTGCTAATTATAAAGCCCATTAATGCAGTCACTGTTTCTGTTTTGAATCAATTTGTAAGGGAAAACCAAAACCACTGAGGTCTCTTAAAGATATATATTTCATTTACTTTACGTGGAGAACACACGTTACAGGCATACCATGAAAGTCAATCATTTTTCCATCTTCATATTGTATGCTCATATTGAGTCTGATATGGCACCCTTATGCAATTGATTGTTGACCATTAACATGGTATGAACCAAAGTCACCGTGAAAGGATATTTAACTGATATAGATTCTAGGAAACACGTATAATAATGCAGTAGAGTAATGTTTGGTGTTATTGATGTGATATAAGTAAATATGTACATGTTTTGGTTTCAAAAATCAACAAACAATATCAGATTGAGTAGATGCCTGCACAGTTCTCTGGCTATTGCATCATAACAATTGAATATGTATGTAGTAGCTTTTTCACACAGTTCTCTGGCTATTGCATCATAACAATTGCATATGTATGTAGTAGCTTTTTCACACAGTTCTCTGGCTACTGCATCATAACAATTGAATATGTATTGTAATAGACTTGGGGCACTATAACTTTAATATGATGGGTAGGGAGTGTTGTTTTTCCATGTCGTAAATTAAATTTGTTCATGTCAATGATTATATACCGCTGAAAGAGGGAATTTGAACATTGTAGCGTGATTGGAAATGTAGAGATCATGACTTACCCTGATATTTGTATGCACTTGTTCATGTTGGGTGTCAAGTGTGATCGCCGGTCATGTGGGTAGCAACTGCTCTGTCATCAAGTTCGATCTTGCATATCGTTAGATACTCATAAAATCTTGTAGAATCTTACTTCATACGAATTTATCACACTCAAAAATATGTTTATCACACCTAATTTCCATTCCAAATCAGCATTTGAATAGCACTAAGTTTGATGACTTCATCAGCTGACACTACAAATTACGTCTGCAGCCAAGATGGCTGACGCTAGATCACATGACCGGTTCCACACACTAAATTTATCCTTTTTCACATTTTTATTTAATTTCACTTGTTCGTTGTAAATGCTGGCCTTCTTTATATAAGTATGAGTATATTTTGAACTTTTAATATTGTATTCTTCATTTTTTAAGCTAGTCAATGTATTTTCAATGTTGTCAGCGTTCACTAGTACTTGTTTACTCTTCAAACATGCCTAGCGACCTAGGTTACGACTTAAAAGGATTTTATGTTTGACGGACAAGAGATAACACAAAATGTTTATATATTTGCTACTGTTTGAGTGTAAACGGACAAGTAATGCTAATTAAATTGTATGATAACCCTCAGTTTGCATCACTGTTTGTAGAGTATCTGTTCGGCACAAACCGACCTGTTCGGCGTGCCAGACAAGCAATGATTGGTCAGAATTACGTCACATGACTATTTTCCGAAGAGTATAAATAGGAGCGAAATTCGAAGGTCGGCAGATAGCTGTCAAAAGTAATAGCGTCCATAGATACAGATCTCCACCAAATAAAAACATTAGTCTTAAGGTATTTATAATAACACATATACTAAACCACATTAAGAAGCTAATAGATAGTTATAATAAAACAAGACAAGTAAATGAAATTTTATTTCTTTATTATCAAAATAGAGACTGAAATAACATCTGTAGTACAATAATCTGAATCAATTCAATTCACTGCTACTGATTCCGGTTTAATGCAAAACTAATATTGTGCCATACTAAAAATAAGCAGCTATCTCCCGCCACACTAATAATTCAAGGTTTGTTTACAAAATACCTGCACTGTAGGCCATCCATTTCTTGCTGAATGATTAGATTGGGGTTATGAAGGCCAGCATATAATAGTCTCTGTATATTACACATATTTATATAATCATGTTTTAATTGTATTTTCCTTTTATTAGCATTTTATCATAATTACACAGTCAAAAATAAAAAGGTTCTGAATTGAAGAATTTTAAAAACTTATTATTACAATTATATAAGCTTACACATATACCCCACCTCCAATCTGTTACAGTATGTACTAGCTTTTTCACGCAGTTCTCTTGCTATTGCATCATAACAATTGAATATGCATGTACAAGCTTTTTCACACAGTTCTCTGGCTATTGCATCATAACAATTGAATATGTATGTAGTAGCTTTTTCACACAGTACTCTGGCTATTACATCATAACAATTGAATATGTATGTATGTAGCTTTTTCACACAGTACTCTGGCTATTGCATCATAACAATTCAATATGTATGTAGTAGCTTTTTCACACAGTTCTCTGGCTATTGCATCATAACAATTGAATATGTATGTAGTAGCTTTTTCACACAATTCTCTGGCTATTGCATCATAACAATTGAATATGTATGTAGTAGCTTTTTCACACAGTACTCTGGCTATTGCATCATAACAATTGAATATGTATGTACTAGCTTTTTCACGCAGTTTTCTGGCTATTGCATCATAACAATTAAATATGTATGTACTAGCTTTTTCACACAGTTCTCTGGCTATTGCATCATAACAATTAAAATATGTATGTACTAGCTTTTTCACACAGTTCTCTGGCTATTGCATCATAACAATTGAATATGTATGTACTGGCTTTTTCACACAGTTCTCTGGCTATTGGATCATAACAATTGAATATGTATGTACTAACTTTTTCACGCAGTTCTCTGGCTATTGCATCATAACAATTGAATATGTATGTGCTAGCTTTTTCACACAGTTCTCTGGCTATTGCATCATAACAATTGAATATGTATGTAGTAGCTTTTTCACACAGTTCTCTGGCTATTGCATCATAACAATTGAATATGTATGTAGTAGCTTTTTCACACAGTTCTCTGGCTATTGCATCATAACAACTGAATATGTATGTAGTAGCTTTTTCACACAGTACTCTGGCTATTACATCATAACAATTGAATATGTATGTAGTAGCTTTTTCACAGAAGCTTAGGAAGATAATCCCTTCCCAATAAGTGTCAACCTGAAGTACAACAATATAAAATATAATTCTAAAGATGTTAAAATTCTGTAAAATGTATTCAAAATGATTCTGCCACAATCTAATGTCACGCTACATTCTCTGTATCTGCTCATTGCCAAACTTTAAAGAGTAGTCATAAAAGCAGATTAAGGGTTTCATGTGAAAAAAGTGAGTTTCAGTATAGAATTTTTTTTATCTCGCTAAATGCATCTGCCTTGTTAACTTGTTCAAGACAAATTAATTCATTTATTGCATTAAATTGAATCGTAGGACAAGGGTATGGTTTTGTACCAGTCTGTTTTTAAATCTGGAATACATTATATCAACTTCTGCTTGGGTGAACTTGTTACCAAACCATTTTGCTCATATTACGGTAATACGACATGTTTTAATCGGGATCCCCTAATATTGTGTACAGTTGAGTCAATGAAATCTTAGACCAATCGTGATATATTTCTAAGCCGGAATTATTCATGTATTAATTACATCTAAAAGCTACATATCTTTACTTGCCAAAAAGAATATAACATGACAAATAAACTAAATAAATATCCGTTGACCACATCATTCATATCTCTTCAATGGTTTTGTCCATCCCATAATGTGCCACTTCATACTTAACTTCTAGACACACTGATAGCAAAGGAACACGGGGAAAGCGTGTCCAACTCAATAGGATCAAAGATATTGCAGATTTATATTTATGTTGCTCATTCTGTCTGAACTTGAATCAAGTTTTCAAGTCGGGATCAGTGATAATTGTTTCTATATAATTATGCAATCTTTAGCGTCAAAAAGCAAATTAACACCATTCCTATGCTTCCTTTTCCTGGATATTTGATAATGAGTCTTTATAATATTTTCTTTTTTTTAAAATATGTATTGGAAATTGGAAATTCACTTCATGATACCACTTCTATTGCGGCAGCCCAAAAACTATTTAGCTACCGCTGAAATTGAACCTTCAATTTCTGAATGAGTGCATTCCACATATTAAGTTGTTCACCCATATATCTTTCTGACTTTCCTCTTTGAGGGCCTCTCTCTTGCTTATTCCTCTCTCCTCTCAATAACATGTTCAGATTTGGGAGCTTACTTATCAATAATTGTGGAGTATCCGGCCCTAGTCCCAAGTATTTTGAATGTAAACCGACATAAAATCCAAGTATGGACCAATCAATGGCTTGTTAATTTTAATTGTAATAAAACGGAATCAATGGTTATATCTAGAAAATCGCAACCAGTGCACCGCCCACCACTTTAACAAACTATACTTTTGTATAATATTTCACTTTCCGCAAGCATTTTCATCTATTTAACTCCCGATGAAATTCTCACCTGAAATAGACATACCCGATATATATATATATATATATATATATATATATATATATATATATATATATATATATATATATATATATATATATATATATATATATATATATATATATATATATATATATATATATATATATATATATGGGAGGATATTAAAGACAAACCACCAAACCGTCAGAGTTTCTCTCCTTTCGTTGGTAAGATCTCATTTGGAATCGAGTGATATTTTTTTTTTGAGCAATTGCACTCAAAATTAAATAAAGATGAAATTGAACAAGTACAGGCTGAAGTAGGCACAAAGGTTTGAGGGGGAACAGAGTCTAGGTCATACAAAAAATTGGGGAAGAAACCAAAGGGGAAACAATTCAACAAGAGAGTATAAAACGATGACATAATTTAAAATGCACTAAGATAGGGCCCCCAGTTACCTAAAGGCTCTGGTTCCACCGATTCTTCAGCAGGTGAGGTTATAAGCAGATGGTCTAATCTACAAACGCTCGCTGCCAGAACAACCATACTCAAAGTTCTTTTCCACTGTTGTGGAATATAATCTTTTCCCACCAGAGGTTAGGAAGAATCTCTCATTCATGCTTGTAAATTGTACTTGAATAGAGATAAGAAAAAAGCACCCGCTTAGTAATACCAAGATGACAGAAAATACCAAAATCCTGCATACAAGATTACGATTTGGCTGCAGTTCACTAAATGCGGATCTTTTCAGCAACCATTGGTCACTTAATTACAACTGTTGATGTGGCCAAGAAGAAACTGTTCAACATTTACCTTTAGATTTTTCAAACAAAAAAAAAGACAGTGTTGTTAGAAACCTTGCCATAGGTACATCATTTTTTCCAATAAATATTTATATTAATTACTTATGGTGGCGCTCTACAGTTTCGTATTTTGCATAGGATTCGATTTTTAAAGAAAAAGAATTACCCGTATTTTCCTCACTGGTTGTCATGGCTATTTAAAAAAGGCCTTGTATATTGTAGGTATTGTTAAAAGAACTTTAAATTCACTTTATTTTGGTGTATGATTGATGGGTTCAATTTGGGTTATAGAGTATACAGCTTGGTTTTACTCAAGATATCCACCTCTCAAAAAAACTGCTAGCTCCGCTTGGTCATTTTCACTTTCTGAACTTCAAAAGTACATTAAAAAAAGAGCCGATAACTTTTTAACTTTTTATATATTTTGTAATTCATTCATTGAACTTTCAGAAGCTGGTATTGCCTACTCTGGCAAAATTCGTTTCCCTATTTTAATAACTGCTGAAAATAGTGTACTTTTGACTAATTCAGGCTGATTTTTAGAGTACTTAGGAGCGGTCATTTCTGTCTGCTGTGTGCTTAGATCATATACAATTTCCACAAGTACAATATGTAAAGAAATTTCAGCCACAGTACATGAAAGTAGGATAGAGGCATGCCAACATTCTCTTCATTATGCATGTTGCAAATGCAAACAACTTCACCTTACAACTATCACTCTCTCAGAAGTACGTAATATCTGTAGAGCGCCCCCTATATGTAATCACTTGCTACAAACCAAACACACCCCGATTACACATTCGCCAGTACTAACACTTTCAAATTCCTTGATATTTAGAGTTAGCATAATGCTACCATTTTTTAACTTTGTGTCAATCTGTTTTCTGTAATTATCGTTATCGTATACATTAAATATTTTTGAATACATGAATCTACGTTTGGTTAATCAGAATTGGGGAGTGGACAACACCAACACAGTGGAAGAAAATGAGACAAATGAGTAATTGAAGCATACCAACAATCACAATGCTGCTCGCTGGAAGGAGAAGAGTTACACAGAGAGAGCATACCAGTATCCCCAGACCAGCGCATCAGAAGAACGTAATGGTCACCGTCATTCTAGAAACCATCGCTGATGTCCAGCTCAACTCATAAAGAAAATACAAATCTACTTCTTAGCAAACTTTTGTCCGGTGGGTCAGTAGTTCATGTTATTACTAAAAGGCAGCACCAGTATCCTCAGCACTCAAGAACTAAACGATAATAGGGTGTGTCAGTAATCCCAACCCTGCCCACAAGGAGAAGGCTAGCAAAATCTTCACTCCAGATATGAATGATGAACCGTGTTTTAAGAATCTCAGTTCAGTGCTCGAGAACATATAGGCGCCACCCACAACACAGAGATGAACATTGACCGGTATACTTCCATACCAGCGTATAACATAATAGAGAAACATTTCCTTTAGCACATACACTGCCTTTCAACATCGGGAAATGCAGGAATCACAGTTACTCAACCATCCACGCAGGTGACTTCATCAACCCTCCGGGGATGGACAAGTAGCCACTACTTCTGGGACCTCCCCAAACTATAAATATGTGCAGTCGAACAACCAGATAACAACAGAGATTAACAGCAGATAGTCCTTCTACATATCCTTTTTAGCGTACGGCTAAACCTTAACAATTACAGGAACAAGACCTCTAGTAGCAGTGCAGACAGTATAGACTCCCGAACAATTTCTGCCCCGTAGTCAGTATACCAAGAAAAAATCCCATACATGATGAACTAAAGTCAATCACTCCCACCTCTACAGACACATATATACACCCACCAGTATCGTTTAGAAACCCTTAATATTCAGTACATTAAGAGAAACACATGATACCCGATCGATACTTTCGGGGACGTGACCATTCTCTGCCTCCAAGAACACTGACTCTTCCAATTTGAAACAGCAACAATTAACCAACTTCATTCTGCTTGTTAGCACTTCACAATATGCATTGATGACGAAGATCCCATATCAAACAGTAAACGGATATGACATAATTGGGGGTAGAACCACCGGATGGGATCGCGACCTAGATAGGCAGATCTCAACTCTACATAACGGCATCGCTAGATTCAATGCTATTAAGATTTTCACTTCATCCACTCCGGGCATACAAATCAACGACATCCTTTCTAGTAGAAACTCCCGTTCTATGGAATTCTTTGCAAAAAAGTATAAAAAAGTGAAGTAATTGTAAACATATGACGATTCCCATGATATCCTCATAGCTGGAGTCTTGAAAAGATGGCTACACCGTACCTTCTCCCCATCAATTAGAACGGCCTCATAGAAAGATTCTGCGATCAACATCAAATGTCGTGCCAAAACATTTATCATAGTAAACCTACATTTTATCATCAAAATGGGGAGGAATCAGCAGTGATAAAACCTGTGATAATAACCTACCCAACAGGCAATTCATGCACCACAAAGAGTTGCAAACAACACCTCTGACCGTATTATGATCACAAAACTTCATGAATTTTACACATATGGAAAATGGGTTCCCACTTAAAACCTGTAGCCAAGTTACGCCTATCTCCCCCCGCCCCCATGTTATGTTGCGATACATAATTGTATGAAATAAATATATAACCGGTTAGACTGGCATAATTATAGATAAATTTGTTTCATATAATCATGTATCCCGACATATCGTGTGGGATCCAGGGATATGCGCTTTCCTGTTTGGTATATAGGTCTCAATTTATAATTATAATTTAATGTATATACCTTGCATTTCTCATTTGAAATCCAGTGGGTTTGCGCATATAGCTGAGTGTTAAATTCGTTTGCCTAGCAAGTGTGTTCTGCTGTACCTCGGGTCCTAACCTTCCACCTTGTTCCATACTTATTTTGGGGATAAGCACATGGCCGTGAGGGTTTGGGTGCTGATGTTCTGTTGAAAAATTTTGAGAATGATGACGAAAGTGTGTCTCCCATATCAAAAGGAATGACTATTTGATCAATGCCACTATAATTGTCTCGTCATATTTATCACCGTCTTTTTAATACGTTGCTTGTTCAGTACGCTCTCAAATAATTTAATTGCAAACAATAATAGTGAGATCACCTGACACTTAATTTGCAAAACCCTTTTGATTAATGCCGCTTTAATTAAAGCACTTTTGTTGTCATTTTCTAATTTATTGAATTTAATACCATTTGAGTACAAACACATTTTATTTCCGTAAGTGTTACACTGGGATTGGGCTACAAGTTGTTACAACTTAGAAAACGCCCTTTCCCTACAGAAAGTTATACATTATACATGGATAGCGGGAAAACGAATATTACAATATGATATTACTGGAAGAGAGAGAGAGAGAGAGAGAGAGAGAGAAAGAGAAAGAGAGAGAGAGAAACCGTGGCAGGAGCAAGTAGTGTACACTATTGTGACTGTCAATTATAAAGAGTTAGAAAGGGACTTGAAGGATTTAAAAAGGATAAGGTAGAAAGAAGAAAAAAAAATGTATTGTCTCCTATTCCTGAGCAGTTAGAGATAACGCTTGGTTTCTTTTATATCAGTTTGAATTACACTAAATAAAAGCGAATTTTCATTCACAGACAAATCTTATGATCCATTTAACAGAGCATCTATTGTCAGTGTAGTGAAAACTGATTAACGCTTTGAATCAGCTTTATACGTTGTTCACCAACATCCTTACACACACACACACACACACACACACACACACACACACACACACATATATATATATATATATATATATATATATATATATATATATATATATATATATATATATATAATGACACAAAAATTGATAATGGCGCAATACAAAAGTCTCCCATTTCGTCAGGAGAAGAAACAATTTACATTCACAAAACAAACACTAAACAAAAAAGCCAAGAAAAATTATTGACTCCTACATGTTTCAATGACGGGGAAATAAACAAACAAAGGATAAACCATAAAAGAAAGAAAGAAGACAAAATTAAAAAGCGATCTAAAACGGGTAAACTACATGCTGCCATCAGCCTAACAAAGTTGTGTTAAAAAAATTCAAAGTGTGTATCGTGCCTTTCACGCAGAGGACCAAGTGTTTTGACCTAATTCCAGGCTGGCAACAAAGGACTGACACCATGCACGGCGAAAAATCAACGCCATCATCAAAATGTGCAAAAGAAATTATATCCTGCTAAAGCTATGCAAGGAGGTACTAAGGAATTATGTCAAAAGCATGATACAGAGGGATAATGGACAAGAGTTCAAATAATAACAATACTACTACTACTACTAAAAATAATAATAAAACAATAATAATAATACATGTAAAGAGTTAAGGAATATTTACTTGGGTAAATATTATCGCAAAAACTGCGTACGTCTGATAAACTGATGCCTGGCTGTAGTTTTGACAAGATTGAATTAGAAAGGTTAAACTTTTTCATTTAGGCCCAAATATAGATATAATGGTATCAAATAGTATATAATACGAGGTATTCCATGTAGGCATTGGAAAGCCGATATTTGTTTGCTACGTGAAAATCTTTTTTCACGCTAGCGTTTAAAATTAGTTTTTGTAGACCCAACCGCGCATGCATTAATATTTAACGACTAAGATAAAAAATACTAAGGTCATGGGGTATAAAAAGGCTGACTTGTCGCAGTAATAAAAATCTAAAACGTCCCATGTACCACTACTTTTTGCATAGCAGCCTAACTTGGATCCTACTCAGAGCCGGATTAAGACCCCTAGATGCCCTAAGCATTGAGAAGAATATGGTGCCCCCCCCCCCCCCCCATGTAATTAAAAGAAAGAACCGTATTTTCTCATTTTTTTCTTCTTTGCTGGTGCCCTAAGCACGTGCTTAGTCTGCCTATTGGGTAATCCAGCACTGCATGCAATGATTACTAAATACGTCCCGCTCAACCGTATGACGATTATGATGTTTTGTGTGGATCTAACAAATACTACGCTATGCGAGGAACATAAACTGCAATAAAGTCGATTAGGTAAAAGATTCAAAAGTTTTTTATTGAAATCAATACTTCCCTGTGATTCCTCTGAAACTAAGATATGTACAAAATAAAAGTGATATTTCCCCCATCAGGCCCGCTGACAGAAATTCCGGGCCACTGGGCAGAGCAGCCATGGGCCCCAAAACTAGTTTAATTTTTTAAAAATAAAAACCGGTGTGCAGTTTTGCATACAAAACCTATAGTAATCTACCATAACTTAGACTCTTGCAAGGAACAACGTTTAATATTACTGCAAAGAATAATTTATTTTTTATAACTGAGTTGACGTCGGGCCCCTAGAAATCGACTGGCCTCTGGCCATTTTCACCCCCCCCCCACCCCCCAGCCCCCCCCCCCTCGGCTGGGTCTAGCATATGAGGTATGTTAGTTCCAGCTCCAGGATACGAAAATAGATTAATTCTCCTATTGTCCATCCTAAACGATTTCATTGGAGGTTTTCGTAAAACTATTTGAAGGGCTTTTGATCATGAAAAATATAAAGTTATTTGTGCTTGAAGACCTTAAAATGTATAAGTCCAAAAAGTTCACAAGCCTCGAAAAAATTTGTCATTTGCTCTGAAAGCATGAGTATCTAATCAGGTCATCTACATTTGCATGCAACCATGAACACCAACTTTAATTTAGCTACTTTAAGTGGATTTTGGTTATTCGTGCTGACAAGATTTTTGTCCAAACGGTGTAAGTCCTAAAAGTTAAAATTTTTTTTTTTTTTTTTTTTTTTAAATCTAAATATAAACAATTGCTGTATTAGCCTGAAAATCTTATCAGGTCCTGTATATATAAATACAAATATGCGTGCCAATTTGTTTTTTTATTCTACCTCGTGGTTTATGCTAATTAGTATGGCAATAGTAGTAGTAGTTGTTGTTGTATTTATCCCTTAGCGGCTTATAATCAGTTGTATTATTTTTTTAACGTTCATGCTATTTTAAGATGATAATTTTTAATTTGTGTCTTCTTGTTCTTCTTTTATTTCATCTTTTTTCAAAAATATAGCTGCGTGAAATTGTTGGGTGAGCCTGGAACGAGGTTGATAAATCTTGTAACTTCCAAAATATTCTTTCTGAGTTATTTCCCTTGATCAAAGATGGTTGCTTGCAGACGAAGTTTGTGACGTGTACAATGCTTTGAGTTAATCTCGGTATGCCAAAATTTATGTTTGAATTATTATTTTCCAACTTATTTATAGATAAATACCCTCAAGGAAATTACAGATATCAAATAGATTTATACACACATGACTTTTCTTGCAGTCCCAGAGTTTTTACTGCAGCGCAAGAAGCGTCAAAGTGTGTGGGCCAAAAAACCAAAACGAATCGGAAAGAAACCGGAACGGAACCAAAAGTTGTAATAATGAACCGGAACGAATATCTTATACACCGAAACGAAGTTTATGGTGATGTTCTGACATTTTAGGGTGCAGTTTAAGAGGAAAACGTGCCTATATTTATGTGGAGAATCTGATACGTTATTGTATCTCTTTGTGTAAGTATGGTATATATTTTTTTAACATTAACTTTGTGGCCTTTAAAGGAAACAAGAAAGTGACAAGTAAATGATTTATTAAAGAAAGAACATACAAAAATATAAAAACAATAATGATAAAAAGAAGACATGAAAGCAGACCTCAATTTAACACTTTAGAGTCTATCTGGGAACAACCATACTGTTCATGCTGCAGTAAAGGTATTAACTGCCTTCTTCAAGCATATTTGATTGACAGTCATCTGCAGATACATGTAAGATTTTTGCATCTTATGCCTACTTGACATTATTTTTAGTTTGTTGTCATAATAATTGAAACAATTCTAGTATGTTCAGGGCCAGATTAAGACCTTCAGATGCCCTAAGCACTGAAAAGATTATGGTGCCCCCCCCCCATGTAATACCCCCCCCCCGTAATTTCTCATTTTTATTTTTTGGTGCCCCTGCTTTGCTGGTGCCCTAAGCACGTGCTTAGTCTGCCTATTGGGTAATCCAGCACTGATCCTACTCTTCAAGCTGTACACATCCAATAAGAATGGTTCGCTATTATTACCTATCCCAGTTCATCGTCTTTGCTTTGGAATCAAACACAAACGTCAGGCCCCCATCTCCAGCAGCCCTCACTAGGACCTTGTCCTCTACCTTCACTCATCCAATAAATATGATTTTATATTATTTACCTATCGCAGGTTCCTGTCCATGCTTTGGAATCAACCACAAACTTAGACCTTGTCTCAGGCAGTTTTCCCTAGTTATCTATCCTCTACTTATGCTGATGCAATCGCCAGGACTTTGTATAAATATGTATCCTAGTGTTACCATATTTGTATATTTCAAAAAGAGGACACTCTCTCTTGTATATATATATATATATATATATATATATATATATATATATATATATATATATATATATATATATATATCCCATAATATATATGAGACAAAGAAGAGATTTAAGGACCGAAAAGGAGGACATGTCCGGGAAAAAGAGGACGTATGGTAGCCGTAATGTGTCCTAAATCATTATCCTTGCGTTCAAATGATACGTAAGGTCAGACCATTTCTCTAGCAGCCTGCCACAGGTCCTTGTCCTCTATCTGTACTTATTCCAATAAGCATCTCTTTTTATTAATTCCTATCCTAGGTCCATGCTTTGGAATCATACACAAATGTTAATCCTATTGTATATCAACATAACTTAGGTCATTGTACTCTACCTGTACTCATCCAATAACCTTCATTTTTTGTTCATACCTATCCTAGATTCTTGTCTTGTCTTTGGTATCATACACTAACGTTATACTAGCCTATTTTACGTACTTGTCGTCTACCTTTATGGAGACAATCCAAAACAATTTGTATAAATATCTATCATAAATGCTTTAAACGGTTTCGATTGATATATCAACATAAGACCATTTCCACAGAAGCCTACCTCAGGTCCACGTCCTCTACCTGTACCCATCCAATAAGCACGACTTTTATTCATACTTACCACAGTTATTTGTCCGTGCATTGGAATCGTACACAAGAGTTAGGCCTATTGTGTAGCATCCAACCTTAAGTCTTTGTCCTCTACAGTCGCCCATGAAATGAGCTTGATTTTACTTCTTGTACATGCCTTGGAATCAAACACAAACATTATGTGTGTCAGTCTTACTCATGTCCTTGTCCTCCAAATATACTTATACAATCGAGAATAATTTATATACGTATGTATTATAAATGTTTTCCATGCTTCGAAATGGTACGCAAAAGATAGACTCTTTCTAGAGCATCCTAGCTGAGGTCCGTGTCCTTTACCTGTACGCATCCACTAAGCATGACTTCTATTAATACCTAGGACAGATAATTGTCCATATCCTGGAATAATATAGCAGCCTACCACAGGTTCTTGTACTTTACATGTGCTCATCCAATAAGCTTGACTTTCTATTAATGCTTGTCGTCGGTTCTTGTACATGCCTTGGAATCACACATACACACACACACATTATGCCTATTCTATATCAGCCTTCCTCTGGTCCTTTTCCGCTGAAGATACTCATACAACCGAAAGGAATTTATATACGTATGTATTATATATGCTTTCCTTGCTTCGAAATAGTGCACCAACCTTAGGCATTTTCAAGAACACCAGACCGTAGGGCTTTGTTCTTTACCTGTACGCATCCAATAAGCATAACTTCTATTAATATCTATGATAGGTAATTGTCAATGTCTTGGAGTAAAATACAGAAACATTGGGCCCTCTGCTCTACCTGTACTCATCCAATAAGCATTACGTTCTTTTAATACATGTCCTAGGTCCTTGTCTATATTTTGAAACCATACAGAAACGTTAGGGCTATTCTACAGCAGCCTCCCTCAGGTCCTTGTCCTCTACATGTTCTTATTGAATACACATATCTTTATTTTAATTTTTATCCTCGGTCCTTGTCTATGCTTTGACATCGTACAGATGCGTTAGGTCTAATCTACAGCATCCTACCTCTAGTATTTTTCCTCTGTCTGCACTCATTGAAAAAGCTTGACTTTTCATTAATACCTATCGTATGTCCTGATACATGGCTTCTAATGATGCACAAACGCTATGTCTATTCTATAGCATCCTATCTCTGGTCCTAGTTCTCTACCTGTTCCCATCCAATAAGCTTGGCTTTCTATTGATACGTATCCTAGGTTCTTGTACATGCCTTAGAATCATAAAACAACATTATGCCTATTTTATAGCAGCCTCCCTCATGTTCTTGTCTTATAAATATACTCATACGATCGCAAAGAATTTATATACATATGTATCATAAATGCTTTCCTCTGTTAGAAATGGTACAGCAAACTTACGCCTTTTCTAGAGCAGCCTACCTTAGGTCCTTGTCGTCTACCTGTACTCATCCAGTAAGCATGACTTGCATAAATACTAATAACAGGTCGTTGCACATACTTTGGAATCATACACAAACATTAAGCCCATTCTACAGAAGCCTCAGTCATGTCCATATCCTAAAATTATACTGCTACAATCGCAAAGAATTTGTATACTTACCTAGCATAAATGCTTTCCATTCTTCAAAATGACATTACATTTTTCAGAGAATTAAAGCTTACGAATGCCTACATGGAATGTCTCGTCTTATATACTGTTTAAACAATTATATCTGTATTTCAACCTATGCGAAAAGCAAGAAAACAATCTCTACTTTGGAAGATATGCGATGCGGCGTAGCTTGAATAACTTACGAAAATACCGACTTTTTGCAAAATGTCGCTTCTACGCAGATTTTTCGGAGAAAGAAATCTTTTCAATGCTTATATAGAATATCTTCTATTATATACTTAAAAAAAAAAAAAAAGGTTTGATGTATTTTTTAATTTACGAAAAGAAAAGAAAAGAAAAACAAAAACAAACAATGTATCTAGTTCGGAAGACATGCTATGTGGTGCAGTGTGAGTTTTACGAAAATACCGACTTTCTGAAAAATATCGCTTCTCCGTACATGTTTGGAGACAGACATCTTTTGAATGTCTACATAGAAAAAGAAGAAAACAATATTTTTATTTTGGAAGATATGATATGCGGCGCAGCTAGAGTTTTTACGAAAAAGGCAGAATATCTGCAAAATATCGCTTCTTCACACGTTGCTTGGAGAAAGAAAGCTTTTGAATGCGTATATAAAATATCTTGTATTATATACTGTTTTATAGGTTTCGATCTATATTTCAATCTAGGAGAAAAGGTAGAAAACAAATCCAGAACATGGTTTGA
The DNA here is from genome assembly GCA_029931535.1 of Margaritifera margaritifera. Classification (NCBI taxonomy): domain Eukaryota; kingdom Metazoa; phylum Mollusca; class Bivalvia; order Unionida; family Margaritiferidae; genus Margaritifera; species Margaritifera margaritifera. Next base: position 1,079,460 of record JAQPZY010001274.1, read on the forward strand.
AATGATACACCAGCATTACTCCTTTTTTTTTTAGGAGCCTACCTTATGTCCTTGTCCTCAACTAATACTAATGGAATCGCCACGAATCTGTGTAAAGATCTAGCCTTAAATGCTTGTACGTGTCTTGTAATGATAGACAAACGCTGGACATTTTCCTAGCATCCTACGTTAGGTCCTTTTCCTTTATCAGTATTTTCGAATCATACAGAAATGTTAGAGCTTCTATAGCAGCCTACCTTCGGTCCTTGTCCTCTACCTGTATTGATTGAATAAGCATATATCTTTCTATTACTTTCTATCCTCTCTATATTTTGGAATCATACAGAAACGTTAGACCTATTCTATAGCAGCCTACCTTCGGTCCTAATCCTCTTCCTGTACTGATTGAATAAGCATATATCTTTCTATTACTTTCTATCCTAGGTCCCTCTCTATATTTTGGAATCATACAGAAACGTTAGACCTATTCTATAGCAGCATACCTTAGGTCCTCGTCATCTACATATACTGATTGAATAACCATATTTTTTATTATTTTTATGCAACATTTTCTGATTATATATATATATATATATATATATATATATATATATATATATATATATATATATATATAATTGTTTTACCACATCAACCTTTGATGAAGTATGTTATTCTGGTTAAATTCAGTATAGGAATATTTACAAAATAATAAATAAATTTTAAAAAATCTGAAAGAAGCTGTTATAAAACATGCAAGAAAAACTGCAATAAAGGGATGATAAATACAAATATCTCAAAGTTTGCTGAATGGGAGGAAGATCATATTGCGGTTAGACAGAGAAATCTATGTTATAACTATGAAACTTCTTTCTCAGATTTTATGAAAAGGGCCACGGATTTTATAAAAAGGGCCACTTAAAAAGCCTAAAATTATAAGAGTAAATATCTATGGAATTGTAGGAAACCAATATTTGCATCCAATAACAATGTGTATTACTTATGGTGATTAGTGAGAAACTGAACGGAGAGCTGTCCTTAACAAACTCTGTAACTGACAGTATCCGTTCATATTATAAAAATAAAGGAAAGATATTGCTAAAACAACATGTGTAAAAACGATTATAAGTATGGGCCCGTTCCATTCTGAATCGTACACCACCTTCGCTCTTCGAAAGTATTTACCTGGGCCAGTTACTATCTAGCTGAGGATTATTTAATCTCTCTATACCTTACAAAATTTCAAACCAAACTTTGTTCCGTCCACGCATACTTTTTTAATTTGGGAAAATAAACTTGTTAACGGCGAGTGCAATGTTAAAGAAAATGCTATTTATAGTACAAGCACTGCCTAATACACGTTGCAAGGTGCATGGTTGCGACGCAGATCCTCGCGCAGGTAAAACTAAAAGTCGGTACATTTATACTGTATAGAACGTGGACACGCTAAATGCCATGTAAATATGAATTAAATATTTTTTACACTTTTTTTTTAAAAACCAAATCAGTGATGAATACAAATAAAGATAGAAATGTAAAATCAAATAGTTAATACTTTTATTGTAAGGTGCACAGTTGTGATTTGGGGCTATACTGTATTACCATACAAGATGCCTTCTACTTTAATGACTACGACTATAATAAATGGATACCAAAACAAAATTTAAAAAAATTCTCTGAATCATATGTCATTCTCTTACTTATAAATATGTCAGATAATTAGATTATAGATTTTTATCATTTTTATATCATATGTTAAATATTCCACAAATATGCAGTATGAACATAAGTGTCTTCACCATCTAAATATATTTAATTCATATTTACATAGCATTTAGAATGCCAGCAATTTGATTAACATTTAAAAAGAGCATATAATGTAGAGAATATAATTATTATTATTATTGATCTTCTTGAAAATACAAATAATTCCAAAATATAAGTGTAAATGTCTGATAAACATATAAATCATTATTATTAAAATTATTTATTTTACAATCTGATTCAATTTCTTAATTTTAAAATTGTGATACAAAATATCAGCATTATTATACAATATTATTTCTATTTTTATTCGTATTCAATTTTGATCTGGGGAAAAAGGTATTGTAATCTGAATATTTTAATTATTATTTGAATTATTACTTATTCTACATTCATGTGTATATTTTTGTTTTTTTGTTTTGGTCTTCTATAATAATAATGTCTAAATTACTTGCTATTTTAAATGTACTTAATTATGATTTTTACAAAAATATTATAATGCTATTTTTATTCAGACTTCATTATTTTGGAATGTGTGGCGTATAATTAAAAAAAATGATAAATTCTACTTACGTTACATTTTTATGATTCAGATATAAAAGAATCACTGTAGTTTCTTAGCCTTTATTTTTATTTTACTGATTATAGCGGGTGGTATTGTGTATGTTTTATACAATATAAATGTACAGACTTTTAGTTTTACCTGCGCGAGGATCCGCGTCGCAACCATGCACCTTGCAACGTGTATTAGGCAGTGCTTGTACTATAAATAGCATTTTCTTTAACATTGCACTCGCCGTTAACAAGTTTATTTTTCCAAATTAAAAAAGTATGCGTGGACGGAACAAGGTTTGGTTTGAAATTTTGTAAGGTATAGAGAGATTAAATAATCCTCAGCTAGATAGTAACTGGTCCAGGTAAATACTTTCGAAGAGCGAAGGTGGTATACGATTCAGAATGGAACGGGCCCATACTATAGGAACAGACATAGCAGTAGCAACTGGGGATGATTTTTTCAGAATTATAGAATATAAAAAAATGGAATGTTTCCTGCATAATTTGAGTGTGCAGATTTCAAAAATGAACCCATCGTTATGATATCTTTTCAAATAAATTCACAGGAAGCATTCAAACACATGTACCGTTCACCATTTTTAATATTGGTCTTTGGCACTTTTTGCAAATTCTTGACCTCATGTTATTTCAAGCTGAAATGTGCATATTTCTTACATATGTTTATATAGAAATGTTTTGTGAACATTCAGCTTTAAGAATAAATTGACTTTTTCTATGTTCTAGGTAATTCAGAAGACCCCATGTGCCTTAATTTTTTTTATCAAGCACCCCCTAACGTTTTTGCATGAAATACTATATTTTTCACTCATACACAAGTTGAAATTATATGTTGCTGTTAAAATAGAACCTTTTCTGCATAATTTGAGTGTGCAGAATTCAAAAATAAACCCATCTTTATGATATCTTTTCAAATAAATTCACAGGAAGCATTCAAACACATGAGCCGTCCACCATTGTTAATATTGGTCTTTGGTCACTTTTTGCAAATACTCGACATCATGTTATTTCATGCTGAAAGTTACATATTACTTACATATGGTTATATATAAATGTTTTGTGAACATTCAGCTTCATGAATAAATTCACTTTTTCTATGTTCCAGGTACTCCTGAAGCCTTTCAGTTCCTTTTTATCACGCCCACCCCCCCAACATTTTTGCATGAAATGCCATAATCATGAGTCATACACAAGTTTAAATTGTATGTTACTCTTAAAAGCAATAGTGCAAATGCATTACAGTGTTCTTGTACATATATTCATTGATCTGAAATCACAATTTAGTAAATAACAATTGCCATTTTAGAATTTAGTTATGATAAGATATTTTTGGTCAGTTTTCATATCTGTTGAAATAAAATCAATGACAAAAAAACATAAAAATTACTTACTTTGAATACTTCCACAATTCTACTTCTGGCACTGATTTGATTCTCAAGAAATAGTTATCATTATGTTTTTGTTTAAATAGAAAAATACTACAGATCGATTTTCTGTTCTTTATGATGACAATATTCATATTGATATTCACAAAAATGGTATGAAATGAATTTGTTTTCATTTTTCAAAATACTGAAAATTAGTTTAACTTTAATCTCTTTTTCACCCCTACTAAACATGAACATTTTAATTTGAATACCAGTGTCTCTAGATAAGAATCCTACCTAGAGCAGATGACCTGACATTGATAATATCTAAGTGATCACAATCACATACATATTTTCAATATCATTATCAGTATCACCCGTCAAGTCTCTAATCGCGAAATTACATTACACAACAAAAGTTGTACCAATATGTTGTAATAAATTTGGTATAATGAATGACAAATACGTTTGTGTAACCTGATTCCTTGGTATAAACATCTACCCTTTCATAAAATCAAGTTTTCGTGTGTTTTTTTTTTAACCCAATTTATGCCGTGTTGTTGTCATTGTTTCCATTTTGTACGTACCGTTCTTGCTGGTATGGGTGACCTTTAAAAAGACGTAATTCGTGGGTTTTCCGCAAATATTCGCACATGTTTTACCATTATTCTCGTAAAAAGAACTCCAAAGTATTTAAAAGTAGGCGTAGGTGAGCGTATATGTTGGTTTATTTACTTGTTCTGCGTTTTGAAAAATTCGGTGTTCGTTTATTTTCGCCGAATATGTTGTACAAAAGGCCCAATGTCTTATACGCTAAATATAGACATTTGACCTTTCAACCATGAATACATTCAGATATAATAATGTCGGCTTTTTACATACGAAAGCGGAGAAAGTACCAGGTGTAATGAGGTTGACATTTTGAGAAAATGTTAATCTTGATCGCCAGTGCCCTCTAGCGGCGGTGCCTGTTGCTAATAGAAGTGATGTTTATTTATGTCGCGTCAATTTCACAATCTAACAGCCGACGCATATTTTTCTGCACAATGAAGTTTAGGTTGCTGATACTGCTAATAAAGTATAAAGGTGTTGTACAATTTAGAGCAAGGCTTGAGATACCATCAAGTAATCAGTCAGAATAAATCAGTGCAACTCGTAAATTTCTATGCAGCCTTCAGGTCCTTGACCTCGTAGACCTACCGTCAGTTCATGCCTCAAGCATGTATGGGGTGGGGGGATAACTCTAAGCGGCTTTTGGAAAATAACATTGGACCCGGAGTCCAAAACAGGTATATTTTTGCACCATATCTTGTATTCACATAATAACTTCTTACATGGAATTATGGGTATTTCTGCAAAGCTAGAATCCAAATCTTACGTATCGGGCCTCATTATAATTTTAGCGCGCGTTTTAAGGTGAGCAAAGGTGCGATGAAATATTCAAATTGCATTTAATTCGATTAATCGGCCAAACGCATACATTTTTAGAAAGCGCAACATTTTAAACCTTTTTTAAGTTTTTTTTAAAAAATTTTAACTGATGTGCCTTGCCTGAAATTGAGTTTTGAATTATGTGGTCATTCTTGTCATCAAAACCGGAAAATGCATTGCCAGCATGGCGGAAGTAGTTAGGGACGCAATTTTTAAAGACTCGAAAATATGTTACACTGCAAAAGTGTTTCAACTTTTAGACCAAAATCAGCACACAGTTTAACCATTTCATAACTTTTCAATCACCAGATATATGATCTTAATATAACTGATAGCCAACTTAAGAGTTGTAAACTTCTGGTCGGCTCCTTTGGCGATTGTTCGGATGTAAATTCTAATGTACAATTGGGGACGATACCCCAAATTACCGTACATAAAAAAAAATGGGTATACATGTTTTTACTGACTTTTTTATTTACTTGTACAAATGTATGAATATCACTGCATTTATTTAGTTTAAGGTATTATAAAAAATGTTTGACATGTTTGCATATTCCCCTTTGTTGACGAGAAAACTGCTGATCTCCAAATGTCGGAAATTTTAACTACATGCTATTTTTAGATTTGAACAAAATGGTGAGCAGTGAAAAATAAAATATGAAAGAAGATCATAAAAATATTGAATCAAGCAAAAAACATGTTGACAAGCACTCCAACAGAAAATCAATCTTATTGTTCATTATTCTTGATTTACTAGCTTAATAAAAGCAATTGATCATATTTGCCATTTCAAAGAAACACAAATAGACGATTGGTTGGCTTGAAGAATGAGTATTGAAAGAAAGAATGCATAAAGATAAAGGTAAGACCAACCAGAAATGGTTAACTAACCTCAGCCAATATTGTATGCACAGAGTTGCTGAGTATATTACTTAACAGTTTATCATTGGTCTTTTCTAGTGACAAGAACGATACATAGCTATTTTTAAAAGTATCTGTTACATCATAAAAATCGAAAAAAAATTAAAGCATGTTTATTAAACAAATATAAATATTTGTGTGCATATGATTCAATTTAAATGAAATAAAATATTAAAATTTCCATCTGGCATCATTAATGAACAAAGTTCGTAGTAGGTGGTCTTTTTAATACTTGTCGTCTAAAGTAACTGAAGACAGAAATAACAAATAAAGCCATGCAAAGAAACTGAAGTTGATTTGAGTAACATTTTATAAATATTAATTCAATGACTCACTTTAATCACATGACAGATGATAATCGAAACCATACTGAAGGTGTGCAGCACCAGATAGGAACACTGTGTAAAATAATAACTATTACTGTAATATAATGTAATACTGTTGAACAAGCATGACCTATACCAATCTTATTGTAATATAATGTAATACTGTTGAACAAGCATGACCTATACAATCTTATTGTAATATAATGTAATACTGTTGAACAAGCATGACCTATACCAATCTTATTGTAATATAATGTAATACTGTTGAACAAGCATGACCTATACCAATCTTATTGTAGCTTTTAGATGTTCTATAGGTATTTTCTTGTTGCTCTAATATTAATGAATGATATAAAGTTGAATAATAAAAATCACAATATGATACAAATATGAAACTCAAATGTTTAAAATGTGAACACATTTCCAACGAAAAGAATAACTTGGATGCTGTATTATTATATTGACTGTAATTTATTTTATATGGCTTCTAGCTTTTAAAACCAAATCATTTGGTCACAGTTTTCTGAAAAAGGAAAGTAGATCTGTTAGGCTCATTATTGACAACATGGAGAACATAGTTCAAGTTTTTGACTCATTCTGTTTCTCTGTGCTACAAGTATTAACTTTTCACTTTGAAGACAAAAGCTGAGGCAACTGAAAACAGACTCTTCAGATTTGGGTACATCTCTTCTAGACTTTGTCTCAAGTCTGAAAGTGTCATGAGAAGATGCTGAATGGACCATTTCTCTTTTAAAGATTCAATCCCACCCAAAGTGTAGCATTAAATGATAGCATATTTTAGCATGCATTGTTATGATGGTTCCCTCTTATCTTCATGGGAGTAAGATATTATGTGTGTGTCTGTATGTTGTACTGCCAGACCGTTTAGCAAGCAAAATTATGAAATTCTTAAGTGTAGCTCTATGGTGTCTGAAAAGTGGAATATGAATCTGTTTTACTCTATTCTTCTGTACTTCTCCTTTGGATTTTAGTTGTACTTTCCTACAACTCTTCTTTACTTTACCAGATGTGAAAGGAATGAAGTGCAGATCTTTTGGTATCTATTAAATAATGCATCTGAAGATGGCTGATATAATCTATATATTCTCAAAATGCCAGGGCCAAATAATAATAATGAAAAAAGAAGAGTTATGTTTTATTTTCCAAAAATATAATATTTGTTCGCAAACATATTAATAAAAAATTTGGTGTTGTATGTGAAAGCTGGATGGAGAAATTAGGCTCTTTTTTGTCCTTCAACATTAAATTCTAGATGAATGTGTATTCTATTTAATAGATTTGATGGTAAATTGCTCTGATCCAACACAGATTTCCAGTGTAACTGTATAATTCTGGATATTAGTACAGAAGAAATTAGAGTTATATTAGTCAGAATGTATGGCCCAAACAGTGACAATCCTACTCTTTACAGAATGTTGAAAAAGAAAATTGATTGTTTTGAAAATGATTAAATAATAATTCCTGGTGATTTGGATTTGGTATTAGACCTTGATCTAGAGTTTAAAATTATGTGAGTGTCAACAACTCTAATACCAGAAAAACTATTTTGAATTTGATCAAAGTAAAAACTTTGATATTCGGAGAAACTGTCATGATGGTGAAAGGCTTTTTACATTGAGATGAAATATACCCAAACAGCAAGCAAATTTAGACTTTTTTATATCTGTTAACGTATTACATTACTTCTGGGACACAGCCAAGATATAGAAGTGATCATTCTGGAATTGTTTTAAAACTTAAATTACATGAGCAAGAAAGGAGTCAAGATTATTAGAAATGTAATAATTGTCTTCTAAAAGACAAAATACATCAGCCTAGTTAAAACAACTTTAACAGATTTGATTAGTACATACAGACAACAAGTGGATAATGAAAACAATACAGATATTGATGCAGTTTCATTTTAAAATTTAATTAGTACATACAGACAACAAGTGGATGATGAAAATGATACAGATATTGATGCAATTTCATTTTTAAATTTATTTAGTACATACAACAAGTGGATGATGAAAATAATACAGATATTGATGCAGTTTCATTTTAAAATTTAATTTGTACATACAGACAACAATTGGATGGTGAAAACGATATAGATATTGATGCAGTTTCATTTTAAAATTGTACATACAGACAACAATTGGATGATGAAAACGATATAGATATTGATGCAGTTTCAGGATCTAATTAGTACATACAGACAAGTGGATAATGAAAACGATACAGATATTGATGCAGTTTCATTTTAAAATTTAATTTGTACATACAGACAAGTGGATGATGAAAACGATACAGATATTGATGCAATTTCATTTTAAAATTTAAATAGTACATACAGACAACAAGTGGATGATGAAAACGATACAGATATTGATGCAATTTCATTTTAAAATTTAATTAGTATACATACAGACAACAAGTGGATGATGAAACCAATACAGATATTGATGCAATTTCATTTTAAAATTTAAATAGTACATACAGACAACAAGTGGATGATGAAAACGATACTGATATTGATGCAATTTCATTTTAAAATTTAATTAGTACATACAGACAATTAGTGGATAATGTAAACAATACAGATATTGATGCAATTTCATTTTAAAATTTAATTAGTACATACAGACAACTAGTGGATAATGTAAACAATACAGATATTGATGCAATTTCAGGATATAATTAGTACATACAGACAAGTGGATAATGAAAACAATACAGATATTGATGCAATTTCATTTTAAAAGAACATACAGACAACAATTGGATGATGAAAACAATACAGATATTGATGCAATTTCATTTTTAAATGTAATTAGTACATACATACAACAAGTGGATGATGAAAACGATACAGATATTGATGCAATTTCATTTTTAAATGTAATTAGTACATACAGACAACAAGTGGATGATGTAAACAATACAGATATTGATGCAATTTCATTTTAAAATTTAGTTAGTACATACAGACAACTAGTGGATAATGTAAACAATACAGATATGGATGCAATTTCATTTTAAAATTTAATTAGTACATACAGACAACTAGTGGATAATGTAAACAATACAGATATTGAGTCAATTTCAGGATCTAATTAGTACATACAGACAAGTGGATAATGAGAACAATACAGATATTGATGCAATTTCATTTTTAAAAAACATACATACAACAAGTGGATGATGAAAATGATACAGATATTGATGCAATTTCATTTTTAAATGTAATTAGTACATACAGACAACTAGTGGATAATGAAAACGATACAGATATTGATGCAATTTCAGGATCTAATTAGTACATACAGACAAGTGGATAATGAAAATGATACAGATATTGATGCAATTTTTAAAAAGAATGTAATTAGTACATACATACAACAAGTGGATGATGAAAACGATACAGATATTGATGCAATTTCATTTTAAAATGTCATTAGTACATACAGACAACAAGTGGATAATGAAAATGATACAGATATTGATGCAATTTCAAGATCTAATTAGTACATAGTGGATGGTGAAAACGATAGATATTTCAAGATTTAATTAGTACATACAGACAACAAGTGGATAATGAAAATAATACAGATATTGATGCAATTTCATTTCAAGATCTAAAATTTAATATTTATGATCAACTATTTGTGGAAACTTTCCTTTCATAATAAGAGCTTGAAATATAAATTAATGTACTAGAAAGTCAAGTAAATGAAAACTTTACTAATATCAACAATGACACAATAAGACAGTTGGAAATTAAAACAACAGTGTTACATGAATTTCATGATAAAAGGATAGAGGGAGTGATGATACATTCTAGAGGTAGGTTATATCATCTAGGAGAAAAACTGATAAAAAAAATTTTATTTGGCAAAGAGATATTTTATAAGTTGAACAATGAAACAAATGAACATGGTAATGAAATTACTAACATTATATATATTCTTAAAGAGCAACAACTCTTTTATGAGAAGTTTTATTGTGAAAATCAAGAATTAGATGATATTCTGATTGAAAATTTAATAGGAGAAAATGCAGACAAATTAAATTATAATATATCAAAGAAGTTAGAAGGTGAAATATCTTATGGAGAACTCAGTAATGCAGTGAAAAGAATGAAAATTTCCAAGGCACCTAGACTGGAAGGCTTTACCTAGCATCTTGTTCATTTTTGGGGAAATATTTAGGACACTTTATTTTAAGGTCAATAATTAATGGATACAGATTCATTTTCTATAACACTAAAATGAGGTGTTATCACCTGCATCCTTTAAATCAGACAAAAATAGGTATATGTTGAAAAACAGGAGCCCCGTTTCTCTTTTGGGTATTGTGTATAAAATGGCATTGCTTTGTATATCAAATGAATAGACGAAAGTTATGGATGATATTATATATGAAGATTAAAAAGTATAATTGGTAGATTTATTGGTGAAAATATTAGGATTATCTGATATTTTATTTCAAACAAAGAAGCAATAACTTCCCAGTCTATTTTTAACTATTGACTTTGAAAAAGCTTTCAGTATTGTCTCCTGGCAATTAATACATAAATGTTTGGTTTATTTTAATTTGTAAATTCTATATGTAAGTTGGTTAAATTGTTTATAATGGGGCAGAGTCTTGTGTTTTATAAAATGGACATTTATCCCATTTTTTAAAAATGCATCGAGGCTGCAGGCATGAAGATCAAGTTTCACCCTATTTGTTTTATTATGTGATGACATTTGAGGAAAAATGCTTTGAAAAGTAAAAATATAAAAGAAATATCGATTAATGAAAAATAACTAAAATAAGTCAGTACACTGATGACACATTTTTTGATGGGTCAGACAAATCACTTAAATATACTCTGAAAACACTATATCAGTTCTATAAAATGTCTAGATTAAAAATAAATGTTGAAGACACTAAGGCAGTATGGATTGGGTCATTATCAGCATTGAATATGAAATTATGTGAAAATGTAAACGTACACTGGAAGAAGGAACTGTTTAAAATATTGGGAATGTTTTTCTCAGCAAGTGTTTATGATATATGGGAACTTAATTTTGAGGAAACTTTTTTAAAAAAAAATGGAAAACATATTTAGTAAGTGGATTAAAAGGAAACTAACTGCCTGATAAAGTAACACTAATAAAATCTTTAGGTCTACATGTATTCATTTATTTCTTGCTTTACCAAATCTACCATTAGATTTGATTAAAACAATGAATAAAACTATAAATAATTTTTATGAAATGGTGGACCAGATAGAATAAAATGTAGCATAATTATAAAAAGTATATGAGCAGGAGGATTAAAAATATAGAAGGGGGTGGGGTGGGTGGGTGGGGGGATCCAGGAATATCGTGTAGAGGAGAGGGGCTTAACAAGTTGGCAAGGGATCTTGGGATGGAACCACTGGTGGAGGCCCAGGGGCAGAAGCTCCTGTATTTTAAGCATTTCCAGGGCATCATTTTAACCATCTGTAGAAACGAATATACTGTAGAAATCATTAAGGTTGTTTAACACTAATTTTTTTTCGGGGGGGTGGGCATGCCCCCACCCTCCCCTCTTCTTGGGATATGCTCCTGAAATGGTTGTTTTCAACAATTTTATAAAATCACTGGAAATTACTTGGCTACAATGAGTGATTCAAAAAGAGCAGAAATGGATCCATTCTAAAATTTGTAGATATTTCCAAAACATTTTCTTTATGTACAAAATGCATTTCTAATGTAAGTCATACAATACAAAAGTCCATTCTGGGAAGATGCTTTTAAAGCTCGGTTATCTTGTATAGATAAATTGATTCTTTAAGTGAGGCTCTCTGTTTTGTCCACTATTGTTACAAGTGAAAATACCTGCATACAGAGAATATTTTTTAAAATAAAAACTGGTACTTGAATGGTGTTTGTCATTTTTTAGATTTGTTAAATGATGATGGTAAGTTTCTGTTCATCAGTAGCTGGAAGAAAAAAGATATAATGTGATGTAACCTTTGTAGAATACTTTACTCCTTTAAGAAAAATAGCTGATGTTTGGAAACAGATAATCAAATTAAATGAACAAAATAGTATTTATTATATATGTAATATTGGTATTATTACTTATGTGTAAATTTTAATTGGAAATAAAGGGAATAAAGTTTTATATGGTATTTTTATCAATGCAAATCAAATGTCAGAAGTTCAAAAGTGGGATATTGATTTACATGATATAAGTCTTGAAGAGTGGAAATATTCCTTACCCAATCCTGGAAAATGATCCAATTAAAAAAAAGTATTCAATTTTAAAGTTTAGGAAAATGGACACTTTTTGAAGTTTTCTGATAAATAGACATATTCAGCCTAAAGGCATGACCCACAAATGTAAAAATAAAATTTCTTTTGGAATGAGGCACACATTACTCATTGTGTGGTTATGGATGTTATACATTACAGAAGTTATATTTTTTTTAATATCAGCAATAATTTTTATTTCTCTTTGAATCATTTGAAGAAAATTCATAATGTATTGACAATTTTAGCTTTCTGATATGAATAACTATGGAAAAATGCCATGAATAGAAAATGCCACGAATAGACTGTTTTTATTTGAAAATTGTGTTATGGAAGTTATGTTCTTAAATGTCAGAGCTTAATGCCAAGTAATTAAATATGTTTTGAGCAAAATCCGATACAAATAATTTTATTGAAGGCATGATTTTACTTTGTAAGTATTAATATGTAGTTCATAAACATTGTCTGTGTTCGTAATTAGTTATGGTTAAATTGTTAAGCAACCAAAAAAAAAATGTTATGGATGTTATAGGCTATTCAGCGACAAAAATAAAACTGAAACAAAAAATGCAAAAAATATACATAGTAAATGTATAGGGTGTTTATGACATTCCAAGATGGTATTACATCACAAAAACGTCAAACAGACATATAATTTATGCAATTTAAATATGTTGTTTTAAGCTGAAGTGCTGTAGTTGCTGATGCAACAGGTTGAAAATGCAATATTTGCAACTTTAGATTCATCATCATATAGAAAAGATAAAGTATACATTTTATTGTATTTAAAAATATTAATAAATACCGTAACTTTCTTTGAAAGTTAATTTATGACAATATATTCTATCACTTATTTCTCTGCTAACGAAAACCATCAGTGATGGATTAAAACCTTAGTTGGACCATTTTTCTTGGATTGGGTGTCCTATTCATTCTTACACAAAATTAAAGATATAAAGCACAAAGAATTTTGGTTATCAATTTTACAGTGTAGTTTAGCTACAAACAATTTATTAAAAAAAATAAATAGGTAAAATTGATATAAATAAGTGTTGCTATTGTAGCCAAGCAAAAAAGAAACTGTAATCTGTCTAATGTTGGAGAGTAAAACTGTAATCTGTCTAATGTTGGAGAGTAAAACTGTAATCTGTCTAATGTTGGAGAGTAAAACTGTAATCTGTCTAATGTTGGAGAGTAAAACTGTAATCTGTCTAATGTTGGAGAGTAAAACTGTAATCTGTCTAATGTTGGAGAGTAAAACTGTAATCTGTCTAATGTTGGAGAGTAATAGGGTGAATATTTTTTGGAGTGAGTTATTCAGTTCGTTAAGATCAATTTTAACCTACAAGTTGAAATAAATGTAAAGACTTATCATAGGACCAGCGAGTAATACTTTTATTATTAACCAGCTGATAATTATTGCAAAATATTTTAATTTTTAAAAATATATTTAATAATCATATTTAAGATTATAATTTTTTCTATTCACTTTAATATAATATTAAAAACAGAAAATTATCTGGCTAAGATAAATGAGACAATAGATTATTTTCTTAGCAGATGGTCCCCTCTTTACAACTGCTTTTCATAATATACCATATTTACTCGCTTATAAATTGAGTCAAACTGCAAACTACACAGACTCAGATCTGCCATTGCATAATGCTGGCAGATCAGTGTCAATGCAGTTTGTTAGGAGTAATCAGTAGAACAAACAACAGAGACCTTGATTTGGTTAATTGGCAGGCAGTCTTGGAGGAAGAGCAAAATGCTGATTGTCTTGAACTGTTTTGAACTGTTTTAGATTCTTTTTCAGGCCAGGTGCTTTAGGATCACTGGATTTGTACAATCTCATCTTCCCTTCCAGTACAGTCTTTAGTCCAGATGCACTAGCAGGACCTCATAGGAATTGTCAAGAGCATTAACAGCCTTGTCATTTGATATCCAGTAAGTGTGGAAGGCCTAATTTTGATGGATTTCTCCTTGATCAAATTCTTTATTTCTGCTGATGCTTGACTATGTTCACGGAGTACTTGAAAATATCTGTCATTGTTTCATCAAAATCAAAACTCTTTTATCCCATCAAAACATTGTGTAGCAGCAAGTGCTTGTTCATAATTTAGATAGTGATACTCACAAAGCTGAGATTCAAAGTTTACAGTTGTTTTTAAGAGCAGTACTATCAGAAGTCAGGAAGGTAACTTTTGGATGGCAGGATGGCAGATTTTTCAAGCAGGTTGGTTGTGGTTTTCACAATTGGTTCTGCTCAGCCATCCAGGATTTTGTGATATGTTTGAAAACATTGTGTCAAATCCACTTTCTGTAGTTGATGTATCAGGACTCTTTTCTTAGATCTCTTTGTCCTTGGGCTTTGCATTTTGAAATGAATGAGAGAAAATATTGTATTATATGATTAATTTCAGTTTAAAAAAAAGAAAGGAAAATATTTGCTTGGTAATGCATGATTTTGACAGAATTGCATTTTTTTTCTCTTTTCATCATTTCATGTTAGAATATAATGTCAGAAGCATTCAAATTTAAATGTAAGCGGTCTTCCTTACTAAAATTAGAAAAACATTTAAACAACTTTATTTCAAAAACTGCTGAACAAAATTTGACCCATCCTGTTAAAAAGCATACTGGCATAAAGGCCTTTCACTATAATAGATAAATGATGCCGATGTGCCATCAAATATGAATGAAGATACAAAATAGATACAACTAGATGCAAAACAGAAACCTTGCAACAGTTTTCATAACTTATGCAATCTACAGCATTGGAAGAAATTTCTAAAGAAAGCATCCTACTAAACCAGATTTCTTGTCCAATTCCTCTTACATTTGGCTACTAGGCAGATGCCAACCAGGTGAGTGATCTCACACCCACTTGTTCTGTACTATTACATGATTTTATACATTTACCTAAAATGTCAAGTGTGTTCTCATTTCATATTAAATGTACAAAGACTTGTCAGTTAAATGCTACATGCATGTTTTGTCAAGTCTTAGAAAACATGGGAATCAATGGAGTTTTAATTAAACAAGCTGATTGATATTATTGCCAATAAACACAAGAGTCCATTTACTAATGATGCTCAGTATAAGTATTGTATATGCTAGCATTCACAAAAGGGAAGAATTTATATTCTGTAAACTGTTCTCAAAAAATGTTACGAAATCTTGAAAAGTTAGTCTTGTGGTGAATAAGATAAGATAAGATAAGATAAGATTTATTTAAAGTCAGCATGATTTAAAACAACAGTTCAACATAAGCTCTAATGAGCTTTTTACCGACGTGACATAATAAAATAATAATGACAATAAAACAAAGATTTGCAAGACATACATAGTACATTGATATTATTGGATAAAAAACACATAGTGCATAACTTAAAATATAGTCAAGCTGAGCATTTTAAAATCTTAGTAATTAAAAGTGAATTCTGTATTTAGGCCACACAAAAAAAAAAAAAAAAAAAAATTACTACAAAATTACAGGTTAACAATCAAAATTTATATTAAATGCAAGAGGCAAAAGCACCAATTTTGGACTAAAAGCAGGCTGAAATACAGATTATGCATTACTTAAAAGAAAGGAGCTCACAGTTGGCACCTGATAGTGCATAAGACAAGGACACATAAAACAAATGGTAACACAAATATTAGTTGTTGTCATCATGGCAGGATTGGGGGTGGGGTGGGGGCTTTATTTGCAGATATTACATTTACAGTCTTTACCATTCCAGGATAATATTAATGATATAAAGGAATTAAAATTTGACTGTTCTCTAAAGTGATTAGGTAGTTCATTCCATGAAACAGCAGCTGCATATCTAAAAGATTTTTTGCCATATGTTGAGGTTTTAATTCTTGGGACATCTAAAATATTTGAATATCTAAAATTGTATTTATTTGTTTAAGACATGTCAAATCATCCAAACATTTTGGGGCTAATTTGTTCAGAATTTTAAAAGTTTCTAGAGCCATAGCTATAAGTCTGCACACCTTCATGGCTGGCATTTTTGCCTTAAGTAATGGCTTATGATAGCTGTATGTGTAATCATCAGACAGAAATCTCAGAGCATGATCTTGTATTTTTTCGAGTTTAGTAGTGTTCATATCACTGCAGAAGTGCCAGCCAAGGGACAGAAGTTGAAATTGGAGAGGATAAAAGTATGTTGGATTGTCATATTGTTGAGTCTCGTTAACTTCTGACCAATATGTATCAAGACATAGCTGCATCATTCAAAGTGTTTAAAACTGAGTAAATACAAAGCGGCAACAGCTATTTGGTTGTGGTGGAGTAAATACAGAGTGGCAACAGCTATTTGGTTGTAGTGGAGTAAATACAGAGTGGCAACAGCTATTTGGTTGTAGTGGAGCAAATAAAGTATAAATAAAGTGGCAGGAAACCATTACTCCCACTATAACACTTATAGGCCTCTTGATAATACTTGTTGAAATTCTCTTGCCAAATTTGAGATGATGAAATGCTCTATGTATGTACATGGTTTCTAAGACAACACTGATGTTATACAGTATATACAGTTCCTAATAATGCTTTGTGAGATTTTACAATTGGAATCTAGGAGTCACATTTTGCCAGAAAACTATCAGTCATTTATAATATAGAAAACTGAAGAATGATTTTTATTCATTGTGTTTGAATAGTGTTTAACAGTACTTCAGCACATGAAAGGTTATATTTTGTCAAGGGAGTCAAGTTTCTTGCCTATGGACACTCCATGGGAGGTGACCTAGCCTCAGGTCTGGGTAGGATTTTAACCTGCACCCTTCTGGTCTTGAGCCCAGCATGTTAACCACAGAACCAGTGGGGCTCTTAGAACAAAATTTTGAAAAATCAGAGTGCAGAACAAATAACTGGATGTCCTTGAATAACTGGATGTCCTTGAAGCAAGAACTCTTTCTATGGAGAACTCAGGCCATGTATTCTTAAAACTTATTGAGCACGAAATTCAAGGTCTGAGTTGGGAAGTTTAATTTAGAATTATGCAACTTTCAGATTCTTTCCCAACTTTGGTTCCTCTAATAACACGCTAAATTTAAATGATCTAGATCCACTAGAAGTATTATAATGTGATCTGGAGGTAATGAGCTTCATTAAGCTTGAGTTTTGTGCTCAAACAATATCAAGAATACAGGGCTTGATCTTTAACAAAATGTTGATAAATACACTTGATCTTAATATTGTCGAAGTGCTTGTAAAACATACATTTATGTCATATAGAAAGGATAAGTAGTGAAAATAGCTTTTGATTAATTACACCTACCAGTAATTAGTGCATTACTTCTAACCTTTTCATTATCTTTAATACTTCTTTTTCAGATAGAATTTCTACATAAATCTACAAGATATATATCATGAGAGAGACATTCAGCTATTAGCTTTATTGGATGCTGGTTTAGAATCAACTTATATGGGAGATGACCTATGAATGGCACATAACCTTGAAATGACCTTTGACCCCAACCAAGTCAAGTTAGGACAGAGCCTGCAGTTTTATCCAACAGAAAAATGGGGTCTGGATTATTACTTCAGGGTGTTTCACAGGATGTACATTCGTGATGTTTTGGACATGCCTGAGTATCCTATGTTTCCTGGTATATTAAATTTATTTATTTGTTGGGGGGGGGGGGGGTATCTAAATGCCCTTGAAATATTTTGTACACCAATAATCCACAGAAATAATCATATTATGTCCTCTAAATTTCGTTGAGCTGACATTAGTGGGAAGCAAGACATAGCAGTCACTTTTCCACCATTGTCATCATTGTCAACTGTTTGTAAGATTTAGTTAAAGTTTTTCATCAGAATATTGTTCCTAAACCCCTTGATAGATCTCATCATACTTGAAATGAATCATTATAAAGTTTGGACAATTCATTCTGTGACATGTTGCTTGCCCCTTTGGCCTTTGGCTCAAGGTAACATCCATAGAAAATTTGCATTAATGTTTTGGTTAAAGTTTTTCATTTGCTAATATTTGCTAAATCCCTTGATGGAATTTGTTCATACTTAAAATGAATCATAATGACCCTTTTTAATCATTACCAGATTACCTGAAATTTACATCTCCCCTATATTCCACCTGACTTTGGATATATTTTTTTAAATTAAAAACTATGACATACCTATCATTGTGCAAGAGAGATAGTTTTCAAGCTGGTATTTGACCATTTGGTGTTAAGGATCTCTTTTGCCAATCTGCCAAACAATTTTTAATCATTTCTATTTTATTTTCCAAAACTTCCAGGTTTATTATTAATAACTGATTCTGCAAAAGTATTCTGTTTCATGGAAATGTGTTCATAATGTTTTAATTTTCTATAAATTTGGACCAATTATAAGGCTCAGAGCTAAAACTTTTTATTTCCAATATCTCAATGACAGGTTTGCAAAATGACTTTATATTAGAGTTTTTCAAAGTTTTCAGAGATTGTAGACAGGGTGATCCAGTAATATCTTTTCATATTATTAAGCAGTAATAGAATATTTACTATCACAGTTTGCAGATGACACTAATTTAATTCTTGATGGTTCTTTTGAATCTACAGAAACATTTAATAACCAGTTAAAATTAGAGTGGGTGAATTAATTTACATTGGCCATAAGGTTTTCAGCTGATTTGGATAAAATTGTGATAATCATAATGAATCTTAGACCATTCATTCTGTGACATGCTCTCTCACTTATTTGACCTTGTGGTCAAGGGTATATGTTTTACAGCAATGATTTAGATTCTGGGCTTGACATGCAGGCCCTGGCCTTTTTGTCTGTACAAAGAATTTTTTTTCTTCTTATTAAAAGTAATCAAATTTAAGGTTCTTAAGAAGATTATAATGAATATTAGTACCTTCTAAATATTTGTTCACCTGAAAAGATATTTAATTAAAAGTCTCCTTGAAATTAAAGACATTACTGTCAATTAATATTCTAGATGTAGATTCTTAGTAAATATTATAATGTCATATTGATGACCTGCCATTTCTATGGAGGAGGGGGATATAGTGTTACTCATGTCCTTCCCATCCCATCAAGTCAGTCAGTCACAAATTTCATTTTTACTCAGTAACTTTTGAAGCACTTAATTGATTGAAACCAAATTTGGCATGAGGCCCTGGTCAGCTTTAACTAGGACCATTTTCTGGCAAAATTTACAGAGATATGGCATTTGTTTTTTGATCTAGAACTTTGCCTTTCAGTTTCCACACAATAACTTTTGAAGGACTTCATGGATTCAAACTAAATTTGGTACCAGGCTTTACATTTAAAAAAATCTATGTCAGCTTTAATTGTAACCATTTTCTGGCAAACCTTTATGGAGTTATGGCACCTGTTTAACTTAGTAATTTGCCCTTTGATTGCACCATATAGGTAGGAGTCAGCTGTGTTGTATGGACTGTTTCTAGTTTATCATTTAACCCACTTTAGCATAGGTGACACATATGGGTCACTCATTTTTACAGCTACAGTGTTCTTGTCAAAACATTGGTTAAGTTTTAGTTAATGTTTTTTCTGTATAGCCATAAATCCCTAACCCTTTGTGAGTTTGTTTTCTTCCTTGGATCATATTGTAAGCAGGCATTCATCTCTACAACCCCCACCCTCCCTGTACCCTTTCAGACAAGGTCAAGGTCATTTGAAAATCTTAGTTAAGTTTTCAAATAACATTTTTCTGTATGGTCACAAGTTCTGACCTTTAGAGGGATTGATGTCATACTTGGATAAGTCCAGTAAGCATTGCCCTTAAGTCCATGCACCCCCACCCTCACTCTCTCCCCATAGCATATCAAGGTCATATGAAAATCTTGGTTAAGAATTTAATTAAAGTTTTTAGCTCACCTGGCCAAAAGCCAAGTGAGCTTACTATATGGGCCTTCATCTGTTGTGTGTTGTCCATCATCTGTTTGTCAACATTTTGTTGTGAACATTCTAGAGGCTTCATTTTTTTAACAGATTGTGATCAGATTTGGTGTATAAGCTTATATCATTGAGATCTTGGATTAGTTTCATTAGGAGCAACATTTACTTATATTAACGAGGTGTTCTTGCATGTGATTTGATGAGGTTGGGAACACTAAAAACTTCATTTTTAAAAAGATTGATCAAATGTGGTGCATAATCTTATATATCATTACGATCTTGGATGAGTTTTATTATGAGCAACATCCATGCATAGTAATGAGGCATTATTGCATAGTAATGAGGCATTCTTGCAAGTGATTGAGCTTGTGAATGCTCTAGAGTCTTCCCTTTTTAACAGATTGTGATCAAACTTGGTGTTGAAGCTTATTTCATTGAGATCTTGGATGTGCTTAATTATGAGCAACATTTTCACATAATAACTTGTGAACACTGTTACAGTAGAGGCTTCAGCTTTTAACTCTACTGGTCATAGATCAGAAGAGCTTATGGAATGGCCTTTTGTCCATCAACCATCATCTGTTAGCACAAGTTTTTTTATTGTTATTTCTTCTAAACTACTTGGAGGATTGTCATGAAACTTTGCACACACATTCATCACAACATCTAGTTGGTGTTAAGTGAAAGTGGTGCTGCTCAAACATCCAATATGGCCACCACAATGGCCAGCTTGAAAATCTTGTTGTCCTTACACTTCCTGAATGGATGGATATATCGACATGGGATTTTAACAGAAAGACTTCTTACAATGTCTAGTTGGTCCTAAATGAAAATGGTGCCGATCTGTCATCTAATATGACCATTATGGCAGCCATCTTGAAAATGTTATCAGTACTGTTGAACAGAAAGACATATCAATATGGGGTTTTCACCAGAATTCTTATGATGTCTACTTGGTCCTAAATGAAAATTGTGCCTCTCAGACATCCAATGTGGCCCCACAGTGGCTGTCTCGGAATCTTGTTATAATTACTCCTCCTAAATGGAGGGTCATATCAACATTGGGTTTTAACTAAAAGACTTCTGATGATGTCAGTTAATTTTAAATGAACACAGTTTCTATTTGATGACCAGTAGGGTTTATCATAGCAGCCATCTTGAAAATCTTGTAAGTACTACTCCTTCTGAATGGAAAATCATATCAACGTGGGGTTTTCAATGGAAGACTTCTTATGGTGTCTAGTTGGTCTTAAATGAAAATTGTGCTGATCTGACATCCAGTATGGCCACCAAAGCAGTCATCTTGAAAATGTTATCACTCCTCCTCCTAGATGGACATTCGTTTAAAAAAACATTGAGTTTTCACACGAAGACTTCTTATGATGTATCGTTGTTCATAAGTGAAAATGGTGCCAATCCAACATCCAATGTGGCCACCATAGCATGCAAGCAGCTTAAAAATCTTGTATCACTACCCCTCCTAAACGGAAACTCATTTTGACATGGAGTTTTCACCTGGAGACTAATTATAATGTCTAGTTGGTCCTACATGAAAATTGTGCCCAACTTACCTCCAGTATGGCTACCATGGCAGCCATCTTGAAAATCTTGTTATAGCCATTGTTCTAAATGGAAAGACATATTGACATGGGGTTTTCACTAGAAAACATCTTATGGTGTCTGATTGATCCTGAATGAAAATGATGCCAATTTTACATCCATTATGGCCACCATGGTACCCATATTGCAAATCTTATCACTTCTCCTCTGGAATTGATGGTCATATTGACATAGGGTTTTCACCAAAAGGCTTCTTATGATATTTAAATGGTGCTAAATGCAAATGGTGCCAATCTTATATTAAATATGGCTGCCATGAAAGCCATCTTGAAAATCTTGTTATCACTACTCCTGAATGGATGGTCATATCAACATTGGGTTTTCACCAAAAGTCTTCTAATGATGTCTAATTTGTCCTAATGAAAATGGTGCTGATCTTACATCCAATATTTCTGCCACAGCAGCTAATTTGCAAATCTTATCAGTCAAGAATATTAGAGATAGTTTCAGCACTCAGCATTGAAAACAAAGAAATCGTCTTATCTTGAATTCTTGGAATATCTTTTTAGATAGTAGTCCATCAGTCTGAGGGACTCTTGTTAGCGGTTTGTCATCAAACTTGGTATATAAGGTTATTTGACTGAGATCTTGGATGAGTTCAGTTATGAGCAACATTTGTGCATATTAATTAGGCATTCTTTGCATGTGATTAGCTGGCTTGTGAAAATCCTGGAGTCTTTATTTTTCAGGGTAGCATTTGCCACCTTGCAGTCATGACTTTGAGTACTGTCTGGGCAGAGACACTTTTTACCTGAAACTCAGTGCAGATACAAAATAGTTTACAATTTGTATGCTATGTAATCAATTTGTATTTTCATAGCATACCATTCCCTCTCTCTCTCTCTCTCTCTCTCTTTCTTTTTTCTTTATAGCATGCATGGAATGTCAAGAGATTTAATTCATATTGAAACCATATATACTATTTTCTACATAGTTACATATGGTACAGTGCATGAAATTACTTGCCAGTTTGCTTATTAAAGGAAAGCAAGAGAAGTAACCAATGAAAAACACTAGAGATGTTTTGCTCCACAGTTTTCATAAAGTGTACCTTTCTGACATGTATATCATCTTCTTGAGGTTCAGTCTTTGCAGTGAAAACTGTGTCTTTTTTCATGTCATACAGAAAGTTCTTTATCAGCTATTATGTACCTATTTAAATCCAGCTTGTAAACTAGCAAATAAAAAATAGATGAAATTCTGTATTTTTCCCCTGTTCAAGTTTTGACAAATTATTTTTCCTACACCTACATTTGTATGGAGATGAGCATATAGCCTTGCATTCGAACCCTGTGGTAATCATACTGACCTGCAGCATCTGTTACATATTGAATGCTTAAATAATATTGATTCATGCTCTTTTAAATAACATGTATTCCCATATGTCAAATGTCAGGACTCACTTTGTTTTAAAAAATGTAAATGTGTGCCAATGTGAAATTTTGGAGGGCAACCTGAGAATCACAGATTTGGGTGTTATGCAGGGTTCTTCCTACTGTGGAAAATTTTAAGAAAAAAAAAATAAAAAACACAAAGAATTTTAGAATGCAAGATGCATACATTTCAGTTGAACATGATATAAAACTTAGCCAAATTTTACACCTTTGGGGTTAAAATAAATAATTTGTAATTTAAAATTAAAGAAAAAAAATATAAAATAGAAGTCTAATAAGTAACACTCTAAGTAGATAACATAATTATGTATATAAGATATGTTTGTCAAACCAATGAATTAATACAATGTATAAATTATGTATGAATTAATACAATGTATGTTTTATGTATGAATTAATACAATCTTCTGAATGAATAAGGGGGCTAGTCCCCAGTTGGTATGGAGGGAGCCAAGGGCCAATGTTGGTTGCAAAAAATGCTTTGGCCTTTTCAGGCTAAGAAAGTGTATCTGTGTTCATTGGGTGGGATCTCAATTGTTTCCATGTTATGACCTAGGGTTTGGGTCCCTGAATTGTTTCCATGTTATGACCTAGGGTTTGGGTTCCTGGGGATAAGGACAGACATAGGAACATGAACTAGGGACAGTGTTGGTTTGAATGTTAGTTAACTGTCCATGTATGCAATATTCCAAAGATAAATCCAAAAATAAATGCATCCATCAAATTTAATTCTATCAAAATATGTTGAAATTAAGATGTGACCTTTGACCTTCTGCCAGTGGTGTGGGATTGACTTTGATGGAAAAACAGCAATCTCCTCTCCCTAACATTAAGTGATGCTAGTTACATCAAATTTCTACCAGTAGTTTTAGAGTTATGGTATCCTGGGTAACTAGGAGTATCTTTGTCTTTGTGGTTGTAGAGGAAGATGTATTGTCACTATGTCGTATTTATTTATTTATTTATAAATATTGAATAGGATATTTGCCACAACAGTTTAATTTTTTAATTCATTTATTAATATCATGAATTTTAGTTGGTGTTATTTTACAGATGAATTATGATATGGTAGATGGTGTTATTTTACAGATGAATTATGATATGGTAGATGGTGTTATTTTACAGATGAATTATGATATGGTAGATGGTGTTATTTTACAGATGAATTATGATATGGTAGATGGTGTTATTTTACAGATGAATTATGATATGGTAGATGGTGTTATTTTACAGATGAATTATGATATGGTAGAAGCATTTACTTATATATTTTGAGAGTCACCTATTTACATATTTTCAGAGTTTTTAAAGAGGAGATAATACCACAATAAGGGGAGATAATACCACAATAAGGGGACTGAAAGCTAAACAAAAATTTTTTCAGTCTACTGATGGGTGCTAGATTTAAAATAGATAAGGAAACCTGCTTGATTGGAAATACAGTCGTACTGTTACACTGCATTTGTACAGGCAAACCCTTGCACATCTTTCTTGTTTGCCTTTTGTAAATATAAAACAATGGACATGAGAAACTTCTTTAAAAACTGAAAGGATTGTAAAGCATTTCAGACTCAGTCACTCAGTTAGGTTTGGTAAAGTTATTTTATACAAGGAGTGTTTCCCAGTCTGTCAAATGTTATAATCAAGTGCATAAACATATGCACTAACTCAACTGTCTCATTTGTACAAAATATGAACATACAGATAATTTTTGAAACACAAAAATAAGCATTTCTACAAGTTCTTCGGTTTGAATGTTCCCTTCAGTGTACATCTGCTTCTCTCTCCTCTTCACGATTGTAACACTTTTGTTCCAAGCAGTAAGTCTATCATTGTCATTGTAACTTATTTTGAAGCAAATGCTCTGCTCCTACAGACTCTGAAATGGGTAATTTTACCTGTGTAATGAAATGGAATGTAGAATGAACACAGAGTGCTGAATGAATGTAAACAAAATGAAATGCAGAATAAACACATTAAATGATAAATGCATTCTGAAGAAAAAAGTTCAAATACAAAATGCAGTATGTAGAGTGATGAATGATAAACAAAAGTAGAATGAAATGTAAATTTCATGAATGGATTTGAAAATTTATTATTTCTGAGCTACTGCTAAATTCCATGGTCAAAAGCCCATTTTTATGATCATTGATAAAAGTAGAAAGCCCATTTGTATGATCATCGATAAAAGTCAAAAGCCCATTGTATGATCATTTATAAAAGTCAACAGCCCATTTGTATGATCATCAATAAAAGTCGAAAGCCCATTTGTATGATCATCGATAAAAGTCAAAAGCCCATTTGTATGATCATTAATAATAGTGAAAAGCCCATTTGTATGATCATCAATAATAGTCAAAAGCCCGTTTGTATGGTCATCCAGATTCAGATTCTTTATGCTGATAATGTTTCACCCCTAACAATCTGTGACATTGTTCTTTTTGAGTCAGACATAAAAAAACAATCACCATTGATGTGGTGACATCATCACCGGTGGTTGTATCTGTAGTATCTGTATTTGAACAAAATGGAATGAGAAATACAATTTACTGACATACTTTAAAACTCTATTTTTATACGTCCCACCATTAGGTGGAGCATAAGTTATGATGCCCATTCGTCTGTCTGTTCCCTATTTTGTTTCTACACAATAACTCAAGTTCTTCACCATCTACAGTTACCAAACTTTTGTGGATGTCTTGCTCATAGGGTAACAAAGAAGCCCATTGATTTTGCGGTGAAAAGGTGAAAGGTCTAGGTCACTGTGACTTAAAGTAGAAAAATGGTTTCTGCACAATAGCATTAGTTCTACATCACAGATCAGGACCAAACTTTGTGGATAGCTTGCACATGGAGTAAGGAAGAAACCTATGGATTTTAGTTCCGATCAGTCCAAGGTCAAGATCACTGTGACTGAAAGATGAAAAATAGATTCCACAAAGTAACATTTGTTCTATTCCACTGACCTGGACCACAATTTGTAGATGGCTTGTACATGACGTATGGAAGAAGCCTATTGATTTGGGGGTCAGAGGTCATGTACACTGTGACTAAAAGAAGAAGAAATGGTTTCCACACAATAACATCATTTACATCACAGACCTGGACCAAACTTTGTGGATGACTTGCACTTGGGGTAAAAAGTTTAAAGGTCAAGGTCACTGTGACTAAAAGAAAAAAAACAGTTTATGAGCAAAAATGTCTGTTTTCAACCATATACCTTCACCAAAGTTTGTAGATGACTTACATGTTGGCTCAGAAAGAAGCCTATTGATTTTGGGGTTTAATGACAAATGGGTTTTGCAGAATAACTTCTGGAGTAAATCTCTTGACCAGACTTTTGTAAATGGCTTGTACTTAGAGTAATAAAGAAACCTATAGAATTTTGGGTCTAAAGGTCAGAGGTCAAAGTTTATGGTAAGTTTAATATGAAAATGATATTTTTTGCTTAGTAAGTTTAGTTTAGTTCAAGACTACATATCTTGATGAAAGGTCCAAGTCACTGAGATCTGTTAGTCAGTAATCTCCAGAGACATCCATGCCCTACTACAGGGTTCAGGAAAAAATTTCCAAAGTTTTTGTCCCTGGGACGAGTGAGTTGCACGAGTTACTTGTCCCTGTCCTCATGATACACAACACAGTGCACTGCTCCACTATGTTGCTTACACTTTTACCAAAGAACCACAGGTACCTGCCTAATTCAAGCATGATACTAAAATGGATAAAAACCATGAAAATATTATGTTCTAGTACATGGCATCTTAGATAAACATATAATAAGAGACAATGGTTGTAACTCAAGAAACTGCAGTTCCACACATAGCCCTATCTTAGTGATATTCACATTTACAGTGAAACCTTTCAGTAATCTAGGCGTCATAATTTCCCTTTTCGACGAGCTATCACACATCTTTATGAGTTAGATATGGGAGAAGTTAAGAGACGGAGAATCTCAACATTTTATGCTTTTTATCTGGTCAGACATTGTTATGCTTGCCCCTCAGATGACCAGTATTTTCAAGACTGTGCAGCATTTTTAATACATTGTCATGCCAAAGTAAAGATGCCAGCATATATTTATATAAGTATGTGATACATTGTCATGCCAAAGTAAAGATGCCAGCATATATTTATATAAGTATGTAATACATTGTCATGCCAAAGTAAAGATGCCAGCATATATTTATATAAGTATGTAAGTACTTTTCACAATAATAATGTTAGTAACTTGCATTTGAAAGAAGAATTCCAACCAACTCAAGTTCCACCAGCTTTCGTACTAAATGATCCATTTTGGTCAAAAATCCATTCTAGAGAGCTACAAACAGGCACCATAAAATGGAAGATTGCTGACTGGACACAAGAATTAGAACATTTCTAGGTCATTACCCCAACTAGATTTTGACCAATCAGCTGTTGTCTTGACACTGTCTACTTTATAAATAGATTACAACAGCATGCATTGTGTGAAAGTTGGTGGGAATTGGCTGAGACACTTAAAATACTCATTTTGAATATAAGTCTGCAACATTTTTCTTGTGAAAAGTAATTACATGCTCACAGAAATATCTGCTGGCATGTTCCCTTTGGGATGACAATGTATCAGTAGATCTTAAGTCTTTTGGCATGACAATGTATCAATACATCTTCAGTCCATGGGCATGACAATGTATCAATAGATCTTCAGACCTTTGGCATGATATTGTATCAATAGATCTTCAGTCTTTTGGTATGACAATGTATCAATAGATCTTCAGTCTTTTGGCATGACAATGTATCAATACATCTTCAGTCCTTGGGCATGACAATGTATCAATAGATCTTCAGTCCTTTGGCATGATATTGTATCAATAGATCTTCAGTCTTTTGGTATGACATTCAGTCTTTTGGTATGACAATGTATCAATAGATCTTCAGTCCTTTGGCATGACAATGTATCAATACATCTTCAGTCCTTTGGCATGACAATGTATCAATAGATCTTCAGTCTTTTGGCATGACAATGTATCAATAGATCTTCAGTCTTTTGGCACGACAATGTATCAATAGATCTTCAGTCCTTTGGCATGACAATGTATCAATAGATCTTCAGTCCTTTGGCACAACAGTGTATCAGTAGATCTTCAGTCCTTTGGCATGACAATATATCAATAGATCTTTAGTCCTTTGGCATGACAATGTATGAATAGATCTTCAGTCTTGAAAATACTGGTCACCTGGGGCAACTGTAACATTGCCTGACCAGATGAAAAATCACAAACATTTTGACATTCTCTGTCTCTTAACTTCTCTGAGGTCTGACTCATAAAGATGTGTGATAGCTCATTGAAAGGGAAACTTTCTCCACATCAAAATGATGCCTAAATTACTGAAAGTGTCACTGTAAGAAATTGAGGGCTGGGTGTGAAACTGCAACGTAATATATTCATAATATTTGCCCATTTTAGTATCAAGCTTACATCGGGTACCTGTGTAAAACAAAACAAAGGTGTTCCTTTGCGACATGTTCTAGACTAACAACAAGTAGGCAAATTAGGCATAGGTTATATTTAATTGATGCATGCCAAATGTTAAGTGATGTTGAACTTTGGTGCTTGTTAATGGTACAAAATGCACTCAGATTTATTCTCAAGGTACGAATATGCCTCTATTTGGCCCAGGGTTGAGTACAAAGTTTTACTCAGCCTAGACAATTTTTACCTGGTCAGGATGAGAGGATGAGTAGTTTTCCTGAGCCCTGCCTACTAGTGCCTATGCAGAGGACTACTAAACATGGGCACAGTAACCTTAATGTGACATTTGTTACACATATTGCAGTTATATTTTAATTTATCATAAATTCAGTGGTGTCTGTTGCATTTGATGCAATGGCTATTTCATTAAAGCACACTTTTAATAAGACAAGATATTAAAGCTATATTTCTCTCCCTTTACAATAACAATCTTGAAATGAACCAACTTAGAATGGACCACACTTCAGCAAATGCATTTTAATTTTTTTCCAGACAAGAAAAAATGAAAGGAAACAATGGATAAAAGCAAAAGCTGAGTGCATTCCTGAGACAATAAATTAAAAACAATGAGATGATAGATAAAATGTGAATGGAATGCAAACAGAACGCAAAATTAAATGCAGATTTTTATAAAATTACCCATTTCAGTCTCTGTTGGATATTTTCCCAATTATTTTTAAAATGTATATACTATTAATCATTTCAAATCCGAATTGAACATTCTTATGTATACAGCATCACTTATATGCTTTTTTCCCTATTTATGATACTTGTGAAGTGAAAAGCATGACAGTGTCTGTTTTATTCTTGTTTTGTTTTTCTTTGCAATATAACAGTAAACATTTTCAAATCACTTTGTATTGAATATTTGTAAACCTTTTGTACCTTCTTGCATCTGATTTTTATATATATATACATATATATATATATATATATATATATATATATATATATATATATATATATATATATATATATATATATACATATATATATATATATATATATATGGTCTAGCAAAGAAGATAAGCAACACCAACATGCATTTATGCATTTACAAGTAGACTTTTGTCAGTTACCTAGGTGAGCAATATCAGACCCATTTGGGCCTCTTGTTCTGTATTATTATAGGTTCAAAACCCTAGTAGTAGCTATTATACTTGTACTGTTGAATCAGGAAGCTCAATTCGTTTGTATCCATGCATGCCTACTCTCCCTCTGGCTCTCATGCAAGGTCAAGGTCATTTGAAACTCTTGGTTAAGAATTTTGTTAAATAAAGTTCTTCTGCATAATCAGTAGTAAAATCCAGGGAGGGATAGCTATCATACTTTTAATGTAGAACCAGGAAGCTCAGCCATTTCACATCCATGCACCACTACCTTTCCTGAATATTAGGACCCTCATGCAAGGTCAAGGTCACTTGAAAATCTTGGTTAAGTTTGTGGTTTAAGTTTTTCTTTATGTTCATAAGTCCCAGATGCTGGACATACATGGACTCTGGAATTAGTAAGCTCTGCCCGGTAATATCCATGCATCCCTACGATCCCTTAGACCCTCATGCAAGGTCAAGGTGATTAAAAAATCTTTATTAATTTTTTGGTCGAAGTTTTTCTGTATGGTCATAGGTCCCTAACCCTGGGAGGAATAGGTTTAATACTTGGACTGTGGAATTAAGAAGCTCTGCCCTTTAATATTCATACACCCTTATACCTGCCTCTGACCATCATATGCAAGGTCAAGGTTATTTGAAAGTGAAAGCATATCTGTGTATAGCAGGAGAGCAGCAGGACATAATTCCTTGAAATTTCATTTTAATTTTGTAAGATGATAGACAAAACTAGATCATAAACAAGTGCTTATCACTCTGCTTTTTTATATATTTTCTGCAGGTGCCTTTGCTTACAAGAATCATCCCATTTATAGAGTGGATGTCCTAGGCATCATTGTCAAGGTGGAGGAAAGGAGTAAATGCTTTATTTATGCAGGTAAAACAATGCTTTACAGTAGCACGGCTGTTAAAATCTACTTGTCCACTCATCTGTTCATCTTAATGAGTAATGAATGGGTTAAGGACGAGCAGTTTTTATATCTTCACTTTTGATGATATATAGTGATAGGTCATGTCTGTCTATTTGCCAGTACAACTGTCAATCTGTCAGTATGTCTGTCGATCTGTTAGTATGTCTATCCATCCATCAGTATGTCCATCTGTTGGTCCATCTGTCCATCTATCAGTGTTTCTGTCCATCTGTTCGTGACTTTTCTAGTAAACTGAACTTCATCTACACTGTTCGAGGTAGAATGGTCATATTTGATATGTGTTTAGGAGGATGAGTAAATGAAAAGGAAGGTTTTGGATCCTAGATGCAACCCCCAGGGTGGGAAAGGTTTAGGTTAAAGGTCACTTTTTCATAGGTAATAAGGACTCTTTCTTGTAACCTGAACTCTATCTACACCGATTGAAGGAAGGTGATCATATTTGGTATGGTGTTTCAGAAGGTGATCATATTTGGTATGGTGTTCCAGAAGGTGATCATATTTGGTATGGTGTTCCAGAAGGTGATCATATTTGGTATGGTGTTCAGAAGGTGATCATATTTGGTATGGTGTTCAGAAGGTGATCATATTTGGTATGGTGTTCAGAAGGTGATCATATTTGGTATGGTGTTCCAGAAGGTGATCATATTTGGTATGGTGTTACAGAAGGTGATCATATTTGGTATGGTGTTCCAGAAGGTGATCATATTTGGTATGGTGTTTCAGAAGGATGTGTAGATGACAACAAAGGTTGTAAATTCTGCATTCAGGTAGGGGAATGGGGGTGGGGGTGCAAAAATAAGAAAAATGTGGGTATTTGTGAAGGCTACCATCTCATTTTTTTTTCTCTTCTCTTTTAAAAAAACCCAAAAAGCAACAAAAATATAGTCAAATTATGGTCTATTGTCCTGCTGGATGGGAAGCAATTTAAAACTATTTTTCAAGATCTCAATCTTGTACTTTTTTGTGGTAGTCAATCCACTAATGCAGCAGACTTTAGAAAGAACCATTAAGTGTTGTCAACGCACAGATATGAACATGATGTCATTGTTACCAAAATGAACTTTGTAATATAAGCCACTTAAAAAAAAATCCTTGCTTACTCTTCATGGCTCAGAATTTTGAGAAATGGGTAGGTAGTTAGGTGTCCTCTCTTCTACTTCTTTTTGTTTTTGCCTGATGCCTGATTTTAAACAATGTTAGGTGTCCTCTCTTCTACTTCTTTTTGTTTTTGCCTGATGCCTGATTTTAAACAATGTTAGGTGTCCTCTCTTCTACTTCTTTTTGTTTTTGCCTGATGCCTGATTTTAAACAATGTTAACATTTGAAATGAGGAATTATACAAAAAACTGTTTCCTCCTAGTCAAGGAAAAATAACTTACAGAGATTTTGATGGGTTAGTCAGAAGATAGCAAAGTATTGTCAAGGATGGACTACAGTAAAACTTGCCTGAAAGTTCACTTCCATTAGGCAATCACATTTTTAACAGCCACATTTAAGGTTCACAAAGTCCAATTAGAAGAAATGAACTGAAATTAAGCAGTCACCTGTCTTAAGAGGCTACTTGTTTGATTCCCAGAGGTGGCTGCTTAGCACAGGTTTGACTGTATATTATCATATGATACCTACACAATTGACTGTATATTATCATATGATACCTACACAATTGACTGTATATTGTCATATGATACATACACAAAACTACATGCATGTTTTGTTCTGAGCCAGTGGAAAGAACAAGTTTGATATGGCATAGTGATATGTCAAAGCCATCAGGCTGAGATGTATTCATAAGCCATATCAAACAAATTCTTTCCCCCGATTCAGAACAAATCATGGATGCAGTTTTATATTTAGTACATACCCACTCTTTTACACATTCTAAGTATTTTAGCATTACAGTGTGAATGAAATTGAAAATGAATTGGGATTTATACAAGTTTTATTTGGTGCATCAAAGAATATGTATCAAGAATGGTCAAAACACCTAAATGCATGTAGTTCCAATCTTGGCATGTGATATGGAAATGCAGATTGAACATCTGTATCAAATGCCAAAACAACCATGTTAGATTAAATGGGTCCATAATAAATAGATGTTAGATTAAATGGGTCCATAATAAATAGATGTTAGATTAAATGGGTCCATAATAAATAGATGTTAGATTAAATGGGTCCATAATAAATAGATGTTAGATTAAATGGGTCCATAATAAATAGATGTTAGATTAAATGGGTCCATAATAAATAGATGTTAGATTAAATGGGTCCATAATAAATAGATCCAGAAAGAGAGAGTCACTCAGACTTTTCTCTGCTGCAGGTACATTTATTTGAAATATGTGTGTCCTAATTGAAAATGTTGACAATCTTACAAAACACATTTGCCATATTTCTACAAGAAATGTAAACAATTGGAAATAACACATGCTGTAAACTGTGGTGAAGATTACTAGATTTAGCTACAATATATTGTTGTCTGAGTTCAATATATTGTTGTCTGAGTTCATTGCATCTAGGGATAAATTTGTCCCACTTTAGGAGCAATTGTTTCATTGCACAGAAACAATATTCCTAAAATATTGATCTTCTCTTTCACTTTCTGCAATTGAATGGAACTACAAAAAGAGAAGAATATATTATGGTACCATGTACATTTGTAGAGGACATATTTTAAAGTACAATAAAACCGGTCTTGAGAGACCAGGTTATCAGTGTACAGATTTATTATATCGTGTTGTCACATGTCATGAGAGACTACATGTCTTGAGAGACCATTATTTTTTGGCATAAGGGTTGGTCTTTCAAGACAGATTCTACTGAAACCTGTCCAGAAAGACCACTGCTATGAAAAACTACCTGTCTTGAGAGACCAGATTTTCAATGCAGATATTTACTGATTACATAGTGTTATGACCTGTCATGAAAAACTACCTGTCTTGAGAGACCAGATTTTCAATGCACATATTTACTGATTACATAGTGTTATGACCTGTCATGAAAGACCATCTGTCTTCAGAGACCATACTTTTTTGGCAGAAGGGGTGGTCTTTCAAGACAGATTCTGCTGTAAACAGTTGTCCTGATTTCAACAATCAATTATAATCAAATACAGCAGATATGTAGAAAATGAATGTATATTGATCCAATTGAGATAATTCAGCCTAAAGATAAAGTCACTTTTGTTAGGGACAACATTCTTTGAAGACAAGCAGCTATCATTTTTCATGTGATTATATTATGAGGAGTGTTATTTGTATCTCCCACCCCTTACCTCTCTTGGAAGGGGTGGTTGAAAGGTCAAATGTACCTGCTAATAAGATTTCAGTTACAGTACAGTGGCATTTTCAGTTATTGTTTCTATGAACTGTACATGGAGTCATAACAAAAACTGGGTCGCTGTCCAGAGTCTAGGAGAGTAGGTTTAATAAAAAGGGATTTGAGGTGGTGAGCAATCAAAGTTTTTTAGTTTCATTGTTGAAGTTAAACAGTACCTTATATGCCCAGTTCTGATAATTTGCATGTACATCCAGAACTTTTGTTTGCCAAGAGTGATCTTGGTACGAAGCATTCTTAGAGTTGGAGGAAATTTGGGTTGGTTGGTATTTAATAGCACATCAACACATCAATGACTAGTTACTGACAAGACAATGGGAGTCAAAGTTTCTTGCCCAGGGAAACATGATAGAAGCTAACACAAACTGGTCTGGGTAGGATTTGAACTGTGACCTTTTTGCTTTGAATCTGGCTCTCAACTGAAAAGCCACCACAGCTCAGAGGAAATTTGAAAACCTCAGAGATGCTGCCAGGACACTGAATTTCAGAATTCTCACACAAATGATCAAAGGTCATGCAAATAATTCTAAAAATGTAAAAGCTTTTAAAAATGCACTATAATGTTATTGTTGTTTCTTAGAAGAGTGACAGAAGTAAGCCTTATTGTCATTATATTAATGTAATGAATTCAAAGAACCAATTATACCATAATGGGCTCCTGTTCAAAGATACTATAATGGAACTTTGACTTGTCAGGCACTCCACGTTGAGATCATTGATTGCTGGTCCCACATTATATTGGTGGGATTTTCCTTGCTTCAGAAAATTCCTGGCAGCATCTCTGGAACCCAGAGGAAGCAGCTGATGTTGGATTGGTAACCAATCACCATTGCAGGCATTAATTCCTGGGATCAAGCCTTTACCTGCAGAGGTGCAAACAAAGTGTGTAGCCATAACACTATTTAGGCCTCATTTTTCAGTTGATTATTGTACTTAGGTACAAAATGCTGGGCCCAAAGTTCAAGGTTTGTTTTTACAAAGGAAATGACATTTTTTTATAGGCAAATAAGTTAGATGTTTATTATCATCCCAAAGCTTTAGCTAGGGGATGTTGTGATGCCTTCCATCTGTTCATATGTTTGTCTGTCCATAACCACATCTCCATTTAAATCACTGGGTGGAAATTCATCAAACTTGGTACATAGGATATGATTTTGGTGGGCCCCTGGAAGGGAGTCTTAAGGTTAGATATATAAAGATTGCAATTATAGTGACATTGTTTTATATTTTTTTTGACCAAATATTATACATGCATTTATAGGAGGAGATCTATTGATCTCATTTTTTTAATGGTTTTGGGTTTTAGTCTGCAATGGCGGCAGGAGGAAGTCAGAGTTTTGGGGGTGGGGACATGTATTGAAAAGTGTGTAATAAAAGCCATGGAAATAGCTCTGTTTTTTTTTGTATTTTAGTTGATGATGGGACTGGTGTGATTCCTTGCTGCTGTTGGAAAAACACCTTCCAGTCTGGAGACTCAGGTCAAATGTATTCCAGAGCCATGAGGTTTATTATCCCCACACTTTAGCTAGAGGGGATATTGTGATACCATTCATCTTTTTGTTCATCATTCTGCCCATCCATCTGTCCATCCATCCATATGTCCACTCATTACCACATTTCCTCCAAAACCATTGGATGGAAATTCATGAAACTTTGTTGTTATGCTGCCCTCAGAGTAGCCAGGCTTGAGGGGTGTCATCCTTGGCTCCCGCAACTGGAGTCCCTGAGGGGGTCATACATACAAAAATTTCAATTACAGTGACTTTTTGGTCAGATTGCAAAGCAATTCCAGCTTATGGATGGATGATGTCTGTCCATCCAACCAACCAACCATCAGGCATCAACACTCAGGTTAGGGTTTGCATGTAGGTCATTTTCTCATACAATATTGCCTATGTGGTCACATAACTTGGTATGTAATTGCATCATGAGGAATACTACAGCCATTAGCAAAAGCTAGGTCAATATGACCTATGTTTCACATTCCAGTGACTTTGGTTAACCTTTGCATTTAGCTAATTTTTTCAGGCACATTTGCCTATGGAGTCACATAACTTGGTATGTAATTGCATCATGAGGAGTACTTTAGTCATCAGTGAAAACTTGGCCACTGTGACCTATATTCCATGGTCCAGTGATTTTGACTAACCTTTGTGTTTAGCTCATTTTCTCTTGGTTAGTTTTTCATGTAGTCATAGCAACAAGGCGCATCACATATGTGATGGACTTTGTATTTTGATCCCAGGGTCACTGTCTGGGTTGGGTAATGGGGCGGGTGTATGGAGGGAAAGTGTTATATGCAGTAAAAGGCATGGAAATGTGAAATGGGAAATAGTGAGCCCTTGCAGTTGTTCTAGTTAAATTTTTCGAGGGACTAAACAAATCTTCCCTGTGAGTGGGTCATGACGTTGCTGTATAGCTTGCTAAGTGTTGTGTCACTGTGCTATGATTTTTTGACATTGTGTCAACAAAGTACACCACTCCCTGGATAACTTGCACCCATATAACTCGCGTACCTGCTTATAGGGTCACGTGTGGATCCCATTTGTTTTACTAGAAAATAGCGAAAAAACTGGCCTCTATTTGTTGAATGTGAAAAAAATCGCGATCAAAATTGGTAAATGCAACCTTGATATATTGCTCATTTTATTGTTGAAAACAGTGATTAGTACCTGGAAATTTGAATCAACGTAATGAAATTCTCAACTTTTAATAAAAAGTCATATATATTGTTAAATTTTCTTTCCAAACAACATTCTCAGTTAACTGTAAATAACAACATTCGACAAAATTTCGATCAATGAAAATGTCACTACTGCACTGGTGGCAACACTTTGAAAAATAGATACCAATTAAATAAGTTTTGTCAAGTGAAATTTGTGTTTTAGTCGTATCTTTTAATTTGGTTTCAGTGTAATCATCATAAATGCAATATTCCCTCATGTATGTAAACATGAAAAATATCATTCAACTGTCACAGTTATGTCTGCAAGCATTTCCATGAGAACCTAATTAAGGGTCAACATTTTTGTATCTCCGACTTTCGGAAGTATTTGACTTGTTGTGTTGTTACACTCAGTTAAAAGTAGACCTACTTTGTATTATCACATTAATTACATCTTTTGTATCAAATCAAATAAAGGGTGTGGAATGAAAGAAAAGTTAAAAGGCACGCAAATCCTACCAGTGTAAGAGCTAGCAGTCATGGCGATGTGTCAGGTCAACTCATTTCAATTGATCAATTGAACACTGTTATAAATATTAATAAGGAAAGTAATATAATTAAACTACCTTAAATTAGCCTACTCATTCACAAATGTGATCAAAGATAGTAAGGCAACCAGGCGAAATGAGTACTTGGTGAATAAAAAGCTTTGTTTCACATATATGGTTCATTACGGAGAAGTGAGTTCCAGAGTTTATGATGAAATTAAAATTTCAGAATTGCCACTCAGAGATTTCCTCAAGGATGAGAAGTTTCACTATTACTTGCAATGAAATCATGGCATCCATATTTTATTAATAGAGTAATGAATAAATCGAGTTTCGATGTTGAAAAGTTGTTTCGTGAAATAAATGTCCTTAGTTTGAATCTTGTTTTGTTGTGAATCAACAACAACAAAAACCAGTGATGTAATACACAATGTTTTCATGTACATGTGTTGTTGAAACCACTTGGACTAGTGTTGTTAACTGTTATGTATGATGTTTATATAATATTATATATATTTTAGGAAATTATAAATGTTTCTTCACTTTAATATTTGCTTAAATCTTTATGTTTATTAGGAAAAACATGTTTAACTAGTGTCCTTGAATTAGGTTGTTTTGATCAATATGTTTTCTCAATTTGAAGGTCAAGGTTGAATTTTGTTTACAGTTAGAATTCCATTAAGATGACTCATATTCTAGAACATTCTGTCATGTGACCAATCTTTATATATACCATGTTTGGTGGACATTTTTTCAGTTCGACATTTCCATCAGTCTTGTAAAGAGCTATTACAGTTGTGAAAATTCATTCCAAATTCTAAGTAAGGAATTATTTTAAATATTCATTGGATTATAACAGTGCTCATAAACTTTTGGATTTTGGATTTTTAATTGACAATTTTGGAATTTATGTGAACTTATTCAGAGATTTTGGAATACTTCATTTTGACTTCAGCACATCAAGATTTCTAGTACATCAGGACTTTGGAGACCATTGGCACATAATAACATTCAAGGACACATTCTATATTTAGGACTTGTGATTAGAACAATCATTCTTATTGGATTATTAGGATTTCAAAACACATTACTGTAAGTGACTTTTTGATTTTTCATTTTAATTATCTAGTAATAAATTGCTTGTTGATTTTTACTTGATTTGTTGGTTTCACTTTCTTTCTGTTACATTTTTCTTAGACCATAGAGTCGTAACAGAAATTGGGGGCTCGTCGTTCCGGGATCTGAATTTCTTTAAAGCATATTAGAGATATTAAATTTATCTTTGAAATTCATATTGATTTTGTCTTGGAATTTTTTTTTTGTCTTTGGCAAAGATTTTTAATAGAGAAACTTTTTGTGTGTGAAACCAACAAGCATTTACAATGGCATCTAATGTTCAGAATTTCATTTCAAAACCTACCCAGGAGGGGTTAGAGTGCATGAGAAAGGATGAGTTGCTCGAGCTTGCCAGAAAATACAGTCTATCTGAGGCAAAAGTATCATTGACAAAACAGGAGATAAAGATTATTTTAATTCAGTATTTAGTAGGAAAGGGAATTTTTGAAAATAGTGCTTTAAGTTTGAAGAGAAAACCTGTATCTGGTTCTGACAGGAAATTAAGGGAATTAGAGTTAAAGAACCAGATTGATTTAGAATTGGCAAAGCTTCAGAGTCAGAGAGAGAGAGAAATAGAAGGAAGAGAGGCAGATACAAATGCAGAAAGAAGAGAGGCAGATACAGATGGAGAGAGAGAAAGAAGAGAGGCAGATGGAGAGAGAGAGAGAAGAGAGGCAGCTACAAATGCAGAAGGAAGAGAGGCAGATACAAATGCAGAAAGAAGATAGGCAAATGCAGATGGAGAGAGAGAAAGAAGATAGACAAATACAAATGCAGATGCAGATGCAAAGAGAAGAAAGGGAAATGCAATTTAAGTTAAGAGAATTAGAACTGGCAAACAGAGCACACTCCACTCCTTTAAACACAAGTCCAGGTTTTGATGTCACTAGATATATTAGGTTAGTACCCCCTTTTCAGGAAAAAGAAGTAGATAAATACTTTCTTCATTTCGAGAAAATAGCTGAAAACTTGAAATGGCCCAGAGAGCATTGGACTTTGTTATTACAAAGTGTACTTATTGGCAAAGCTCGTGAAGTACAGTACAACAAAGCACTGATTATGATGTGGTTAAGGAGTACATCTTGAAAGCTTATGAGTTGGTACCAGAGGCATATCGACAAAGGTTTAGGAATTGTAGAAAAGAAACTGGACAAACTCGTGTCGAATTTGCAAGGGATAAAGAACAACTATTTGATAGGTGGTGCTCAGCCAAGAAAGTTGATCAAGGTTATGATAACCTCCGACAGCTCGTATTAATTGAAGAGTTCAAGAGGTGTATCCATAGTGATGTTAAAACCTATCTTGATGAGCAGAATGTGGAAACTTTGGAAAATGCTGCTCGTATGGCTGATGATTATTCCTTGACTCACAAAATTTCATTTGGCAATAAGTCGTCCTCTCAGCAGTTTTCTGGTAAAAAACCATTTCAATCTCATTCGAGTACTTCCAAATTTCACAACAGCACAACTGTTAGGAATCAAACATCTGATAAGACTGATCAGAAATCCTTATCTCTTCCTACGTGCACTTATTGTAAAACGAAAGGGCACGTTATTTCTGATTGCTTCAAGTTGAAAAATAAGCAACAGAGAAAAGACAGAGCTTTTCCAAATGCTCTTATTTCTATGAGGTCAAGGTCACGGTCTTGTATTGAAAGCAATACATTTGTTGGGTCAAACAAACCCCAGTCTGATTCTATTTTGGAGGCTTATGAACCATTCATGTCAGAAGGTTCTATATCACTTATTGGTGATTCTGCCAAGCCTATCCCAATTAAAATATTAAGGGACACTGGAGCTTCTCAGAGTCTTTTATTATCAGGTACTTTGCCTTTGTCTGAGGAGTCTTCTTCAAGTGAAAGTGTTCTTGTTCAGGGAGTAGAGTGCGGCTTTGTAAATGTTCCTCTCCATTGTGTAAATTTGGCATCAGACTTAGTTTCTGGACCTGTGACTGTTGGGGCAGTGACTTCTTCACCCATAGAGGGTGTTCATTTATTACTAGGCAGTGACCTAGCTGGAGATAAGGTTGTGGTTAATCCACTTGTAACTGACAAGCCTTGTTTGGATCAGAAAGTTGATCCTGTCGAAACTGAAATCCCTGATTTGTACCCTGCTTGTGCAGTTACTAGAGCTATGGCAAAAAGAGCTCTTGAGAGTGATGTTGATCAGGATATTATTCCTTTAGCTGATGCATGTATTGGTCAGTTTTTTGATGAGGTCACTTTTTCCTCAGGTATTGATCAATCAAATGGTATTGATCACAGTGATCCTCTTTTGGCAACTCATTCTCTTTGTT
The DNA here is from genome assembly GCA_029931535.1 of Margaritifera margaritifera. Classification (NCBI taxonomy): domain Eukaryota; kingdom Metazoa; phylum Mollusca; class Bivalvia; order Unionida; family Margaritiferidae; genus Margaritifera; species Margaritifera margaritifera. The sequence goes on from JAQPZY010001274.1 coordinate 1,120,521, forward strand.
CTAATCAGGATGACAAACGACAATCCCTTGTCGTTGAACAGGAGCAAGATCCCGAGATATCTTGTTTGTTTCAGAGGGCTATTAGTGAAACTGAAGCCACACAAGTTCCAGTGTCTTACTTTGTGAAAAATGGGGTCCTTATGAGGAAATGGAGACCACCTGATGTACCCGCTGGTGACGAGTGGTCAGTGAGCTATCAAATTGTTGTTCCTAAGTCACATCGACAGGAAATTCTTAATTTAGCCCATGAAACTCCTTTGGCTGGTCATTTAGGAGTCCGTAAGACTTATCACAAGATCTTGAATCATTTTTATTGGCCGAAACTCAAAAGTGCTGTTTCTAAATACTGCAGATCTTGTCACACTTGTCAAATGGTAGGAAAACCCAATCAGAAGATACCTAAGGCTCATCTGCAACCTATTCCTGCATTTGATGAACCATTTAGTAGAATAATAGTAGACTGTGTTGGTCCTTTACCTAAAACCAAGTCAGGCAACCAATACTTGTTGACCATCATGTGTGCATCTACAAGATTTCCAGAGGGAATTCCTCTGAGAAATATAAAAACTAAAACTATTGTGAAAGCTTTGGTGAAGTTTTTTACACTTGTTGGCCTTCCCAAATCTGTCCAGTCAGATCAAGGGTCAAATTTTATGTCTGGAATTTTCCAACAAGTTATGCATGAATTAGGCATCCAACAGTTTAAATCTTCTGCCTATCACCCTGAAAGTCAAGGTGCTTTGGAAAGATTTCATCAAACTTTGAAGAATATGATTCGATCATATTGCTTTGATACAGAAAAGGATTGGGATGAGGGTGTTCATTTGTTGTTGTTTGCTGTTAGGGAATCAGTTCAAGAGTCGTTGGGTTTTAGTCCCTTTGAACTAGTTTTTGGTCATACTGTCCGTGGACCATTGAAATTATTGAAAGAGAAACTTCTTTCAAATGAAGATTCAAAGATTAATCTTCTTGATTATGTTTCTGATTCAAATACAAGTTGTCAAAGGCCTGTGAAGTAGCAAGAACTAATCTTCACAATACCCAGTCAAAAATGAAATTAAGGTATGACAGAAATTCACAGGAAAGGAGTTTTAAACCTGGTGACAAAGTTCTGGCTCTCTTTCCCATACCTCAAAATCCTCTTCAGGCTAAATTTTATGGTCCTTATACCGTTGCAAAGAAAGTAAATGACTTAAATTATATCATTAACACTCCTGGGAGACGGAAACAGAAACAACTTTGTCATATAAATATGTTAAAGGAATATTTTGACAGAGATAGCTCAGCTAATTATTCTGTTAATTTAGTTGTACCTGTCCCACACAGTGAAGATATCAACGATGGAATACAATCAGACTATAGTGACTCTGGTATAACCAATCTTCGGAATTCAGAAATATTGAACAACCTAGACCAGAAACTTTCACATCTACAACAACAGGAAAGAAATGAACTAAAACAGCTATTACATGACTATGAGCACTTGTTTCCTGATGTTCGTGATATTGTAGATTCTGCGCCTGTGAAACAGCATCCTTATAGGATGAATCCTCTCAAACAGAACTATCTGAAGAAAGAAATTCAGTATTTACTGGAGAATGATTTCATAGAACCAAGTGAAAGTAACTGGAGTTCACCATGTATTCTTGTTCCCAAGCCAGATAATACATTCCGTATGTGTACTGACTATAGAAAAGTCAACAGTGTCACCAAAACTGATTCATTTCCAATCCCAAGAATGGACGATTGCATTGATAAAATTGGAAATGCGGAATATGTCACCAAGTTTGACCTTTTAAAAGGATTCTGGCAAATTCCACTGATCGAAAGGGCAAAAGAAATTTCAGCATTTGTAACTCCAGATGGACTTTATCAATATAAAGTCATGCCGTTTGGAATGAAAAATTCACCTGCAACGTTTCAACGTCTGATGAACATGATAACATTTGGTCTTGATAATTGTGACGCTTATATCGATGATGTCATTATCTACAACAACACCTGGGAAGATCATTTGGAAACCATTCGAAAATTCTTCGATCGACTCAGTGATGCGAATCTGACAATTAATTTGAGCAAAAGTGAGTTTTGCCATGCTTGTGTCACATTTTTAGGACATATTGTGGGACAAGGTCAAGTTAAACCTATAGAAGCTAAGGTCAAAGCTATCTCTGAATTTCAAGTTCCAATTTGTAAAAAGCAAATGATGCGATTTCTAGGTATGGCTGGATATTATCGGAAATTTTGTTCCAATTTTTCCAAAATTGCTGAACCTTTGACAAGTTTATTGAGTAAGAAAGCCAAATTTTATTGGTCTGACAAGTGTCAGGAATCTTTTGACAAGTTAAAGGCCATGCTTAAGAATGCACCAGTTCTTTCTGCACCAAATTTCAGCCAATCATTTAAATTATCTGTTGATGCAAGTGATGTAGGGGTTGGTGGAGTATTGATTCAGGAAGACAAAAGTGGTGTGGATCACCCTGTGTATTATTTTTCTAAAAAACTAAACAAGCACCAGAAAAATTATTCCACAATTGAGAAGGAATGTTTGGCTTTGATATTGGCTTTACAGCATTTTGAAGTGTATGTTACCTCAGCTCTTTCTCCAATTATTGTGTACAGTGATCACAATCCCCTTACTTTCATCAACAAAATGAAAGATAAAAATCGGAGATTGTTGAGATGGAGTTTGATATTGCAGGAATATAACATTGACATCAAACACATCAGAGGAAAAGACAATGTGATTGCAGATGCACTCTCACGTGCCTAGAAATGTAATATTGCTTGATGTAATTAAGTCCAGTATCATAAAACATGTTCTTATGTAATTTTGGTTGTTATAGTATTAGATGTATATTCAAAAGAAAGCTTTATTACATAAATCTTTCTTTTTCTTTATGAGGGGAGGTGTTATGTATGATGTTTATATAATATTATATATATTTTAGGAAATTATAAATGTTTCTTCACTTTAATATTTGCTTAAATCTTTATGTTTATTAGGAAAAACATGTTTAACTAGTGTCCTTGAATTAGGTTGTTTTGATCAATATGTTTTCTCAATTTGAAGGTCAAGGTTGAATTTTGTTTACAGTTAGAATTCCATTAAGATGACTCATATTCTAGAACATTCTGTCATGTGACCAATCTTTATATATACCATGTTTGGTGGACATTTTTTCAGTTCGACATTACCATCAGTCTTGTAAAGAGCTATTACAGTTGTGAAAATTCATTCCAAATTCTAAGAGAGGAATTATTTTAAATATTCATTGGATTATAACAGTGCTCATAAACTTTTGGATTTTGGATTTTTAATTGACAATTTTGGAATTTATGTGAACTTATTCAGAGATTTGGGAATACTTCATTTTGACTTCAGCACATCAAGATTTCTAGTACATCAGGACTTTGGAGACCATTGGCACATAATAACATTCAAGGACACATTCTATATTTAGGACTTGTGATTAGAACAATCATTCTTATTGGATTATTAGGATTTCAAAACACATTACTGTAAGTGACTTTTTGATTTTTCATTTTAATTATCTAGTAATAAATTGCTTGTTGATTTTTACTTGATTTGTTGGTTTCACTTTCTTTCTGTTACATTTTTCTTAGACCATAGAGTCGTAACATAACGATCTTTCAGCAGTTGGGTATCTTGAAAATGTAGGTAATTTATACCAAAAAAGTGAATAACTACATTAAAAAAAGCTCTTTATTGACAATTATTCCCAATGCAATTATAAAATGAGTATTCAGCCATTAAACAGCGCTGTTACCCCACCTAAGTTTTCTTGATGTCCAGTGGCATCCCCTTCTTAATTTTTTTGAGGTCCCTCTGTAAATCGCGCCCTCACTTATAGTGCGGTCTGTGTTTTTGGACCCTGTTGTGCGTGAGTTATCAAGGGAGAGGTGTATGTTCTTGTTAAGTGTCATGTCACAGTGTGATGATTATTTTATGACTTAGTGTCATGACAGTATAGCCTTCCTAAATGTTATGTCACAGTATGACATAATTGTATGGCATGGTGCCATGATAGTATAGCCTTGCTACATGACATGTTATAGTGTAACATGATTTTATGATATGGTGTCATGACAGTATAGCCTTGCTAATTATGTCACAGTGTGATGTGATTTTTTGACAGGGTGTCATGACAGTATAGCCTTGCTAATTATGTCACAGTGTGATGTGATTTTTTGACAGGGTGTCATGACAGTATAGCCTTGCTAATTATGTCACAGTGTGATGTGATTTTTTGACAGGGTGTCATGACAGTATAGCCTTGCTAATTATGTCACAGTGTGATGTGATTTTTTGACAGGGTGTCATGACAGTATAGCCTTGCTAATTATGTCACAGTGTGATGTGATTTTTTGACAGGGTGTCATGACAGTATAGCCTTGCTAATTATGTCACAGTGTGATGTGATTTTTTGACATGGTGTCATGACAGTATAGCTTTACCATAAATGATACTTTTAAATGTGAATTGTTTGCATACAGGTGCAAAAGTAGTACTCCAGTGTCAGGATTCATTTGACCATAGAGTCAGCTGTAAAGAAGCATCAGTGGCACTTGCTGATATATTAGTTCATGCTTGAACTTATCTTCAAGTCACATTTCCATATTAAATCAAAGTACTGGAAATACTGGAAGGCATCAGCCATCCAAAACTGCCAGGACATGATAATTTCTTTTTTCTTGCTCCTGAAGTTTAGACATAATGTCATTTTAAATTGTGGTATTCAGTTGCACCGAATTATTCACTTTACTCATGATAAAAGTTTCTTACCCTAGCCACAGCTATGTTGTATAGATCATAACAGTCCTTACCCTAGCCACAGCTATGCTGTATAGATCATAACAGTCCTTACCCTTGTCTCAGCTATGCTGTATAGATCATAACAGTCCGTACCCTTTTCTCAGCTATGCTGTATAGATCATAACAGTCCTTACCTTTAGAACATAACAGTCCTTACCCTTGTCTCAGCTATACTGTATAGATCATAACAGTCCTTACCTATAGATCATAACAGTCCTTACCCTTGTCTCAGCCATGCTGTATAGATCATAACAGTCCTTACCCTTGTCTCAGCTATGCTGTATAGATCATAACAGTCCTTACCCTAGTCTCAGCTATGCTGTATAGATCATAACAGTCCTTACCCTTGTCTCAGCTATGCTGTATAGATCATAACAGTCCTTACCCTTGTTTCAGCTATGCTGTATAGATCATAACAGTCCTTACCCTTGTCTCAGCTATGCTGTATGGATCATAAGCAGTCCTTACCCTTGTCTCAGCTATGCTGTATAGATCATAACAGTCATACTCTGGATTTTTGTGCAAATGTCTTAGGGAAAAAAGATAAAATGTTTCAAGTTTTCAACTGTGTCTGACTGGCCTAACTTAGCAAGATATCTTTCCCTTTTTTCATCTCACTTGAACACATGGTACAGCTCTCCCACATTATAACATGTTACTTGCGGTTCCATTAACTGCCAGTCACAGTAACAGCTCTCAGTCACTGTACAGCTCTCTTTTCATTGTAACATGTTACTTGCGGTTCCATTAACTGCCAGTCACAGTACAGCTCTCCTTTCATTATAACATGTTACTTGTGGTTCCATTAACTGCCAGTCACAGTACAGCTCTCCTTTCATTATAAGTTGTTACTTGTGGTTCCATTAACTGCCAGTCACAGTACAGCTCTCATTTCATTGTAAGGTGTTACTTATGGTTCCATCAACTGCCAGTCACAGTACAGCTCTCTTTTCATTATAAGGTGTTACTTGCAGTTTCATTAACTGCCAGTCACAGTACAGCTCTCTTTTCATTATAAGGTGTTACTTGCAGTTTCATTAACTGCCAGTCACAGTACAGCTCTCTTTTCATTATAAGGTGATAGTTGGCTTTCATAAATGCCTCCTGCATCATGTCCTGAACTAACATGTAGTCAGAATGATAAAAAATTTGATGAATGCATGTTTAATGTGTGTTTATTGTTAGGGGTGGGGTATAGAGGGGAGGGAAGGGGATAGCATGCCAGTCAGACATACAGTAATAATTTTAGTTTATGTAAATGAAATATATTTTTTCACTCCATGGTATTTGTGTATTCAATCTTGTCAAATAATAACATGTTTTTAAAGGAAATAAAGATATAACACTAAGCTTTATGTTGTATTCTTTCAGTTTATATTGTCATATATTTGACCATTTGGACCATATGATTAATATTAAAACAATGAAGTAATACCCACCTTTGAAAAATATACTTGCTAATGCTCATTAATAATCTACCACTGAATTGTCACCAAATGTAAAATGATTTAAAGTACTGAAAAATTCCAGTCATTTAGAAAACTTAATCATATGATTAAATTTTGTTGCAGTTCAGGCCAATGCTTATGTTACGAACATTATTGAGTGTTTCTTTTTGGAATTAAGAACTCAAAATTACATATTTGCCATGTTTAAACACATATTGCTATGAAATAAATGAATATCTAATAATTTATCTGTAAAAGCACAATGAATTATATTATTTGTCAATTAAAGTACCAGTGACAGGCTGTATTGGAGGGTTACAGTCACATGTCTTAATAGTAAAATCAAATTGGTAATTGTTTATTACATGCATTTGTGCCGTATCATATCAAAAGGAGGATTAACTACTACATGCTTAGAACAACAATATAATTGACATGGTATAGACGCAGAGCTCTGCTGACAAACCTGGCACATTGGCAGTTTGAAGTGTCTTGCAGCCTTTTAGCAAATACAATATCAGACAATTTCAAAATGCAGTCCTGGATATTTAGAGATGAATGCTGATGCTCAACTTGAATGAAGTGGTTGCATACATTTATTTTTATAAATTATACAGATTTGTTTAATAGGTTCATGGTGTGACTACATTATATGTGGAGTTGTATTATTATGAGGGGCACTGTAACAGAGCAATGAGGACATAAAATGCTACCAAGTAAACAACATGAATTTGTCATGATTATTAATTCAATTTTTGTTTGGTCAAAATGTGCCACATTAACATTGCAAAATTTAGTACAAATTCTATTTACTATATACTTTTCTGCTCATAATGTAGTAAAAATGTACAGGAATCATCTCAAATGCCTACCAACATGATGTACTCAAGTTTTATGGCATTCGTATGATTATGTCCTGTGCATTGACATGTTATAATAATTATAGTCCTGATAATGAATATTATATCAATGTGAGGCAATAAAAAATTAATTAAGTTTATTTATTTAAATAAATAGTTTCCATTTTATAAATGTTTTAGTTACATGCAATGTAAGTTTGACTTTCAGCCTTGATTATTGGTTAACAAAGGAAAAAATCTGTCAATAGCAGTCACCCATGGGAAAAGGCTAAACTGGCCTTTGTACACAGGTGACCTCTGAATTCAGGTTCACCTTTCGAACTTTATTCTTGAATAAATACTATGCACTGAATACCATTATTGTTTATTGTTACTATAATTATTATTATTAATAATATTATTATTCTTATTAGGCAAAAAAAAAATGTGTGTGTTTCCTATTGCACTGGTTTTAAAATTAGGGTAGGCCGGTATATAAAAAAAAAAAATTATAAACATTATACGGTATATAAATCAAATAATATTTCAAGCACTTCAAAGTACTGGGCAAAACTGGCTCAATTAGATGCACAAATCAATTTTGGCAATGTGATTTTTTTTTTTTTACCATGGGGGAAAAAAGTGATAGGGTTGGCAATGAGAAACAGGGACGGTCGACCGACTGGAAACACACATATTTTTGTTGTTGGCCTTATTATTACTTCAGACAGTTGGCATAATTTTCTATTCAAAGAATTCAACATATAAATTATGAAATTCTGGTGGAAAAGGGTTCATTCATAGATTTCTTCAAGCTTTCCCACTGTTTATCATGTAGTAATTGTTTGCATATATATATATATATAGATAATGAGTTAGCTGACTCCGCTGCTTGTATATATTGTACCTGGAGTCAGTTGTCTCAGTAGTAACAGACTTGTGCCAAATATAGAAAGTGTCAACCCAATGATTGATAGATCACCTTTGTTCAGAGATTTGTGATGCCTTTTGAGTTGATACACTGTTCCCATCATGAATTTACTATCAAATGTGCATGAGGTTTTGTCCTCAGTTCTGTGTTCTTGCAGAATTTTGTATTGCATTCCTTGAAAATGTTGAACCAACAGAATATCTTATATGAAATAGTGACTATAGTTTTGGTCCATTATCTGTTCTTGGATTAAAAAGAGTAACGTAATGATTAAATGCCTGTTGACATTCTCATCTCAAACATGGATGGATATTGAATGAAGATCTGGTATATTCACTGTGACTATCTGTTGATTTTTCTTTGATCACGATGCATTTTGAACCTACAAATTTATGCAGACTTTTCCATGCCATTATAATACTTCAGCTGTTTGATTTGTTTTTGTTTTTTTACTTACAATAATTAAAATCCACTTATCCAACAGAAATAAAGTGTTTGAAAGTTGAATTTGATTATTTTGCATTATAAAGAATAAGTAGGAAGAGCTTACCATGATCTTGATCCCCAAACTATTTTTATGTAGTAAATATTGATAGAACTATTTGTATGTAGTAAATACTGATAGAACTTGTTGAATGGGCTAAATAAAACTAAAGTAAAATTAGTTCTCTATTAATCATATCTGATAAATGCATTTAGTACAGTCATCAGCGCATCCCCCCTTCCACCCAATCTAAGGGGGGGGGGGGACTTTAAGAATGATGATTTACCTCAAGTATTTACATCAACAATGAATTTCTAAGCAATATAATGGCTTTTTCAGAATCTTAAAATTAAAATGGAGAGATTAACCAAGTTAAAATTACAATGGCAGATTGATTTGAGTACAGTGAGTAAAAGCAAGATAAGGCATGTATACATATCAATTCATATGACATGTCTTTACCGAAGTAATGTCTTTCTTGGGAAAACAAACACTTTATTTGCACAGTCAATATTCAAGCAGTAAGAAGCCACTGTTTGGTCAGGAAACATTGACTGCGGAAAGCAGGTGACCATTTAATACTTTTATAGAGGAAATTTCATAGGGGGGAAATGGGATTAGCCGAGACCAGTGACTGCTGAATAAAAATGACTGTTAAGGCAGGTTTGACTCTATTAATTGTTAAGGGATGTTTGACTGTATTAATTGTTAAGGGAGGTTTGACTGTATTAATTGTTATGGCAGGTTTGACAATTAATTGTGAAGGCAGGTTTTACTATTAATTGTTATGGCAGGTTTGTCTATTAATTCTTATGTACATTGAATTTATAATATGTGTCCATGATTGCAAGTTGTCAGATTATGGTCATTTTTGTAAACAACATGTTAGCATAGCTTTTGAGTTCAAGGCTGGGTTTTTTAGCAGCTGGACTGTTATTTCCATGTCTTGTTGTGACAAATGTCAGGTACACAAAGTAATTTTCCACTAGAATTACTCATATTGTAATGTGACATAGGTCATGTAGGCATGTGTAGTTATATACAGATTTTGGTAAACAAATTCATTCCTATTCTAGAATTTCCATTGTAAAAGATCAGTCTGTAAGGAATCTATTTTAGTTGTGTTCTTGAAATCATACAAAATTTGAGGGGAATTATTTTTTGTACAATATTCATTGGAAATACTGAAGTGCTCGCTCATTCTTGGATTAATACAGTATTTTGGGATTTATGTGAACTCATTCAGATACATTCTGGATTGCATCATTGTGTTACATAATGATGTTCAAGACTTGTGGTACATCTGGACATTGAAGGCTATTGGAATTCATTCAGAACATTATATATTTTTGGACTTGTGATTAGGACACTTAGGATTATTTGGACTTTAATTCATGATATTGTAAGTGTCTTTTGAATTTTCACTTTAATTGTCTTGAAATAAATTGCTTGTTGATTTTATTTGATTTTATTGGTTTCACTTTCTTTTTGTTATATATTTTTAGGCCATAGAGTCGTAACACAATATAATCAGTCAGCAGGGAATGAGAGAGAGAGCATACATCAACAAGCTCTAGATTCTGCTTCTAGCTCAAATCCCTTCAGACTTGTTTGTAGTTAGAACTAATTAAAATGTAATTAGAGTCATTATTTAATAGCATTTGAGTTCAGCAGGTTTTGCAGACCAATTTACTAATTGGAGTATCTGCCCTGATAACAGTCAGGTACATTATTGTCTCATTGTGCCAGTAACAGACTTGGAACTTGTGAGTTTTATTGATGTGTGAGTGAAGCATCTGCAACTTTGGAGATTTGATATTTGCCATCAAACTAGGGATATTTGATATCTCCCATAAAACAAGGAAGGTTCTTAGATTTTGCTGGGTTTTTTTTGCCAGCATCAACAGCAAAAACATTAACTTAATAATTAATACTTTTAGAATCCTTTCCCTGGATTAAGCTGTGTGATATATGATGAATGCATCACTCATGCTTTCTAATCCATTACTGTAAATATTAATGTTGTGTGGGCTCCAATATTGCTATAGTAAGGGTGATTATAAATTTATTACCAGGTACTGCCACTTGATGGTGTATGTTTCTCACAAGCATACCTGCCATAACACAATGTGTCACACGAAAAACATGAATTTTGACACCCAAACTGCCAACACAGCTGCATTTAAAAGAACATGATTTTCAGTAATCTTAGCCAAGAAAAAGTAATTAAGAAAAAGAGAGACAGAGAGAGACCTTTCTTTACCACCACAATATATGACCATAACCTGTAGTTGGTACAACAGTAAACAATCCTTGTGCTGATGTAAAACTATCCTTGAAGCAGTTCATACTGTTGATTGTCCTAGAGGCAATTAAAAATTAAGGCATTCAGAAATAAACAACCACCATTTCATAGATTAGTTAATTGGCTGACAAATGTTAAGTGTGAAGTCTTTTGAGTACAGCTGTGGGAGAGCTCATTAGGCAGTTTGCATAGGTAAAGTACATTAAGTGGAACAACACGATTCATTTGAAGTTAAGTAAATTAAAGAGAGGCTTATTGAAGAATAAAAGTTATTACACATCATTGCCTTGAATGAAATGTTTAAGCCATCTTTATTAAAGATTGTTGGCAAGTTCATAATAAGTGGCAGCATTTCTTTGAAGTTGGATTTTACTTATATATACAATGCAAGGCATGATTTTTTGTGTAATTGAAATAGTGTACAAGTGTGATTCATTTTTTTTAAGGCAAAATCTCGAAACACAGCTGTGATTTGGGAAGAATGAGCCATCCGTGAAGCAAGCAGAACCCAGTAAAACTAAATTTTTGAACCCCTGGTTGATGGAATTTCACTTTGTGAAGCTCATTACCAAGGGGGAGCATTTTATTATTTGCACATACTGGAAAGACCATGTCAACATAATTTATTCTGGAGTGTATGACATCTGTCGACATAACAACACCACCCAGCATCAAGACAATGCATGAATGCAGACCTTAATCAAAAAGGAACTAAAATGTTTAAACAATCATTGACAAGCCATGTCACAAGAGCTTAAGTACTTTTGTGCAAATTTGTTGCAGAGCACAATGTGCTGTTTGCAGTTGCAGATCAATTTTCAAACCTGCATGTTTGACACTTCCTCACAGCATTGCAGATACATTTTCAAACCTGCATGTTTGACGCTCCCTCACAGCATTGCAGATGTAGAAAGATAATTTTTTATGCAGAGAAAAATTCAACAAGATCTTCTGGGAAGTTTGAACAACAGTACCATCCTGTCTCAAAATGAGTGCAAAGATGAACACAAATTACACTTGCATTACCTTCAAATTCCCTGCTGAACTGTTGACAGCAGCAAAGACTGCATCTAGTTAACACTGTAATCTACTCTCCAATGGATTTTAAAGACAGTGTATTTTGTTTATTTAATGTCTGTGTGGTTGTGATTATGTGAATGTGGGCACATATGTGTGTGGTGATGATATTTGACAATGCTAAGTCTACCAACTAATTTTTGTTTGTAACTGTATTAAATGCTTCAAAGAAAAGAGATATGTTATTTTCTTTTATTCAAATTTGAATTTTCAGTCATTTTTTTAGAGGCCTATATTAGTAGATAACTTATTCTCAATTGTACAATGTCACTTTTTGGGCTTATGCGCATTGACCCTCCTTTGGAACATCAAAACACACTTTTTGAGTCTCAAAAACCCCCAAGACTGTCAGTGAGGTTGGCAGGTATGCACAAGCTAGTCTGGAAAATCAGTCACACAATACATGAAACATCCATTAGTCATGCTGTATGATATATTTAGGACAAAATTGTAAATTAATAATGTTCTACATCACTCTTATCACTGTGGCAGGGATTTTCATGCATTGGCCAGAACATAATGCCACTAGATAGCATCCAACAAATTACATATTTTGTGATTCTGGCTGAATTAAAACAAGATAAGAGCAACCTGAAGGAAGGCCATTGCCTAAACACAAGTGTGTATAAAGCATGGTTTTTATAAAGGTTTAGAATTTTTTTCATAATATAAGAAAATGATGTATAATGGTAGTAAATGCATTGGCTATGTCTAAGCATCAACAACATTTACCATCATTAATGTTAATATCCAGACCCTTAAATTATCCAGACTCCATCATTAATGTTAATATCCAGACCCATAAATTATCCAGACTCCATCATTAATGTTAATATCCAGACCCTTAAATTATCCAGACTCCATATTTTCAAAATTAATAATAAAATCTTGTATTGTATATAAATTTCCCAAACATTAGGTACATTTACAGACACCAACAAAAAATAAAAATTGATGTTGGAAGGTAAGCTAAGGAATATTTTGTCCATATTAAAAACAGGTGATTCAAGAGAGAGAGAGAACTGCATAATAAAATCCAGTTTATTTACTATTAGTATCAAAACAACTAGCTTATTTCTGACTACATTTGTGAGGTTTCAGATGGAAAACTAGGTAAAGAGCCACTTTATAAATGTACAATACATTTGTGAGGTTTCAGATGGAAAACTAGGTAAAGAGCCACTTTATAAGTGTACAATACATTTGTGAGGTTTCAGATGGAAAACTAGGTAAAGAGCCACTTTATAAGTGTACAATACATTTGTGAGGTTTCAGATGGAAAACTAGGTAAAGAGCCACTTTATAAGTGTACAATACATTTGTGAGGTTTCAGATGGAAAACTAGGTAAAGAGCCACTTTATAAGTGTACAATACATTTGTATGTAAATTATAGGGCCTAGATACTATTTGCAACTAAAGCACAGTTCAATAGAGAAAATGCAAATCATCAGTCTAAATGGTACTGGTGATTATTCACCAGCGTCAGCAGATGAAAAATATCTATACGATTATTTCTTGCCAATCTCACCAGCGAGTCTTGGAATTAAGTATAATACATTCATTAGTCATGCCTCATGGCCCATATTCATGTAGTCATGCCTCATGGTCCATATTCATGTTGTTCTGCCTCATGGCCAATATTCATGTAGTCATGCCTCATGGCCCATATTCATGTAGTCATGCCTCATGGTCCATATTCATGTTCTGCAAGGTCTCTAAAATTACCATGGCAGGAAAGATCATCATTATGCCATATGAATGGCCTGTAGGTGGTGTACAACAAATTGACTATATCTGATTCTGTTGAAGTCCATTTGTAAGAGGTGAATGGCTGAAGAGCTGCCACCTGTTGAAGTCCATTTGTAAGAGGTGAATGGCTGAAGAGCTGCCACCTGTTGAAGTCCATTTGTAAGAGGTGAATGGCTGAAGAGCTGCCACCTGTTGAAGTCCAGTTGTAAGAGGTGAATGGCTGAAGAGCTGCCATCTGTTGAAGTCCAGTTGTAAGAGGTGAATGGCTGAAGAGCTGCCACCTGTTGAAGTCCAGTTGTAAGAGGTGAATGGCTGAAGAGCTGCCATCTGTTGAAGTCCAGTTGTAAGAGGTGAATGACTGAAGAGCTGCCATCTGTTGAAGTCCAGTTGTAAGAGGTGAATGGCTGAAGAGCTGCCATCTGTTGAAGTCCAGTTGTAAGAGGTGAATGACTGAAGAGCTGCCATCTGTTGAAGTCCAGTTGTAAGAGGTGAATGGCTGAAGAGCTGCCACCTGTTGAAGTCCATTTGTAAGAGGTGAATGGCTGAAGAGCTGCCACCTAAAAAGCAGAGATATTTGCTTTGGCTTCCATCCCTGTTTAACATTAGAACAATTTTAAAATTTTGCTTCAGCAAATGGTGAGAGATAGGTATCCTTTTTGCAGTGGCAATGTCATCATCATAAGCAATCTTACAATTTTGTGTGAAAGTTTGGTTTCATAGTTTTTCAAATTCATATGCAATGAGAATACATCGAAGGTTCAACACAAAACTACTGTAACTTAAATTTTCCAAATTTTACAGAAGGAAAAAACTTTCTCATTTTTCTGTTACACTTAAATATATCATCATATGCACACACATAACAGACAAGCATATAATAAAGCAGCCAGCAAGAGTGAAAGTTTTGAAAATAGTTTATTTTTCAACAAAAAAAAGCATTTAAGTGAGTTACAACAGTGTTGCAGCAAAATGGTGTTCTAATTGATCTGTTTGATTTATGCAAAACTATGGTACTTGACTTACAGTAGTACTGTTGAATTACCTGACAGCATGTGTTCTATGCAAAAGTATGGTAACTTGATTTATAATAGTATTGCAAAATAGTTTAGTCCATTCTTAGTCATTTTCATAGGCAAAACTAATGTAACTCAGTTTCCAAACAGTATTGCTTAAAGACTGAAGAACATATAATACATACAATTCATACTCAATAATAAAACACAATTTTAAAAACTTGAACAATACATAACATTTTAAATGATAAACTGCTAATACCGTATATTTAAACAATTCTAATTCAGTTTTAAAGTAACATTCACTTGAAAATTAATATAACATCTTAAATTCATATTTCATTTCTGTAAAATTTTGAACTTAGCTAAATCTACAATGTACATGTATGCCACAATAAGAACAAATTTCAGTGGTTTAAGGATTATTAAATATCTCATAATGAATGCATGACAAAACAAACTTTTTTGTGCAAGAGTTCTGTTATTTTGATTTATTATTGCATAAGAAAAGACAATATCTACTCATAATAAATCCACAGACCATTGCAGTGGTTCTTAACTATTAAGCTCCGCATAATAGGCAATGCAATAGAAGCTACATGTAAAATGGATGCAGTATTTACATGGCAACTTTAGGCTAGGGGAAACTAATTTATCTTGTAGCTGAATTTTGTATATTGCTGATCTAATTTGTTTTATAGTAGCACAACACATTGTTGTTTTTTTAAAAATTTTGATGATTTGTTTTAAACCAACTAAAATATACATTTTGTGTTCATGCTGCAAGCTGTGACTCCATTTTAGAACTATAATTTGTGAAAGATAAACAATCTTATAGTATAGTTCAATTGTTTTGACAGTGGAATCAAGTAACATTTCTTGCACACTTTGCTTACCATAACAATAGATTGGAAAGGAGATGAATACCCAAAATGAGAATAAAAGCATAAGTGTAGATATGGGAAATGCCATGAAAAAAATTGAGTTATACAGTGGGACCCCGCTATAACCCGGTAGTTGGGAGCCATAGAATCCGACCGGGCTATGAGCCGAACCGTGTTATAAGCAACCATGTACAATACCAACACATTTTTGGATTTAATTGGGGGGGGGGGGGGTTACATAAAGACGGGTGCGAAAATGCATGGCACAATTACCATTTTTGATCAATATATATTAAATGAGAAAACCATTTGCTGATATAATATATTACTTTATTCAGGATTATGAAGGAGTAATAATGGTAGGAAGATCTGAAACCATGATTCAAAATAATTCTTATATTTTAATTCACACTAAGCTCAAAACTCTAGCATTTAATTGGCTAATGTTGCATAATCGATGAATCTGATTTTATAAATTAGAGCTGAAATTGAAAATCTTGTGAAATAATAGTCTAGATCTCTTAATACAAGAATCCATATCATGATTGTGCCTTTATCCGCGATATGACTAAAAACTGATTAATGCAATGTTTCACTGTTTTTGTAATTGATTTTAATGGGATGAACATGCACTTCACTGCATTTTATTAACAAACACAGAATTGTGTATACCCAGTAAGACCATATTGGCCAAAGTAGGATTTTGTTGAAAGTGTCTCGTGTCAGTTTGATAATTAAATATACATTTAATCCAGAAAATGACCTCTTGGACATCAGTTTTTCTAATTAATCTGAGTTTGAGAATTCAGCTTTAACAGCTTTTGTGCCTGAATATAGAAGTTAAGAACATTTAAGATACAACTGTCCATAAACCAAATCCAACTTAAGGAATGGAGAATTCAGAAACTCAGGGCATTTTTGGACAAATATTTATGCAACCAGCAAAGAAGTAATAATGCTGTGCCATTTATTATTTGATATGTAATAGATAAACTTTGGTGGTAAAAATGTCAGTTTGTAGTACAGCTGTAGTATTTCATGCATACTATAGTGAAAGGAAGAATTGGTGATGTACTGACGGGATTTTTTTTTTTTTCACAAAGGCCGACTAAATCATCATATTTTTCTTTGGAGATGAGAGGTCTTTATCTTTCAGTTGTTGCAGGATGATATGTGGATTGGAAGGAACCTCATGGCTTCACCTAAGATGTTGAGCATAGTTTATTTCATAGACAGAGCCATTACATGTATATTGATATCAAAACTGTATAAAGTTTGGATCTTGTGCTGTAATTTTCATAGTTCTAACCATAGACCAGTAGAATTTACTCCCTATTTACATCCAGAGCAAGATTTTTCAATTGCTTTGACACTTCTTTGAAAGTGTTGAAATCATTGACATCCATTTCCTTCACAATGTTGGGTTTTTGAAGCCTTGCTGCACTAAGAATGGCAGCCTACTGGGGCATTGTATATAACGTTATATTTCTGCTGGCATTTTCTATTGCTGCATATATGCTATCATTCTCATTTTGGGTGTGACCCTTTTCTAGATACTTGTGGTCAGTGGATATAAGATTGAATTTTTGTAAGGCATAAAACAGCATTGATGCAAAAAGAAGTGTCTCCAGAGTCCTTTTCCACCCATATTCACTATAAACTTTTTAACAAATTTGTAAATGCCAGATACAATTTCACATGAAACTCTTGCAGATATATTCCATATGAAGCTGTAACTTTCTTTATTTCCAAGATTGTAAAGTGTCAGGTTCAAAGTCTTCTCATAATAGCAAGCTGACTCAAAACATTTCAGTGTCATAAGGACCTGTAAATCAAAGCTGCAACAATTCACTTTGAGACTGTGCTGCATTGTCTTTGCTTTACTTTTGTTTTTTCTATTTGTTTCTTTGTTTCTGACATCTTCTACTTGTCAAAACTGTCTTTTGCTTGGTTTCATATGATTTTGCATACTTAAGAAGAAAATCTCTTTGCCTTATTATATCACCTAGGGACCAGAATGTATGAAAGATTTTTTTCCCATTCTTCCTGAAGTATTTTTTCATGACACCTGTACCTACATTTAGGAC
The DNA here is from genome assembly GCA_029931535.1 of Margaritifera margaritifera. Lineage (NCBI taxonomy): Eukaryota > Metazoa > Mollusca > Bivalvia > Unionida > Margaritiferidae > Margaritifera > Margaritifera margaritifera. Next base: position 1,138,176 of record JAQPZY010001274.1, read on the forward strand.
AACGTCCTTTACCTGGCCAGAGTTTCTTAGAAATTTTGCTAGATTTCTCTGCCAGTGATCTTCTTTTCTTTCCCTCATTTCCATTCTATCCCTCTGGTGCTTTCTATTCTGTTTACAATTGTCCCCATTTTTTGTCCCATCAATCATATCCTGCCTATTTTCCTTGCCAAACTTTTTATCAATACCTCATTATCATTTAGTGCTACCTTTCCTGTCCCTTCCATATAGAGTATGTCCCCATAATGTTTACATGCATAATCTTATTATCATTGCTTTTTGTATCCATTCTCACTATTGTTGATTTTCCCTACATTTCAATGTCTAATGATGACAGCACTGATGATGATATGTTTCTCTCAAGCAATTTTAAGCTTTCACAGTAAATACTAGGACAGCCTGCACACTGGGCAAGGGTCACATCATCATCATCACCACCACCACCACCACCATCATCATCATCATCACCACCCCCACCATTATCATCATCATCATGTAAATTGTGTTTCAAATGAGCTAAAGGAATGTTTTCATCAGAAACTTCAGTATCAGAGTCTTTTGTGACCCATGTTGTGCCAGGGTCACTAAAACCTAAAAAGTTAGCACTGGTGGTGGTTGTAGAGCCTGAGTTTGCATATATAGTCTGTTCTTTGTATCATGATGGAACTATTTTAAAGGGGCAGCTGTCCCCCATGGTAATTGACAGTGTAAGGTCTCAGATAAACTTGAGCAGATTGTCTAATATTTAGATGAGTTGTCACCACAGCTGAACCATCTGTTGATGACAGTCCACTGGTATCCCTACTGTGTGAGTCAAAAACATTATTCATTAGTTAATTGTTGTTCCAAATGAGCCCAATGGTATATGATGGTGTTTTGCTACCAACTGTCAAGAAAGGATAATTAAAAAATTCAAGACATCTGATATCTTGTTCAAGGTTCTGGATTTGATCTTTGTCATCATTGGATTGGAACAGTATATCACTTGCTGGTTCATATAATGTTACTTGGCAAAATCCACCTTCTATGGATATTTTCCTGGGAAGTTCATTAGGCAGTAGATATGGTTGGCCCACCACACTTGCAACATTGGTAAAAAGATCGCCCTGAATCAATATTTTGTCCAATGTGGCTTGTAACCAGTTTTCCATGGGCTTCCATGGGCTTTGTGGATGCCTTGATAAATGTCACAAGGACACTACAGGTGTATTGGCATCCACTCCCCTTAAACAGAGGGTTAGCTTCATGCATTAATGCACACAGGCTCTTGATGGTACATACAATCAAAAAGAACACATGTTGGTGTATGAAATAAAGAAGTACCTTTCCCTCCTCTCATATGAAACTCTTATCAACCCATTTACATTCTCTTGACCATCCCATCCCCACCCCCATCCCTGTCCATAATTTTATGTGCATAGTAATAATTCTTAAAGCTTATTTTTTCCATTTAGATACACACAAGATTTGAAAAAATATTCTTCATATTTCCATGGCATTTAAGAAACTTAAATATCCTTAACTTCAATATTATGGACCTAATATTTCTAGTTTTGCTTGCATCATTTTTATTTTGCATGCTCACTAAAGAAGCAAGCATAATATGTGAAAATGAATCAATTTTTTATGTATCGCTGATAAAAACATTCACAACTTTAAAAATTCTGTCAAATGGTTTCTCCCTTTTCTTTTACATACATGCATCATATATTATTCTTTTTATTCAGAAAAGTAACTTTTCTAATGATAACTCAAGCAAAAAAGTTCACATGTAGCAAAAGCAATTTCTTTGTAAAAAAGAAAATGAATTAAGAAAAATATTTACCAGATTCAGCATTCAAATCTTCCACTTTTGAAACTTCTTCCGTCATCAAAATTTAAGGTGAAGGTCGCAAAAGGGAGCAGTTGCATTTGCAAATATACATATTATATATTTTTTTAATGAGAAAAAAATGAACTGATCCTAATTTCTGAAGATGAATTAGAATTTATTTCCCTCAATTGTTTTTTTCAAATCATGATGATTTTAAATTAAATTCTATAAACTTATATTGAGTTACATTAGTTTGGCAGGTATCAAAGAACTCCTTCATTAAACTACTCTGTTATGGAATACTACTGTAACTCGAGTTACAACAGTATTGCAGAAATTTGATCTGAGAGATAGTAAATGAAAAAAGTGATAAATCTTTCAAAACTGTGTGCACTGAGGCCTAAAAATTTCAGGATAGATGTGCAAAGTTTTTTTGTTCCAAAATGTGAAATAAAAATATTTTGATGAAAAATTGAGTTACAGTTGTTTTGCATTCAACCCTCGACATGGATGTACATCATACATGATTTGAAGGCAGAACCCTTGTCATCTTCCCTAATTATACTTCACACAAATGAAAGTAGTCTTGTAATTTATATAATGTAAGGGGAACTTATTCAGAGGATCTGTTGTCTCGTTGCCTTATATACATAAATGATAATTCTGTTGTTTTTTTGTTTTTTTTCCCAGTTGAAGTACGTCAGTTTGACACCCTACCGGAGTTGCTGAAACAGAGAGCCAGTCTACTGGTCAGTAGTGTGGAGAACCTGTCTACTGGGTACAGTCTAGGTGAACTTGTGAATGTCAAGGGCAAGGTCAAGATCTTCAGAGAGAACATGGAAATTGTGGCCACTTTCCATAGTATCCTTGTCAAAACTTATATGATCATGTGATCTCAGGACACACTATAGAATATCTTTGTCTGTAGTCACAGATTAACTTATTATACGATCATGTGATCTCAGGACACTCTATAGAATATCTTGGTCTATAGTCACAAAACTTGGTGAAATAGTCACACAACTATTAGAACACAAAAATTATGTCAGATTTAAAGCTTTACAATTAAAAATGGAGTCTTTTGAAATGGGTGAATTTGTTCAAGTACGTGAAACAAACAATACCGAGTTACAAAACCTTTTGTTTCCAGGATTAATTTGTATGCCCTTAAAAAACCTACATCTCTTGCTCTATACAGTGTTGTTTAGGTTTTGACAACATTTAGCTGAGAAGGGATATAATTATGTAAAACTTTAATTTATGGTCTTGCCTTTTTTAGAAGAAGATACAAGATATAGCAATGCTGATTTAAGTGGTGGCAGCAGCAACTCAATGTTAAAGTTTTTGTGCCCATATCTCTAAACTACTTGTAGGAATTTGATGAACCTTGTTCTGTTAAAGGAGTGAGGAATGTTTTTTTATTCCTCAAAGTCAGTTTCAGTCTGCAGTTGGAATGGGTGAGGGCAGTCAAAGGTCATCTCCCTCCCCCACTATTTGTATACATTACACATTTGAAATGATTCAATGCACATTTGTTTTAAAGTGTATTTTTAAAGTGTTTTAAAGTGTATTTTTATCTTTGGATATTGCAAAATTAAATTTCTTTTAAACCAACATTGCTTCTGGATTATGCCTCTGAGTTTGTCCTAACCCCCAAGTGCCATATCCCTGGGTCTGTCCCAACCCCCAAGCGCCATGCCCCTGGGTCATAACTTGGAAACCATTGCGATCCACACCCTATAGCATAATTTAAACTTTCATCACATTAAAAGACCAAGTCATGCCCCTGGGTCTCTCCCTTACCCCATGGAACTTGCTTGTGGATCAGAACCCACCATATAACTACCGGTATGTGCACTTATTTGGCATGAAAAGGGAAAGTCACATAGTAACTAACAGAAAGGTGTTAGACTGAGGCAGAGAATGCAAACATAGTATTCTGTGGAACACTGGTTCATTATTGGTAAAGATATATTTTGCAGAATTTCTTTGTTGTTATACATAATGAGATATTATTACCTTGACAAATGCACTAGGGAAGATAGAGGACCCAATGTTTGAAGTTCTACGTATGACCGAACTCCCCCATCTGTATGTGTCCTGCTATGACAAGCCATTTGAACTTCCATACAAAGTCACTCAGGAGCTTGCTATGCACAAAGAGGAGGCAGAGACTGGTCAATGTAGTGAGGTAAAATAATGTCAGATAGCTTTTACTAAAGGACCTACAGTATTTGTTCTATGATAAACTCAGGGGGCCTGCTTGTGAAATGTTTGGGAAAGTGGGGTATAAGGTAATCATTCAAAAATAGTTTTTTCAGACACAAAAATGAGCCCATTTTTCACAACAGTTTGAAGATGTGTTTATCATGGGAGAATGGGTTTATCATTGGAGTGTATATTTATCATTGGAGTATGGGATTATCAAGGGAGTATGGTTTTATCATGGGAGTATGTGTTTATCATGGGAGTATGTGTTTATCATGGGAGTGTGGATTTATCATTGGAGTATGGGTTTATCATGGGAGTACTACAGTTTCTAATTGTAATCAGTATTCAAGATTGTCTTCAAAGTAACTTATGGTAGATTCATAATTTTCATCTCTTAAGTCCACCTGTTATTACAGGGTTCATACACCTTTGGTGTGACAAAATTCAAGGACTTTATCCAATTTTTTCAAGGACCCAGATGCCCAGTGCACTTTAGGTATATTTATCAATGGCCATTTAAATGATTAGTGAGAATGTTGTAATTTCCTGACAAGGGGCTTCCTAATATTTGTGCAATAGGCTTGAGACTTTATAATAGAGAATAAAATTTTTTAAAAAATCTTAGGAGAATAACAACACTTTATTTCTAAGAAAAACAAATGAATTCAGATCTTTATATGAAGAACAAAAAAAAAACCTATAGATTACATAGCAAATAAGGTACACTAGGTTCAGCAGTACTTTAAATTCTTAACTCCAACTACACTACAAGTACAACTACTGGAGATCAGAGTCTGCTTGTATGACAGTCACAAATCATCATATAAAGAACAAAATACAATGGAAGGATAAAAAGTAGACAAAGTAGAATAGTCACAATCTTTTCTTTAAATTCTACACTCAAAGATACATTACCACACTACAACCACTGACTTTTGAAATTTTACAGGTACATTGACACTTAGATGTAAGTACATTGTGTAGAAAGCAACCTTTCTGTTAACAGGCATATGGCCATAATTTACACCCAAAGTTTGGTCGCGACACCGAAAAAGTCAATAATAGACTTCCAGCAGACTTCTGAATTTTAGATCGTATGCCGTAAATCAGAAGCTTGGATGTACAATAAGAACAAATTGTGACCAATTTTGTGTATATTTTTCATTATCTTTTGTTTCGAGAGTTTGAACATTTGATTCACCATGATTTAAAGTACAAAGATGTACCGCTGCCGCAGACAATAAATCGACGAAGAAGAATGATCGTTGGAAATGTATACTGTGATGATTATATGCATATTATTTAAAAACAATAGTTTATTCTATAACAAGGAATTCGTATGTTTGTTTATAATGTTTGGATGCACTTTTTAATCAGCATTCGCTAAATCGTCACTTGTTTGCCTAGTACAATTACTGAAATTGGTAAAAGATTGGTCACAATCAAATAAATTAAAGATGCATTAATTGCATTTGTTTTAAAATATTAGCATTATAATTATGGTTGTCATACAACTGATAATTTTATCTGCGAAAATTTGCAGGTCTTACTTGAATATTATTGTCGGTGACTGTTTAGAATATGATAATAATTTCTCAATAAATCGCGGTAGCTTAATAATCAAAACATTATTATCACAGTCTAATGATTAACTATGTTAACTTGAGAAAGAAAACAAACACGGGGGGAAATATCGCGTAGACAAATACAAACTATTATACATGCACGAGCACTGCATGTATGTCAGATATTCTGCTCACATTTTCATAAACATATATTCAGTCATTAAGCGCAATTTAGGGTTGATTTTTGGACCAAATATAACTTTAAATTCCTAATGTCAAGTAGATTTGGTATCGTATATAACAAAATCAAAATATATTTACGTATTAAGGTATTAATTTAGGTTAAGAAACACAATGACGCATTTTAGTATTGAATAAAGAAAAGATTCACGCACTTTTTAATGCCCTCTATCAAGTACGCGGGCAATCATAAATATCTGATTGGTCACGTGTTGTAAACGACCCAATAGCAAACAGTTTTATTTCGATTACATGACACAATGGTATGAAAAGAAACTTTTGTACATTTGTTTGTTGATTCAATTTATATTTGTCAAGGACTGAGGCTTATTTTCAAGTACTTTTCAAGGAAAAAAACGATTTTCAAGTACTTTTCAAGGATGAATCAAAATTCAAGTACTTTTCAAGGTAAAAACGATTTTCAAGTACTTTTCAAGGATGAATCAAAATTCAAGTACTTTTCAAGGAAAAAACGATTTTCAAGTACTTTCAAGGATGAATCAAAATTCAAGTACTTTTCAAGGTAAAAACGATTTTCAAGTACTTTTCAAGGATGAATCAAAATTCAAGTACTTTTCAAGGAAAAAACGATTTTCAAGTACTTTTCAAGGATGAATCAAAATTCAAGTACTTTTCAAGGATGAATCAAAATTCAAGTACTTTTCAAGGTAAAAACGATTTTCAAGTACTTTTCAAGGATGAATCAAAATTCAAGTACTTTTCAAGGTACCGTGCGAACCCTGTATTAAAGTTAAGTCCACATGTTAAGGTCTGAATACACGTATTGTCAACGAGCCTCATGTATTATACCTTATTTGGCTCCTGAATATTCCAGATTCCTGTTCAACACCACAAAAATTTTTAGTCCATCATAATGAATTCTGACTCACTGTCTGATCTGGTCCACTTTCTTGTCCCTTTCATGAGTGGATTATGCAGATTCTACTGTACTTCAAAGTACCAACACATCTTATGTATGCAACAGTTTTGACACCTTAGGCAAAGTCTTTAGGGTCATTTAGTGTAAAACCTGCCTGTAGGAGGCTCTCAACAAATTTTACTTTGAACGTAGGTGTCCTTCATGTAGAGTTTGAATGTGAAAGCTAAATCATGAAAAGTATGTATACTGGTTTCTCATTATAACACTGTTCTGGGGAGTCATAAAAGTTTGCTGTGATATATGCAAGTTTGCAGTATACTGGGTACATTATATGGAGACATAATTGAGCCAGTATAATAGAATCCATGACAATACCTGTGTTATATTTGGGACTGTGATATACTGAGGTGCTTTAAATGGGAAACCACTGTACAAATGTTGTCCTTTATCAGCAGGTATTCTTTATATGGAGATGTCTGTTAGTCTAAAGACAGGTTTTGCTAAAGTACTTTTAAAAATAAAACTGCCTTGATTTTGCATACCTGCACCACAAAGTCTTGCAGAAGGCAAGAGAAGAATCTTAAATTAATAAATTTGTGCACACAATCTTACATGTACTGGTACGAGATTATCAGCTTGCTGATATCTTTGACTTCACTAGTTTTGCCTTTAAAATTGGCAAAGACTTTTGCTGGGACACAGCATGGTGTCATCTTAGTAGGCTATGTTAATTTGTCTTGTCAACGAGCAAATTAACATACTTTTATCAGATTTATCGTTTCTTTAAAGAGAAATTATATGAATTTTTTATGCCCATCCATCTGTCCATCTTGTTATGTTTTTATGTTAAAGTCACTATGAACGGGCATTTGTTTTCCCATGAACACATTTCTAATCTTATGAAAATATATTCAGGTCTTTTCTCCCAATAATTTATGAATTTAACCAAAAAAATATTTTGGACAATGAAAATGCCAACCCATTTTTGTGACTAAAATTTGTACAAAGAGAATTACAAATAACTTTTGCTATTGTTTATTATTTACAGAGGCGACTTGCTATAGAGTTGAAGTCTGTCCTGATTGAACATTTTCAGAAGAATGGTGTGGTAGAGTTCTCTGCTCCTGATCTACTAAATTTGTCAAAGGTCAAGGACATCCTTGATAGGTCATCCACTGGCATAGTAAGTCCTTACATTGAATGATAATGCAGTGGTCCTCTTATCTGGTCATCCCTTCTGCAATGAAAAGCTGGGCTTATGAAAGGGATGACGTCTCATGAGGGGGACACAGTGATTAAGATAATACCATTTTAGTGTCAGGAAAGATGGACTTATAAAAGGGGTCTTATTTTTTTAGAGGGGGACCACTGCATTGACTTCCATCATCAATTTTTGTTATTTTAAAAAAATTACATTAATGACCCAGGGTCGGCACGTACAGGGACAACATACACCAGCAATGTACTATGCCTGTTTTTCATTTCTAGAAGTGGAAGTTAATACATTTTTTTTTATGTCATCAACGATTCAACATGATTTTATCCAACTTAAACACCCCCAAAAATTGCTAGATAAACCTAAATATTAGATTGTTTAAATTGGCTCTGGTTTAGTTACACTACATTTTCCTTTTTGATGTCAGACTATAAAGCAATGCCTTGTAGTCTGTAAATTTATTGTACTCTCTAAATTTTTATAGACCATTAATCCATAATTACTTTTTTCCTTTAGTTTCTGACAGAGAATTTTTATTCTTATTCAGATTCTATAAGTATATGTATTTAAGAATCAGCTGAAAATAATAATAATGTATACACCATAAGTAATTACTAAAAAACAAGTGTACGTAATATTATGATGCAATACCATAGCTAAAGAAATGGTTGCTTGGTTGCTTTGTAACTGCATTTTAAGCATATTATTGACTGTGTCATGCCAATTAAATGAGAGCTTAAGTTCCTTTACCAAAGACACACCAAGGCAGCCAACACAGGCTGTCCAGGGTTAGTATTGAACCCCGGACCCTTGGATAGCAAGTCTGATGTTGAACCAATTAAGCCATCCCAGCTCCCCAGCTTAAGAAAAGGACGAATTAGATTACCATATATAGTTGCTTGTAAGTCAAATTCAACTGCAAATAACACAGACCCTGATCTGACATTGCATTATATTATTTGCTGGCAGCCCAGGGTCTGTTGTTTGTTGTACTAATTAGTCATAATGAACTGCATAGATCCATATCTGCCAGTGCATTATGCAATGCCAGGTCTGGGTCTCTATGGTTTGCAGTTGGATCCAACTTATAAGCAAGTATTTATAGTAGGCTCTGCGGAAATATTGGCTGTGCACTTCTAAGGCATCTAATATTGTGAAGGGAGGAGTATGCAGTGAACTAAAGGATGAAAGAAAGAAAAGTTTAAATCATATTAATGTGTTTATTGCAAATTATAAGTGTCAGTTTAAAATTTGTAGTGTCCATTCAGTACTTTTCTTATGTGATTGAATAAGAAAGGATATACTGTATACTAGCTTGTAAGTTGGATCCAACTACGGACTGCACAGACCGAAATCTGCCATCATGTAATGTGGCAGCAGATCTGGGTCTGTGCAGTTTGATAGGAGTAATCAGTAGAACAAACAACACAGACTCTGATCTGCATGCACATTATGCAATGGCAGATCAGGGTCTATTTTGTTTGCAGCTATACCTAACTTATAAATGAGTATATATGGTAATTCACTTGAAAAATTCTATGATACTGTTTTAGATATTGATCCAAAATGATTTTTTAGCAAATTAATCTCAATGTACATTTAAAATAAAACATTTTGTTATTATGGAATAATGACAATATTAGCTGATGTTTGTAACTTAATAACATTATCTTTCTGGGGAAAAACTAGAACAAAGTATGTTTGAGACTTATCTTGATTTCAGATAAGCAAAAATCAGAGATATTTTCTTTTGTTTGGAAAGTTAAGTATCTTGACCCTAAACTCGGAGGTTTAGTGGAAATTATAAATTTTTTAATCCAGTGTGACTTTCATCTGTGGCAGAAATCCCTTGTCTGTATTTTCCAAGTTGGAAATTTGTTCTTGCAGATAAGCGGCACTTTTGAAAGGTTAATTGTCCATGTACAAGTAAATTGTGGCATGTAACTTGAAAGGTTAGTTGTCCATGTACAAGTAAATTGTGGCATGTAACTTGAAAGGGAAGTTGTTCTTATTTTGTCTGAGTGGTATTTACACAAGCACCATTCATACTTAACAGCGAGTACCATATGAGTATATTCTTTGTTGTAGGCAGCAATTTATCGATTAGGACTGAAACCAGCTGCAGTTTCTTTGGTTACAACCAGTAGGGGCAGATGGTAATGGTTTAGGTGATATCTTTTAATGGCTATATTTCAACAAATTTCATTGGCTGAAAAATATGGCTTCCCCGAGTAATCCATCATTTTAAACCAATCTTGGGACTCCTTCTGATCATGATGATGACACAGCATTTTCCTGGCAATGTATCTCATTGGATCATTTTCTAATAAAACTAGGGCAAAATGGTGAAATGTTGAATAAAAAGTCAGCAACTTTCATAGGGAATGCGATAAATAAAGAAAACGGGAGTTTAAAGATTGTTGGCCACAGGTGTTCCCTTGGCTTGAGACCTACAAAGATCGAACGATCGCATCTTGCAATATAAGTAAAGGTACCCCTCAATTGCAGACAAAACCAGTGGATTGTTTGCAGGACAGATTATCAGAAGGAAAAACACAGTTAACACATTAGAAAAGTGCAGAGCACAATACTTTTCAGTTAAAATTTTCTCATGAAAAGGCTAAATCTGATAAAACGCAAATTGTGGGTGATTTAGACAGAGTTATCAATAAATACAATGTGAGCCACATCCAGCATTACAAGAAGCTGTTTATCACAGCATATGCCATAGCAAAACAGAATTTGTTTCTTCTTCAGACTATGAATTTTTTTGTGAGGTGCAAATAAAAAATGGTCTTGAACTTAGAACTGATCACATCAATAGAACCGCATGACTTTATTGAATAGATTTCATCAACATTATTATCTGACGTCCTACTGGAAAATGTCAAGGATACAATCTCTACAGCTAAATTCATGTCCATCCTGTCAGATGTTAGTACTGATTCAGCAGTTATAGACCAAGAATGCATTCATGTTAGATTTGTAGACCCCGATTTTGAAAGGCCAATTACAAGCTCGGATTCTGACATTTTTTTAATTGCAATTAAGAGGGGACTTTGTAAACTGGACATACATCTTGATGGTACTGATAACAAACAATATAATGGCCCTCACCTTGTTTGAGATGAGACTGTCGATGCAAATGTTCGGTCATCCACTGTCAATTTTCACTCATCTACTTGAATCCGAAGAGAAACAGTTTATGCATGTGAAGACCCTAGTAGAATTGGCCTTCACACTTTCACCTTCCACAGCAGAGTGTGAAAGGTTATTTTGTTCAATGAACCAGATTAAAGCCACTTTTGGCAGTACACTCAGTCAGACAAATCTAATTAGTCAGATGAGGATTGCTGCCATTGGACCTAGTTTACCTGATTTTGAGGCCATTGAAAGTGTAATAAATCGTTTAAACAAAGACCCTGAACAAGGCATCTCAGCCATAAAGCCAAGCAGCTGAGTTCTCAGCCTGAACCACAACCTGATACAAGCCAGTCTCAGCCAGTTGATGTGGGACAGTAAGGCCAGAACAAACGTGAAGCAGGCTATATATAGCTTCTGGACAGTGTTCTATTCAGTAATCAGTGTCAACTGAACCTGTATGTAATTGTGCTTGTGACAGTTTAACCTTTTAAACAGTTGATATTTTGTTTGTTTTCATTGCCAAAACACTGACTTACCACAATAAAATAACAAATTACTTAAAGGAGGTTTGTATAAACTTTATTGTTTTCTCGTTTCTATAGTCTAAGTATACTTTTTACAGCAAAAATAGGACAAATTGAAATATTATCCAGTATATCTTACATGTCACAGATCCACACTACATGCATTTAAGTGGTACAGTTAAATAAAAGTAAAATATTTAATACTGTCTTCCACTATTCTTTCTAATATGAAAAATGTATGGACAAGTTGGTTTTATATGAACAAGTAATTTTTTTAATTAACTTGTCCTTGGACAAATGGATTTTGACACAACTTCTGCACCCCTGCCACTGGGGTAATCAATAATTTTCACAGTTTATTTTATGCTCTTTTTCACACTTTAATGTTAGGGTGATTTCATTATAATGGCAAGTATCAACAAAGACTATTATATTCTAGTTCTCAAAAAGGGCACAAATAAACTGCACAATAACAGCATCTTAGATTCATTTGGAACATATCCACTCTAATTCTAAAGAGAGAAAAACATACTTATCTCAGAGAAAAGATCTAAGCACATTTTCCAAAGTGAGACAAACACCTATCACACAGAAAAATACTTGTGGGATATCTTGGTGTCACCTCCTGGTTTGAGCAGTATTGCAGATGCATATCATACTGAGAAATACATGTTCATGATGAAAAACAAAAGAAACAATTTTATACATTGCAGCAAACAATGAAAAGCTGCACTTTATACAAAAAGTGCTGTAACTCCAGCTTTTTGAGAAAATTTCAAAACCAATCCATCTATTTTGGCAACCAAAAATATTGTTTGCGGCATTGAGTGGTTGCAATGTGCAGGTTTGTGATCTATTAGTTCTATCTGAGGCCTTTTTCTGGTATGTGACAGAGAAAGTGAAATAGTTTCTGATTGATACTACCACTGTATAGCACTTATATTTAAAGGTCATTTATTGTTGGTTATATTTCTGAGAAAAATACAAAGAAGAACAGAAAGTTAGCATTGCATATAATATACGGTTTGCAGTATATTTTCCCCACCAATATATTGATTTGAAAATGCTGCAGAAATTCGGCACCACAGATATCAAGGGCTACTGTATGCAGTACATACCATATATACTCGCTTACAAGTCGAGTCCAACTGCAAAGTCCAACTACAAACTGCACAGACCCAGATCTGGCATCGCATAATGCGCAGGCAGATCTGGATCTATGCAGTTTATTAGGAGTAATCAGTAAAACAAAAAACATAGACCATGACCTGTCAGCACATTATGCTACGGCAGATCAGGGTCTGCCTTGTTTGCAGTTGGACTCGACTAATAAGTGAGTACTATGGTACAGTCATTATCAGCTTTATTTCTAGTCCAAATTTACATTTTTGTAGTAATGCATACTGCTTTCTTGTGCTTCTTCAGGTGTAAATAGTGGTGTGAATCCCAGCTTTTCGCTAGCTTTAGTGTTCTTAAAATATATGTTCATATTTATATATTGCACACTGTGTGACTGGGCTTGTAGATCCTTTTTTGTGAAAGGGGAGATGATTCTTACCACTCCCTCTGCCGCACGCAGAGAACCATATACTAGCCAATAAGGCAATTTGTAGGATGATAACCTGTATCCACGGGCCTTTAAATATGGTTCCATGAAATCAAATGTATTTTGTGGCAGAGTATCATCAGGGGTATAGAAGACTTCGCCTCCAAGCTCCTGTCTTTCTTTCAAAGCTTTGTCAGCACAGATAAAAGACCAGGCTGTATTGCCGACATACACTGCTTGGAACAAGGCTTTTCCATCACCAACACGATAGAGAACGCCGTTTGCTCTATGGGCAGACTTCAAACCACTGAGGATAAAATATGGGTCCCCCTCACCATACATCACGTTAGCCCTTAAGGAGATGGTGTGTAGTAGGTTTCCTGTGTACACGAAAGCATAATCATTCAAAAGTTACACCAGTGAAACAGTTTTTTGCATGTCATTATAATTGTTTATTATATACCTACCAATTGTCTACCCAAGAAAGAGTCAGAATTTTACCGTCATTTCCTACAAGTAGGAAAACGATACTATCATTTTCTAATTCCGTATTACCATACTCTCAAACGAGATTGGTACTTCTGTATCCTCGAGGTTTTCTTGGTGACAATAGCAGCGCCCCTAGCGACGGAATGCCAACACTAGCAGTAAACAAAGCTCTCACAGCGACGTTAGTTAAGAAACCTTGCGTTATATGTAAAATACCTGAAAGGTCTAAACCATGTTTTTGTGACAACAACAAGTAAAAAAAATGAAAAAAAAAACAACAAACATTTATTCCTTTATTTTGAAATAGTGAAATATAGCCAAAAGGGTTCGTCTGAAACAAAGATCACATTCGGAAATCGCGTACCAACCATTACAGTTGTACAGTACAACCCATTTACGGAAGTTCATAATTGGTAACGTTAGTGAGTTTTTCGTTTAATGGATGAATTTGAAATTATAAATGAGTAACATTCTCTGTAACAAATCTGTATCATCAAGTTCAAAAAAAAAAATCCAATCTTGCTGTAAATAACTCGAAATAATGTTGTCATTCCCATGTCAAGTCCGCATCGGAGCCTCTCACAATGTTACGCCAGAAACAGTTCAACCACTATTACCCTGGCCTCCGAAAGAAACTTCCAGAGTCATTGAGCTGGTAAAATTTTCCGTGATGCAAAATTTGAGAACTGCACAGTAACTGAAAATCACATATATGAGTCTGCTGTCCCCAAGCGTCGAAGAATTAGAGTTATTGACAGTGATCGTAGTCAAACTGAGTGAGCGTTGTTTCACAAGCTTCATTCATAAAACTAATATTCACGCGCATGTCAGCTTTTCAAAATTAAATCGGTTTATGCTTTTAGATGAAGTTCCTATTAAAGAGGTTGAAATATTTAGCAATTTCTTGTGTTTTTCAGCTACATATAGTGATTTTATTAAATTGTCTGAAAATTGATAGGTATATAAAAAAAATATCATTATCACAGTAGTGCAGTTTTGATTGCTAGATCACGTTTCGTTGTCAGCATAAAAAATCCGGATCATGACTCGACGCTTCGCGTCTCATAATGATCCGGATTTTCTAATGCTGACAACTCGACGTGATCATTCAAGATCGCGTTACTGTGATAATACTATATATGTATGTGATCTAGCATTCAAGATCGCGTTACTGTGATAATAATATATATGTATGTATGTGAGGGGAATAAGTATGAGTTGTACTCATTGACTGTTACTTGGACTAATATGCCCATGATCTTATTTGAAAGCAAACTGACATAATCAAAAAAAAAATCTGTAGCAAAGTAATTTTCTCAGTTATCAGTATCCTAATTTAGCAGACATGCAAAAGTATTTTCACCCCCAAGCTCCACTACAAGGGATGGATCCTAACCCCAAGCTCAACTCCCGGGATGGATTCTAACCTCAATCTCCACTCCAGGGGATGGATCCTAACCCCAGTCTCCACTCTAGGGGATGGATCCTAACCCCAAGCTCCACTCCAGGGGATGTATCCTAATTCCAAAACTGTTGTGCTCATCTACAGACAACTACCAATCATATTCCAAAGTTTGAAGTCTCTCTCATAAAAGGTGTCGGAGTTGTGTAACACTACACAGCTTATGAAAATCAATACATATTTGATATCTACCATATATACTCCCATATAAGTCGAATCCAACTGCAAGCTTCATAGACACAGATCTGCCATCGCATGATGCACCGGCAGATCTGGGCCTATGCAGTTTGTTAGGAGTAATCAGCAGAACAAACAACATGGATCCTGATCTGCTGGCGCATTATGCGATGGCAGATCAGGGTCTTTGTTGTTTGCAGTTGGACCCTATTTATAGGCAAGTTTATATGGTAATTACATATGCTGAAAGTGTTTCCATGTCCCAAACATTGCAAGCTGCACCCCTAGGGGATGAATTGAAATTCTGAAACTGTTGCATACATCTACAGACCCCTCTCCCTACCTCATATCTCAAAGTTTGAAGTCTCTATCTTAAGCAGTAGGAGTTCATGAGTGAATTATGCGCGACATTATGGACGGGCAGTATCACATAATTTCCGCTTTTTCTTTGAAAAGCTTGGGGATAGAAAAAAAAAAAAATTCTTCTTGTATAAAGAGAAGTTTAAAGTATAGGTAAATGTCCGTATAAATGTTACATATCTACAAGGTGATTGAGTGATGCCAGGGCTGATGTTGATACAATAAACAAATGCATATTAAATTAAAGAATAAAGAGATCTTCATCATTATACTCCAGAGAGTGTATATAAAAAAGGGAAATTGTGCAAATATAAAGCTTAGAGGCTTGACACATTCTATATGAATTATGTATTACTTTGTTGCAGTTAAAATTTAACTGGATTAGTTGATAAGCTTAATAGCTGGTTAACTTTTTGATGGTCCGAAAATTGGAAAAAACTTATTATTCAATTTTCAGTTTAGTAAGTAAGTACGTTATACATCTTTCGCATTATACTCAGATAGATAGATAGATAGATAGATAGATAGATAGATAGATAGATAGATAGATAGATAGATAGATAGATAGATAGATGGATGGATGGATGGATGGATGGATGGATGGATGGATGGATGGATAGATAGATAGATAGATAGATAGATAGATAGATAGATAGATAGATAGATAGATAGACAGACAGACAGATAAATAGATAGTTAGACCTTTAGCTGTAGTGGTTCCATTAACTTTCAGTACTAGACATTCAGCCTCATATTTTGTGGTTGGGTATCCTGGAAATAGGAATTTTTCAGGTGGGTGGGTGTTTTCCTCGGTTCCATTTACAATATCCTCTGATCCAACAACAACATCAACAGTGCTACAGAAAATAATCCTCTTAACTCCTGCCTCCTGGCATGCAGAAATCACATTCTCTGTACCTGTTGTCAAGAAGTGTTTATATATTTTTTATATACAAAAAGATCGATGTATTTTTCTGTTTCATCTGACAATTGATATGTCTTGAGATTAAACTATATATATATATATATATATATATATATATATATATATATATATATATATATATATATATATATATATCCATCAACACATTCGTACTACTTTCTTGCTATTTTAAAGAAATACACTTGAATTGTGTTTGTAAAACACGTATCCCTATGCTTCTCCTTTGTGACCTCCAGCTTAAAAAGTTTGATCTTCTTTGGTAAGAACTTTCCCAAGGACAAATGTCAGAATGATGTGAGCATTTGTCTTGTCATGCCCAATAACTGTGTATATGATTATAAGGTGGGTATCACATTAGTTTCCAAGTAAGGCTGAACCCTAGGGCCAATGTCGTCAGTCGCATATATAAATCTGTCTTTTCAGGCCCGTTATGTGTGTGTGTATATATGTGTATATATGTATATATGTGTGTATATATGGTGGGGATCTGAACACATAGTTTCAAAGTTATGATCTAGGGGCTAAGTCCCTGGGGGTTGGGATGGACTACTGCGTCAATGCTTGTTGCATGCATACATTTATCTTGTCAAGCCTAGTGAGTATATATATATATATATATATATATATATATATATATATATATATATATATATATATCTATATATATATATATATATAGGATCGGGATCTCAGTGGTTTTAAAAGTTATGACCCTGGGGTTAGTATCAGTTGCATTTATAAAGTTGTCTTTTCAACCCAGTACATGTATATATGGTTATAGGGTGGGGATCTCAATAGTTTATATGTTATGACTCAGGGGCTGTGTCCCTTGGGGTCAGGGAAAGACCCTGCGGTATGATCCATAGATATGTGTTGACACTTGGGTCATTGATCACACATGTGAGTTCTCAGACATATGAGACTAACAATTCTGGAGTCAATTTATGTAAAAACAACCTTACTTGCCTCCCCCCACCCCGCTTATTGGCACAATCTATAAAAATATGCCTCTTACTGAATGACTCTTATTGACCCAAGTTTCATTTGTCTAGCTCGAACGGTTTAGGAAGAGTTCAGTGACATAACACACGTACGTAAGTATGCCCGTACATACCGACATACTGTATAGCAATATTCCAGTGACATAACACACGCACGTAAGTATGCCCGTACATACCGACATACTGTACAGCAATATTCCAGTGACATAACACACGTACGTAAGTATGCCCGTACATACCGACATACTGTATAGCAATATTCCAGTGCTTCTTTGAACGCATGGAGATAATATATAAATAAATAAATGGTCAGAATTTCAGTGCGATTTCAGTCTGATGGAAATCTAAACAGATCCGTATACTTAGCTACCTACACAGAAACAGTTAGAAATAAATACATACATACATACATACATACATAAATACATACATACATACATACATACATACATACATACATACATACATACATACATACATACATACATACATACATACATGATAGATATATAGATTTACCTCGGACATTCACATTTCTCATCCCTTCATAGTCTGGGAAAGTGCCATAGCTGATGAGTCCAGCCACATGAAATACACTGTCCACATCTTTGCAGGCTGCCAGCACTGTCTGTCTGTCTGTCACACTGCCCACTATACTCTTGATTGGTTTTTGACAGGCCATCTTGCCACCCTCGAGACCTGAAATAAAATTTAGTTAAGATAGATTATAGTCAGGTTTTTGTAATTGATGATGCTTGTTCGTCCGTGCGTACGTGCTTGATGTCGCATAACTCCCTTTAAGATGGAGATTTAAACCCTGGAATATTTTTAGGGTGTCTTGTAAATGTGCACAATTGTTTTGGACTTTTTTGTTCTTTTTTCCTTTTGTTTTCCATTCTGAGAGTCACAGCTGAAAATTTTAGTGAGTAACTGCACCCCCCCCCAAAAAAAAAAAAGTGGTCACATGCAAAACTTTGCTGTATATGTTTAGCTTCATGATTTTGTTATAATGATATTTTTGACTTGGTGTTGCTGATGCCCCCCCCCCCCACCAAAAAAATAACAAAAAAAAAAAAAAAGTAGAATCGCCAAATTTTAATTTACATTCATGTCATTTACATATTTACATTTCATTTTCGTCATCAGCAACATCAACAAGGAAAAACAAATGTTTCGATAAAAGGTACATGTTGAAGTTTACAGAATCAGAAAATATTTCACCCCCTCCCCCCATTTGCTAGTGTAAAAAATTATTTTTACCTTATCTTTCAACCTGAGTATGTACTTCATTGAATACGACAAACTAACTCAAATAAAATTACTTCTTTTATAAACAAGATGTATTTTTGATTTAAAACCAAATAATCATTTGTTTTATTCTTTACGAGTCTTTTCGTGTGCAAGTTTTGTTTCAGCTGGAGGCTATTTCTTCACAGTCATTTTTGTTGTTGTTTTTTTGGCCAAGGGAAAAAAGTGGAGAATACGTGATACCGCCTTCCGAGCAATAGGACGTGCGTTGTAATGTCGTGCAACTCCATCTTAACCGTCCGAGATAGAAACATAAAACTCAAAGATATGACGAGATGTGGCTTTTAAATTTGCAGAACGGTTATAAATCTTCATTCACCACAGTGGAATAGGGGTTGGGTTTTGTGGAGTCTGGGGATGGAGAATGATTAACTGAAGAAAAGAGAAGAAAAAAAAAAATTGGAGACATCCTATTCAAATGAAGATTTCTAGTTTTTAATATTGTTTATTATCCACACCCATTTTTAGAAAGTGTCATAGTTGATGCTATACGCAGTGTCTGTGCGTCCGTCCGTCTGCATGTCTGTCAACACACTCCTCCTGTACTGCAGGGTGGAAATTAACGAAACTTTTTAGTTAAGGTCCCCCATGTGGTGACTGTCTGCGAGAGGGGAGACACTATTGGCTCCCTCGTGTGGAGGTTCAAAAGTCAAATGCACAAAAAATTTCTGTTACAGTTACATTTTCAAAATATTTGATGACAATTTCTTATAGCGTGAAGACGCATCATATATGTGACGGATTTTGCATTACAACCTCTCGGTAACTGTCTGGGGAATGGGGACGAGTACGGGTGGGTGGGGGTAGGGGAGCGTGTTGGAATATGCAGTGACAAGCGTGAGAATTTTCAGTGGCGAGCCATTGCAGTTCATCAAAATTTTGCCATTATCTTGACCTAGTTAGCAGTTTATAAATCTTTGTTATACTACAATCCAATTGAAGCACTAGAATTTAAGTATAATTTGTGAATAATTTGGAATGAAACTGCCTTCCTAAATGGTAAGGTGTAGTAATGTTGAAATTTTTATTAGTATAAGTTGAGTTTGTATAAGTTGCAACTAAAAGACCTACCTTTACATGGACTGCTGTTGAACTCCTTGATATCCAGGACTCGTATCTGCTTGACATAATCAGCTCGTGTCTGGAGTAAATGAACTATATGTTGTCCCAGAAATCCCGCACCACCCGTTACCATGACAACGTCCCCGTCTTCTGTGGCCATACTGTCTTTGAGTTTGGTCTTTGTCAAACTGAATTGAGATATATCCGATTTGGAGCTGCAACTAGACATTATTGCAAGCGAAAAATTAAAATGAACCGAGATCAATATTTAAAGTATCTTAAAAAATTATATTGGGTTGGTTGAAAAGAGTATAAGCTGCTTTCTCAGTTATTTGATTAAAATTAGGAATTTTGTTTTATACAGAAGTTTTGTTGACACAGTTGTGCAGCATAAAATAAAATTCTGCAAATAATACTTTTTAAAACTGCTCAGTTTTATTTTAGTGTTTATACTAATTCCAGGGTCTTAAGAACTTATTGAATACGTAAAATATTTCTGTAGTTTTAATAAATTTCAAATGTACACATTTACATCAAGGAACGCAACAAAATGTTCATTTCCTGTTGAGAAAATGGTTTTTTTTAACAAGCAAGGGAGACAAGCAATAATATATAAATCCTTGCCTACCATAATTTTTATTTAAAATCCAGAATACAAGAAGAGATCGATAGTAGCCCGTATGCCTAGAATTAATGAACAAAAGCAGATTAAAACAAAATAAAAATGGAAAACAAAAAAAGTGAAACCAAAAATAAAAAATTGAAAAAGAAAACTGAATGTTGCTTTAAATGCGGGGAGTTTTCATTGTATAGTCTTAATAAATTTAACAAGCTCTATAATCGCTTACAAGAACAATTGCAAACAATCAACAAGTTCGGTAAGAACAAGAACAGTTGCAAACATTATGTTCGATAAGAACAAGAACAATTGCAAACAATCATTAAGTTCGGTAAGAAAAAGAACAATTACAAACAACCATTAAATTCAATACGAACATGAACTATAACAAACAACTGTTAAATTCGGTAAGAACAATAACAATTACAAACAGCGATTAAGTTAGGTAAGAACAAGAACAATTACAAACAGCGATTAAGTATGGTAAGAACAAGAACAATTACAAACAGCGATTAAGTTAGGTAATAACAAGAACAATTACAAAAAGCGATTAAGTTAGGTAAGAACAAGAACAATTACAAACAGCGATTAAATTAGGTAAGAACAAGAACAATTACAAACAGCGATTAAATTAGGTAAGAACAAGAACAATTACAAACAGCGATTAAATTAGGTAAGAACAAGAACAATTACTGTAACACTAAGATTATTTATATTGAAACCTCTTTTAAATCCTTAGATAATGAAAGCAACCAACCTCCTGTATGCTGGTTCCTGTGGGAATAATTCCGCGTATATATGTATGGCCACGCTTATTCTCGCAGATCGAATTATATTAAGCATATTTCTTGGTTCCAACTAAAGGTTTATCGATGGCTTTCACAAATATGTCTCTAGGCTATACCATCTGTACCTGATGCTAAGGCAGACTGATATAATCAGATTGCTGTCTGCGGTTCCTGCTGTGATTATGGTGATGAGTTCTCCTTTACTTTGCAATGTTTGCTTTTATTTATCTAACACGTACACGATGACAAGACCAGTACTTTGCACTGATTCTAAATGTCTTGACGAAACTTATTCCATGACACCGCAGTTCCTTCAAAATCTATCGAAGATATGTAGGTTCATCACACATTTCTATTCAGTTTTATAACCCTCAAACTAGATTATGTTTGTCAGCGATAACAGATTGTCAGTTTCGCTCCTCACAAAATCAGATAATATAGTTGAAATATGGTGTCTTTTTAATAAGCTTCTTTCGCAACATCGTAAGACAACGATCTTCTGAACTGGCGAGGATTTATTCCTAGAAAGTTAAATACCTGCTGTCCCCTGCATCATCGTTTGAAATGCGTCTTGAAAAATGTTCTTGACACAAAAGAGTTCACAGTTGTATATGCAAGTTGATTAAATTTAGTGAGTGTAATGGAACCCTTCACTCTTAGGAAAACAGCATTCATAAAAAGATGTATATTGGGCAGACACATAGAGAATCGTCGTCAGTTGCACGCAAAATCTTCTATTCCAGTTATGGCTTTGTTTAACAACAATTCGTTGAAGTCCGCCTTGGAACTGAGGTGGTCGAGGAGATCAAGACCAACTGCAGAGATGTCATCAAGAATCGAGGCTAAGCCGATATTAAAAATCGCAGTGAACCAATCACAGTTTCAGTAGCATGTGAGATTAATCTGTGTGTGGTGGACTAATTATTAGAAGAGTTATAGGCTGTTATCTCTGGATAGAAACGTGGATATTAGTTTATTATTTATTGATCAATACATTTCATGGAATAAATGGCAATATCAATCCATATATTTGGACGGCAGTTGTAGATTGGTAGTCAATCAAGGTTGTAGCATTGTGGATTATATAATTGCCTCAACATTATTTTGTGTTATAACCCTTTTTAGTGTTGAGGATAGAGATGAATCTGTTAATTGTTCTCTTACATGCAATTTAAAATTTCCTTTGACCGAAAATAAACAGACAATTTAAATGATACTAGTTGCAGCTTTTCAGTCAGTTAGATATAAATGGGATTAAGAAATGTACATTTTAAAACAAATTTATATGTAATATAAACAGGAAACAATTTTTGGGGTTAGTGAACCAAAATAGTAGTGATACATGTGTTTCGTTAGTAACGGAAGTGTATCAAGGTGCTGCTTCTCAAATGCTAGTAAAATACTTCAACTGATTTACAACTATATAAAGGAGCTAGGATTCAGTTAAATATGATCATTAGTTCTGGAAAAGAAATATATGCGCAAAGAGAACGAAGTATTTTAGAAAACTCAAGACATGATCCTACTTTATTTTGGAAACATATTAAAAGCTGTAGCTTCAAACCAAATACCTTGTGTGGTATACCCTGACAGAAATGGTTTACATACATGAACTCTCTCTTTTGAATAGAAAGTAATGGCTGTCGCTTTTGAATAGAAAGTAATGGCTCTCTCTTTTGAATAGAAAGTAATGGCTCTCTCTTCTGAATAGAATGGAATGTCTCTCTCTCTCTCTCTCTCTCTCTCTCTCTCTCTCTTTTGAATAGAAAGTAATGGAATTGTCACAGATGTACAAGATTTAGAAATTAAGGTATTAAACAATTATAGTGATTTATTAAACTCACCTTTCACGGAATTAGAGATACAGAGGAATATAGCGACGTTGAAAAACTTCCAAAGGTAACGGTCTTAACGTATCGGGTCAGAGTTCTTTAAATTTGCATCATCAGAAATAATACCCGTCCTAAAAACTATTTTATGATATAATTTTCAATAAAGGTATATTTCCGATTTCTTGGGGTGAAAGCATAATTTGTCCGATCTACAAGGATGGCTCTCAAACTGAACTTTGCAATTATAGGGGCATGTCCCTAACCAGTGTTAGCTGTAAGATCTTAATTTCAAAGCTTAATAGACTTATAAGTGGGCAGAGGATAAAAGTGTTATTGATGAATGACAAACCCGTTTTAATTGGGGTTACTCAACAGTAGACAATTCTTTTAGGTTACAGTCAGTGGTACAAAGGTATATCACAAGGTCTAGTGGTGGATTGTATTGTTTGTTTGTAGATTATCAGGAGTTACATTAACCTCATTAAAATATTAAAAACAGAACACTGTATTACGAAGAAACGGGTAAACCCGATTTTCAGATTTCTGTACAGGGTAAACCAAATAAAATAGTTATTTAACACTATATCTAATAAAGCAAGTGGAAGTGATTTTTTTTAGGTTGGATAAAAGAAGGCAAAATATGGTATGGGAAACCTAAAGATAGTGATGCAATAGAATCGACTACATTTAAATCAAATCAACCGTTAGATAATATAAGCAGGCAACCGATAACAGTTGCTGACAGGCAAAGAAGAACAGTTCATAAGGAAATAGAAATGAAAGAAATTAACACAAATAGACTATTTAACCAGCAAGTTAGAAAAACAGAGACTTTAGTTGATGAATACCATAAAGGAACTGGCAGTGATTTATTTAATGGAGTATATACGATCATAGAAGAAAGAAAATTAAGAGTTTATTTGATTGCTGCTGATGTAGTAAATTAAAAAAAAATATCAGTGAAAACAGACCTTGATTTGCTTGACAGAGAGATAGAAAATATGAAAAGACATAGCTAAAGAAAAAGATGCAATTAAAAAAGCTAAACTTTTGCAACCCCAAAAAAAAAAAAAAAAAAAAATTATTTAAATCAAAAGACCACATATAGTGGTCATTTAATAGATACAAATGAAAACTTTAGAGAAAATATAAACTTAAATCTTATAGTTAAAGAAAAGTTTCCATCAGGTGTAAGGTTAAAAAGGGATGTTCAAAGAAGAAGGTGTAACAAATGACTAACAAGAAGATGTGGTAGCAGGAGCGGCGGTTCCACAGATTTGTTTGTTGATAAATTTAAAAAAAGGTATGAAAAATATTGCCGCCTATTTTTTTCAGTTAGCAAAAAAAAAAAAAAAAAAAAGCTTCAGCATTTCTTGGTGTATTCCCTCTTCCAATTAGTATTGGAGAGCCAGAATTAAAAAGAACGTGATCCCAGTCTGGGTCTTTAGTCACAGCCATCATACAGAATACCATCCTCTCTTTTGCTTGGATGACGTACGCGTTACACGTGTGGTATATCGCTCAGCGAAATTTGCGTTCGTTTTCGTCTTTTTGGCATTTTACCTACGTTTTTGTATCGACTGAGAGTTCGTCTCCTCATTCCTTGCTTTATTTGAGTGTTATCTGTGTTCTTTTTGTTAATTTTGTACGGGGTGGGGTGGGGGGTTGCACTTTGCTTGACAGGCGGTGATACATTAAATTGTATCCCCCTTCATTGTTCCGATACTAGGGTAAGTATTATCTACCTTTTTTTAGTTTTAGGATTGTTTATTTGGGTGAATTTTTATCTTTCAGCGTTTCTAATTTCGCAAGGTGTGGGCAAATGTAGGTACAGGTAGGCACTATGGGACACCCACCGTCCTGCTTAGCGTGCACATGTTGTGCACGCACGGACGGCTGTTCAGTTTGTTGTCTCTGGTCTGACCAAGTGTTGGACTTCGCGGAAAGTAGCCACACATACAGGGAGAGGAAGAAGGGCTCCTCTCCATCCTCCTCTTCACTGGACGATCTGATGTGGGGTCTTCCATCAGATCTTCGTCGCCAGCGCGTCTTTGAATAGTGGCCAGTCATTCACTGGTCACCGAGTGTTGATTATCGGTCTGGGAACAGGGAACGGGTCAATACTTCGTTCATATATTCCCGTTTAAACCCGATGGGGAGAGGGAGTCGGATTGTACTCGCCCGACCCGGTAGGGGGATCCAATCAGCATCCCCACTCCGTATGCTCCATTTTAATCTCTACGGGATGTTGGCCCCCCCCCCTTTCAGAGAAGTGGGCATTCCTTCCCCCCAAACCTCTCATGGCACCAAGGATGTCCCTTCCTTGGGCGGACGCGACAGACCGTAGACCGGCTCCGTCTTATCCAGCCTGGGGCAACAAAATGGGGGTGGGGGCACAACTCACCCTCTAGACGATCTAAAAGGAATCAGCGATCCCATTCTCCCAGGAGGTCCGCTAGTAGGGTTAATCCCATCCCTTCCCACCCTCCATGAGCGGTTTCGGGATACCGGTAACCCAATTTCAACCTCGCCCTCTCAGGATAGAGATATTGGGAGGGACTGTCCTGGCTCACCTCTGGAACAGTTTCCGGACGATGATGTAACCTCCATCATGGCGGACTCAAATGAGTTCTCAGAGGAACCGGTGGCGATGAGTCCTCCTGGCACCTTCTCACCTTTCGCGCCATGTGTTGGAGGATGATGAGGTTTGGAAGTTTGATAAGACGGTGGAGCAAAGTTTACCACCTCCTTCCTCCAAGACTTATGTCTCAAGTCTTCTGGTGCTGATGACAAGAAGATTCTCTCCAGTCCGGAGAGGCTGTATGGGGCAGCATCTCGGTCAGATCATGTTTCCTGCCTTCAGCTATCGAGTTCATCTTCCGAAATAGCCCATTAAACCGCTTTCCCCCTCCCCCGACTCTTGGTAGTCAAAAGTGGGGATTTCGGCTGGAGCCTGGGCGTGTCTTCCGGTTAAAATTTTGGAGGTCCTGGAGCTCTCGTGACGATTGCGTCGCATGCCGATCTCTTTTTGGTGGCCTTATTTAGTATCTTCAAAGAGGAATCATTGTCTCCAGTGGCGCTTAAGCGTTTGCTGGAGGCTGTAGCCAAAAAGTCGCGTCATGCGATATCAATGTCCATGGAGATCTCTGCGGAGATTTTTCACCTCTGCAGGGATGCCGCCTTACAGACATACAAGGTCTTGATGGAACACAACAAGAACCTTTTAAGGTCTGTACCTCTTGATGCGGAGACGCTCTTAGGAAGCCTCATTCCCTCCGTGGCGTTACTGGATTTGAGGGACCAGCAACACAGGTCCCTGGCAGCAGTTATGGTCCCTTCGAAACAGTTCAAGTAGCGCGCCCACCCTGACCGCCTTATGAGACCTTCTCCCAAGTTCTTCAAGCAGGCGTAGCCTCAACAGTCTCACAAGAAGCCTCAGTTGATAGCTCCCTCCCGCCTGTCATTCGTTAGACGAGGCGGTCAGAATTCAAGGGAGAAAGTCATTGGACTCCTCCCCCTTCCCCAAGGAGGGAGGGGGTCGGTCCTCGGAAGTTGCACCCTCTCCTGCAGTGTCTTTATCTTCCCATCATCCCAGTAGAGCATGTTTAGTCTCTTTGTCAGGGGTTTGGTCGGGCATCACGGACGATGTGTGGGTCCATTCGACCTTCAAGGATGGCTACTGGGTTCGTTTCCGGGAACATCCTTCCCTATCACAGACCTCCATCTTCTTTCCAAACTGGCTAAAATAAGGGAAGAGGAACGCATCCATTTGCGGAATGGAGCAATTCGAGAGGGTGGAAAACGACTGGTTTTCTATTCCCGGATCTTTCTGGTGTTAAAAAAGGCGGAAAGTTTCGGCTGATAATCGACCTTTCCGCCTTAAATAGATTTCTTCGGGAAGAACGCTTCAAGACTATCGTCTCGGTCAGGAACGCCATAAGGCTCTACGACTGGGCGGTCTCCATTGGTCTTCAGGATGCGCACCTTCACATTCCCATCTTTTCTCCACACAGAAAATACATCCGGTTTGTCTCGACCAGGAGCTATTTCAATTTTAAGCTCTTCGTTCGGCCCCGCCTACGTCCCTAAAGCCTTTACCAGGGTGACCCAGTTGCAGTCCACTTGAGGTCGTCAGGAATCCGCATCCTCCAGTATTTTAACGATTGGTTGATGCACAACATCCTTAGAGATTCTCTTAAGAAGGACGTGTCCCTTTGTTGGTCAACTGTGATCCGTCTCGGTCTTGTCCCAAACCTAGAGAAGTCGGATCCCTTCACATATGTTGGGATGAATTTCCTCATCAGCCTAGTGAGGGTTCGTGTTCCTCGGCACAGGATCGACCAAATCCTGTCGCTCATAACGGATCTTCTGGCAAAGATCTCGCTGTCGGCTCGCCTTTATCTCACTCTCCTGGGGACTCTGAACTCGGCTGCGTACTTGGTTCTCCTAGGAAGACTTTACTTGCGCCCTTTCCAGTTCCTGCTTCTAGCAAACTGGAGACCACAGAAGGAATTTCGATCAGCTCGGATTCCCCTGGGATCCGATTTTCACCACCACCTGCGTTAGTAGCTAAATCAGGACCGGTTTCGAACAGACGTCTCAATTCACACTACCGAATCCCACTTCTTTCTGCGCACCGACGCATCAGATTCGGGATGGGGTGCTCACCTGGATATAGGGTGTATCTCTTCAGGGATTTTGGTCACGGGAACAAGCGACCACTCAGATAAACAACTTGTTAATGCGGGTAGTATTCCTAACCTTACAGGGGTGTGTCAGCCTCGTACTGCGTCATTGTGTTACGGTCGCCTCAGACAACACGTTGTTACTAGCGTACTTCAGGATATTCCTATTAGAGTCCCAACGTGTGAAAAATGTATTTCACGGTGATTTCATCTCATACGATGTTAATAGTCCATGTAAACAATTACATTGGTACTATCAGATGTAAATGGAAAAGTGGTAGATTTTTTTGGTATGCCAATTAACTATATCGATTTAAATAACTGAGACAAATTATTTGCTATTTCATGTTAAATAAATGACAGAAATTTCCTTAAGAGGTCCTTGTGATTTTAGTTTTCAATTCATAGAAAAAGATGAAAGAGATAAGAAAGAGTAGTCACTAAGTCAATCATTAAACAATGACTTAAACTTGAACAACAACCGTATTCAAAAATATGGCAGAGTCGATAGAAAAATCTAATGGAACTAATAAAGGTTTTGTACAAAAACGTGTTGATGGACAAATGCGTAAGACTTTTGAAGATAATAAGTTGACATATACAAGTATGGAGAGAACAAGTTAATAATAAATCAACAGTGTGGATCAGAGTATCTCAAAGAAGTCTGCTAAACATCTGCGAAACACCCAGAACTGAAAAAATAAATGGATGATAACATGATAACAGCAAATACAAATTTAAAATAACTAGATAACATGATAACAGCAAATAAAAAAAATAAAATAAATAGATACACAGGATTTAATTACCAAGAGATTAATTGCGCTATTAAGTTCTTTACAAGATTTACAAACTGTTCCAGTGGAAGAAAACATAAGACCGATAGAAAACATAAGCAATTATTACAACCTATTGAGCAAAGGATAAATGCAGAAATATCGGCTTTAAAGAGTGACTGGAGGACATAAAGAAGTCTCAAAATTACAATACTTCAGAATCAAAATTTCAGCAGTTGAAGAAACAATTAAACGATGAGAAAAAGAGAACGATGAAGGGATTAAAAAATTTGTTGATTTTAAAGTCGAGGCAAAACAGTTGGAAGATACGCTGACTGTTGTCAGTAATAGTCTTTAACAGAGGAAGAATGACCTTGAAGAGGTCACTAAAATTTATGGACTTCCACAATACGGTTGTGAGTGAAACTACAATTAGATGTATGAAGACAATGTACGATTTATCTATTTCAGATTTGAGCAATAAAATAAAAGCCTTAAAAGAACAGGACATAGTAACTAATAAAATGAACTATCTGGCGGAATAGGAAAAAAAGGTGACCAATTTCTTAGATATAGAAAAAGTATATACAGATAAAGAATTTCTTAATATTGTTGTGGAACAAGAAAAAATTAACGAATCAGATTAAAAAGTTTAAGATAGCAACGAAAACAGATTTAATTGAAACAAAAATAATCGCGTAGATAGCTGTTTTTTATAAGTAAGTATAAATATTTATACAGTTATATCAGAAATAGTCGTCATTAACTGAATTAAACAGAAATGGGAAAAAAGAGTATTTCACTTAATGAGATTAATAAAAGGTTTGATTATCATGGTCAGGGATAGATACATTAAATGGTGAAGTACCTGGAATGATATTACCTTTTGCCTTTCTTATGAATCAAAACATGTTTTTTATGCTAAAACAAATATAGACCCATATGATTATTATATAGGTAAAAAAGCTATATAATTTAAATTGATTTTTTAAACTTATCTAATGTTTAGATTATACCCCGGACGATACCTGCTTTTTAGGGGTTTGACTATGCTCCAGCACAATTTGCTGAATACATTAAGAGTTACAAAGACAATTAACTGTTACAATAAATAAATCAGGTCTATATTCACTTTAAATAAGGTTAAACACTGACACTAGAACTAATTGAAATTTTTATATTGCATTAGTGCTAAATAATAAATTCTTACGTATCTAGTACATAAAGAAACTATATTAAGAAAATTTGAAAATGAATATCGACATACACACACACACACACATATATAGATTCAAAAACATTTAGAAGGTAGCAATATTTTTTTTTAGTTGGAACAGTTGGAGGATAATATTCCAGATTTTTTAAAACTCAGTTTTGATATGGGAGAGACCATACCAATGTATTACCAATGAATAAATGGCAACAGCAGGAGTAATAAATCGGGCGAGCAATTGAGCAATTGCTAATTGTTAGCATTTACAGCTATTAGTTATCTGTTCAAGTTATTTGATCCTAATGGAGCTGATGACAAGGTAAAAAGACATGATAAATTACTTGAGGATATGAACATAAAACTTAACGAGAGTCATGAACACATCAAAGTCACTTGATTACTTAAATGAAAGATAAGAGAGCAAGGTTTGGTTACTCAATATTTAAATAATTTAGCTGAAACATTTTCTCCATATTCTACTCAACTTGACGTTAGTGTCACTTTACGTACACCTAAGCAACATAAATTTGATAATTTACACAATCGTTCTGATAAGCAGATAACTTATAAGTATATATTTATTGCAGTTGCAGTGGACGTTAGTGTTGTTGTGGACTATTATGTTTCTTTATAACTAAAACACGTGTAACGAAATGTTACTAAATAAATAGGAAAGATTACAATAAAAAGAAATATATAACTCCTAGCACACAGGAGAAAATACAACAGGGTGTTAAGTATCTTATTCTAGCACATCACTGTATTATGCACACTCCAAGTAGTATAAAACCTAAATATTTACAAGTTGTAATACCTAAGTTAGGACCTATTGTATTGATTTTACTTAATATTTTTTTCTCATATTGTTTTATGCCACGGTTAAAGGAGATGCAAATTACTCAGTTGTAAGCAGTCTCGGAACAATGATGATTAGAGACATCAGCGTTTTTTACCATAGTGTTGATATTTGCAATTTGGATGATTACAACATGTTCATGCCGTCCAGATATTTATGGCTACCAATGTATGTGAGAACAAGTGAAATAGAGCAAGGTATAACGAAAGAAACACTGAGAAAGTTAAGACCAGGAGCTGGTATTGCACAAAACACATTACGAATTACATTACGAGATAAATAAATTAGTATTTTTAAAAACAAATTATATCCTTTTCATACATAGCTTTCTCATACTTTATTTTATATACTTAGAATTATTTATTTTTCATTTTATTCCTTTTTGTGTTGTATGTTTACTGTTCTTTTCATGTTACTTTTCTGATGTTTTGTTTTATCAGACCTTTGTTTTTCTGATGATATACTTTATTTTACAAGATCTTACAATCTTCACATTGCTTTTTTTTCTGCAAAACGTACCTGTCGATTTTTATACACGATTTAACATCCATGTTTCTATTGTTATTTAAAATGAAATAGTGGACATATGGAAGTGTATTCAAGTCATCAACTAAATGATGTTTATCATCATATGGTGAAAGGGCAACCCTATTTATGGTGACTTTGTATATCTCATGATGGTAGGATCTAATTTAATTCATTTTTTTAATTTATTTATAGTTTGGTTAAATAAACAATCTTTATACATATCGAAGTTTAGATTATTTTTAGCAACATAATTCTTGATACCCATTCATACTTCTTTTCTACTATGTCAGTTTTAAAGGCATATAACTTCTAACATCACAAAAGTCTTGTATTGCTACACCATTTATCTCATCTTTGAACAATCCAGCAACTTTCTCGTTAGCTAATGGTATTTCTTATACGTTATACTTTTCGCAATTGCTGGTGTCATAAAACTGTATATTTGTATATCATTGTATATTTTATATCATGATATAAGTTATCCGATTTAACACGTAATGCACAGAGAATCATTATCGGTGAAATTTAGCTTCATTTTGTCATCATATTGTTTCTTTAGCTTGTTGTAGTAAAAGTCATTCATAAGCACCATATGTATAGCACTGTAAAACTGTCAGATTGGTATGACTAACTTTTTTTTCTTTTTCTTTAAACTAACTAATGCCATAATTTCATCTGTTATTTTTCTACTTGCAAATGAAATATCCTTTTGAAGCTGAAAATGTTTATTTTCTTCAGTACATATATATGCATTCGTTCTTTTTCTTAAATTTTCTAGCTGTTTTCTTAAGACAGAATCATTTATTAACTTAAAAAGTATTTTTCAACCTCATTGGTTGATTTTTGTCACAAAGATGCATTAATTTCTATATATGATTTTAGCTACGGATCTTGCCCGAATATAACTGCTGTATGTATCCTTTTTAGTTTTCTCCCCAACTGAACATACAATTTCGATAGTGAATAATATAACTTTCTTTGCCTTTTAACGTACATAGGGCTACTGAGGGTTTTGTACCCTTTTTATCTTATATCAATTTGTTCTATCGAGGAGAGAAACCATCCTCACTAGGAATTACTTTTTCTGGTGCCAAAGGATAATCTTTAAAATGGTCCTGTAAATGTGTCAGTAATTCTACATCTACCTCAAAATTTACACCAATTTTACAATCATTACTCCAAGACATTCAGTTTTTCTTCCGTTTCTTTTATTACTTCTTCGTCTGACCATTTCAAGTTTCTAACAAGCATTAGCTGGCACATCGCCCAACCATACAAATTGGTAAAATCTAGGTACATAATATATGACCTTGGCTTTAATGTATCGTATTCTCCATTATTTCTTGTTCTGTTATCGTTAGGTTCGTTATAATAATCATGATTTGCTTTAACATATATATTAGATATACTTATTCTTCCTTTGATTCCAGATTCAGTCATTAAAAACATTATTTGTTTTGCGATTCCAATTCTGCCTTGATTTCAAATTATCATCGTTAGCTAGTTCTGGTGCAATAAAATAACGTGCGGGATCCTCTTTATGATTATTCATACAGACAGATCGGAATTCTTCAAAAACATAACGTAACATTAGAGTATATTTCGTAATGTGTTAGCCGTGACGATCACCAAGAGAATTTAATTTGAAATGTTTCATAACATCTTTCACCTACTGTTAATTCTGTTAGTTCTTGATCCAGTGAGGTTTGGAAAACAATTCTCAATTGGGGGTAATTCAGTTTCATTAAATCTTTCAAACGAATCAATGTATTCGTATGGATAAATATCGTGTTGTCAAAAATGTGCGTTCCATTTCCTCAAAATAGTTTGTTTTTGTGAATGTATCATCGTTTATATTTTTAGCAAGTTTAATCTAGCGATTGACCCATAAACCGATAACTATCTAAAACTCTTATTGTTCTTTTTACAAAAACTTCTTTTTCGTTTCTTTTTCTTTAAATCTATCAACTATAACATTGGTACTAAATGAGATGTAGTTTCCGACATTACTAGTAATTGGAATTATTGATACTTCTTGATCTGGATCTTTTTTAACTCAGGCTTTGATAATCATATGAGAATCGTATCTAGATAAATTATGAATAAATAGTGGAATGTATTTTGGATATTTATACACTAAATTACACTTGAGGTGTGCAGAACCTCAGTGTTTTCCAGTTAAGTGATCATGATCTCTGACTTTGTAGTTTGTAAGGGTCTCTTCGTCAATTTCACCAACTTCGTTAGTAATCTTCTTTTCATATATATGACTCTTATTGGTTAAATTATAATGCTTTTTATCTTTATTAGTGCATATCATTTTAGCAGCGTTTCCTGGTATTAGTTCCTCATAAACAGTTTCTGAAATTGATTTCAAATATTCATAAAATTTAATTATGTTGTCTTCTTTTCTATAAACTATGGCTCATAGTGCTTGTGAGTTAATTTAAGATACAGGAATAATCTTGATGATGTGTGTTTTTATGGTGGGAGGGGGGAGATCCAATGACGCATGTTTGTTTTGAGTCCTTATTTACTGCTTTGCAGTCGGTTTGTATTCCCTGGCGTTGCTGACATTACACCCATATCTATAGTACTTATTGGCTCAATAATACTTTTCAAATCACAATATAGAACAAAAGAAACCTCTAGCTGATTTTGGTTGTTTTCGAATTTAACAACATAATCCTGGGTATTATGTCTATTGTGTTATATATTTGCTTGCATAATCTATTGTGGTATATATTTGCTTGCATAATCTGTTGTGTTCTTGTAATTTTGATTCAGTATAACAAAAATGCAAGCAATTCGTACACAAGTTTTTTTCTTTCTTTTTCTTTCTTTCTTAATTTGAGTTTTTACCAATTTTGGCAAATCCTTTATTCCACGATGATTATAATTATCTTCGTCTGATTTGTTTTTATTAAAACATATTATTACATATACATGACTGTCTCATTCTGCTTTTATTCTAACTGGTCTTATTAGTTTGGCTACTGGTTCATAGACACTGACAGAAATATTATATTTATTGGACATTTATTAAACCAATGTTTATATGTATCAAAATTATATTTGTATGGTCTATACGGTTGATCCATAGGTGGTTTTATAATAGATTATGTTATATAAAGAAAACATCTATTGTCTTATTTTCTACATTAAGACAAACTTTTTTTGTAGCTACTTTGGTAAAACTATGTAATAATTCATTCCTTCAATTCTTGTATTTATCAATATGTAGAGTTTTAAAATATTATTTACTGCCAAATTTTTGTATGTAGTTCATCAAACATTTCATTAACTTTACTTTCCAATTCGTTTTTGTTCACATATTTAGGTTTTGTTCTGTGATACCAGTCTACCAAACATACATGAATTAATCTGCCGGTATGATCTACTTCTGGGATTCAAAGCTTAATAGATAAATAAAGCTGGGCTGTTTATATGCCAATTATTTTTAATACGTTTGGTTCAACTTGTTCTTTAAAAAAGCAGTCAGATCCATCAAGTGATATTGATAACTTTCTACATTTTAAGGTATGAGTCTATATTCATGTAAAAGTTTATTTAAAGATTTTTGTAGCTTTTTGGAAAAATGCTTTTTTGTAGTTTCATTCACAGTTCGCTTTAATTCTGTTCTAGTTTGAGTAGGAATTAATCTCTTTCAAGTTCTTATATTACCAATGATAGCATGCAATGCGGCTGCATTTTTGGCTAAGTTAAACAAGTTGTTGCCTATATGTTTCATACCCAATTTAAGTTATCCAAGAACGAATCTGTGGATCCACAGGTATCTCTGCCAGTTAGAAGTCGAATTAGAGGAAGTTTTAGTTTTTGCATCAGGCACATTTTGTGCCATTTATATAGTTATATTTTCTTTAAATCAAACTACCAGGCAAAATTTCAGTGTAAAATATGACGTCTTTTTAAAGCACTATTTTCCATTTATACAACTAGCGTGAAATTTACTTTTTATGACTGGACATTGAATCTCTTCTTAAAATGTTTCCACATTCACATGCGATTTTTGTTTTGTTGTATTCTCTTGTTGTCTCTTTTCCTTCAGTAAAATACTAATACGTTTTCCTTATATTTGCACAATTGTTACATCGTTTGCAATTTGTATTATAACATACATTTTTACATATGACTAATACAGTGTTTTTAGTACTAAAGGCAGTACAATCAATTTAATTAGGACTATTAATCAGGGTCTACTTTAGTGACAATATTTTCTTCCGGTTCCCAACTGTTAAAAGATTCGTCGTGTTCTTTCCATTTTACCAACACATTTTACCATTCATGTTTTGTTTTTAGTTTTACCATTTTTTCAATTTTGAAGACGTCATCTTGTTTATCGTATAGAAATAACCTGTAAAATATTCCCTCACTATGCACTCCCTGTAAGTCTTTTAACTTTTAAATCTCTTCAGTGAAATTATAAAGATATCTTTTACCAAACATAGACTCATATTTTGTTATTCTTTCACACCTATGTTATAATTGGGCGTTCCATAGGCACCTGTTGTAAGATAACCAAATAAGTTAATCCATACTTTTTACCTGTTGCTAGGTTTACGGGCTTTAATCGGCGACATGTCTATAGACCTGTGAAATGATCTATTATATCCACCAATAAGGTTTGTTAATATATGTACCCATTTTCTGATTTCATTTTGAGTAATATACTTCCACATTCTGCTTTTAAAAATTCGAATAAACCTCTCCATTACAGACGCTTTTAAATCTGAGTAAGTGGGAAAATATTTGATATTTTCTTTCTCCCATAATTCCTTGACATTAGGTTATAAAATTCCTATCCTTCATCGAATTGTATTTCTTCTGGTGTTCTCTCATTAAATATTTCCCTAAAAGCATTGAGTATGCCCTCTCTTTCTGTAACTTCTCAGCCCGTGCATATTCTCAGAATACGTCTATCACTGTCAGAATATATCTATAACCATTATTAAACTTTTGATATGCTTGTATATCAACTATGTGTACCTGGAACTGGCCATCTACGTGTCTACGTGACTAACATAGCCCTTCCATATCGGAGTGTTTTTTGTTTTTTTGTTGCTTTTTTATTTTTATTTTTATTTTTTTTGGGGGGGGGGCAGCATATGTAATAATTAAGTAGGCTGTTTAATCAACCAATCTTTTAAGTTCAGAATACTTTATCATTGTATCCAGTTTAATTTGTCTCCACAATTGATTAATAGTTTAGAAGAAAAAAACTGGACTTTTAGGATTCTACTACAGATCCCTTAAATACTTTTATTGGTTAGTGTAGATAAACTCGGTCGTCATTTAATTTAAGAATTAATGTGATGTATTTTTTTTATATTAAGTATAGAAGTTATATGGCCTTGTCAATATTCTTTGCAGTCGTAGGTTAAAACGTCAGGACTCTAATTATGGTGATATTAGATCTATTTTTTATTTTTATTTTTAAATTGAAATTTTTTAAATCGTCCAACTTAGTATCTAAAGCCTATTCCCCTGTGGGTAGTACATAGGAAATAAACCACTTACCACCTACAAGGTGAGACCGCATCCCCTTTTGCAAAACTTTTTCATACTATCCGCCATAAATATATGTGCTCCATTTCTTGCATACACGAGATTCTGTGTCATGCCTTATAAGACGATAGCCGTATTATTATTTTATTTTTGTTTGGAGTTTTATTTATTTTTTATTTCTACGGAGGTATTTTGATCTGCTTTTTATGCAGCTCGTTTTAGGTACGAAGGTATTACTCAATTTATATTTGTAAAATATTTTAGGCAGAAAGCGAGTTTCGATCTGCCAAACATTGGTTTTCGAATCTGACGAGTATACCAATTGTGTTATTTCAGTCAGTAATACTATAATTTTTAGTTTATATGAAGGTTGGTTTTCACGTCCTGGTTGTTAATTTATATAAAATAGCTATTTTTTTTAAATAATAACATATACGTTTGTACGTACTATTATATTATTTGTTTATAACCTAATTATATATGTTATATATGTTAAGAAAATATGGCTGTAAATTCTTACACTATACATCAAAACAGTACAGTCCAATATATAATAGATTCACTAGCTAGTTAATTGATTAAGTGTTTGTGTCAGGTGAGTAGATTAATTCGTATAAAGTTATTCAATTTTTTTTATCAATGACGTATTCGTATTCGTAAGTACGTAAGTACTGTCATCATAAATTCATGCAATTTAATGATCTATATTTGTTAATAAAACTATGACTATACAATTCTCATACTATACGTCAAGACAGGCCGATGGATAGATGTATTAACTATGGGTTTGATAATGAATACCAAATGTCGAGGACACCTACCGTTACATGTGTTAAGTATCGTCTAAATATAAAACTCAAGGTCATTCGACAGGCGTGTTTGTGTCTACAACTGTATAGTGATTGGATTTACTGACTAATAGCTTATATTTACTGACTAATAGCTTATATTTACTGACTAATAGCTTATCTTTACAGAATTTGAAAAGAATAATAAAGGGGTTTAAAGCCTACCTTCAGGACGTCAGTATTTTGTTGGGTAAGAGTGTTCAGTAGATCAAGGGCGACAACTTGTTATGTAACTGTTTCTAAGATAGAAAATAGTTTTGTAACTTCGACTGTATTCTATATTTAAGAATATAAGACAGTTTGTTGATTGGATTTCTATGGCCCGTCTTTTTCTTAACCTTACTTTATAGGTGTATTGATTGTATTCACTGCGTAGTTGACAGGATTTACAGAATTTGAAAACAATAACATTGGAGATATTAAGACCCCCTCTTTGAGCCGTTTTGCTCCGCTTCAGATGGGTAGGCGTCTCGCTACGCAACGCGCTGGCTTTTTTACTCTATGTTTTTGGTGTGAATAATTTAACAAATCAGGCTCAGATAAGAAGATTTGAAATTCAGGGGTACCATTTTTGAAATTAGAAGTTATGAAGTTTGGAGCATATGGTGGGTGTTTGTTTTTTTTCTTTCTTTTTTCACACAATGTTGAATGCCATGGTCTAGGATTTTCAGCGATCCTTGATGTTTGAGTGACCAGCTGATGGTTTTTTGTTAGTAAAGTTCTGATGACCAGTGGTCTAGAGTTTTTAATTAAAAAATTTTATGGAACCAGTGGCCTAGGAATTTTAGTAAAATTTTGAATGACTAAGGGTCGGTGGTTTTTCGTAAACTTGTGAGTGACCAGTGGCCTGAGGATTTTAGTAGAATGTTGAGTGACCAGTGGCATAGGATTTTGTATAACATTTAGAGTGTCTGGTGGCTTAGGTTGTTTCTTTTTAAATAAAATTTAAAGTGACCAGTGGCTTTTGGACTAAGGTTTGTCATACAATTTTATAGTCTTGGAAACTAGGGTAAAAAGTTAAGATTTAGGGTAAAGAGTATCATGTTAGTCGATAAGTGCTTTAAAACAGTGTCTCTAGCTTTATTTGTTTGAAAAATAGACCAAAAAGCAAAAGGTGGGTCAACAAACGAGTCAAGTGGCCCAGGACAGAGACTTTCTATACTACACAGTAATATCGTTGTATAAATCTATGGGATTGCATTTGACACCCCAACTAATATTGAAAATGGTTCAAACCGCATAAGCATGTTGTAGCTCTTGGTAAATGTGGTAAACTCTCTATAGATCTGACGTCATGTTAAATGCATTAAATATTGGTGAATGTGGTAAACTCCCTATAGATCTGACGTCATGTTAAATGCATTAAATATTGGTGAATGTGGTAAACTCCCTATAGATCTGACGTCATGTTAAATGTATTAAATATTGGTGTACATTATTGCGTATGCTTAACCATAGATACCCCCAAAATTGTTATATGATGCTTAAATTTCTTGATGAAGCAGGTCATGTAAATTAGGTTTCTTATGTAAAGAATTCATTATTCAGATACGATTTTCGAGTAATTTGGATTTCTCAAGATGTTGGGAATATTGTTCTTTTTTATACTTTATTTAAGAAAGGACCATCGGACTGTACGACGTAGAATTGGCATGCATTAGGGCTGTATGATATAGAATTGGCATGCGTTCATAAATGAATCTCACAAAATTACTCATTATTGACATTTTAAAACCCTATTAAATGTAGAAGAAAACTTAAATATAGGTATGATATATTGCCTAAGATGATCACTTGCTAATTTTGGATGTTCGAAGACGAGTTTCACTTCTTTTGTGTATTCCATCTTTATACAAAATATAAGAGGAAAGTATATTTGTAGATATATACATAATAAATGTAACATTAGATTTATTTTACAGAAGTATGACAAAAACATACATTTTTCTTATTAATAATGTAACTGTATACATTTACTCTACAGTCCAGTGACACAAGATGTTGAATTATCATCACGAATCGTATTGTTAATAGTGCTGCATACACATTGTGTGCTACATTGCATTATGGACATGAGGCCTGAATTGCGGAATTAAGTTTCATTATCAGTGTAAATCCATATGTATAGGGTTTAATGGCACATCAGCACAATCCTGGCCGTATAGCGCCGAATAAGTTTAGGTATCCCCAAAGAGGCATCCAAAACAAAGATAAAGGCAAAAATGGGTAAAATCCTTACAATAGGAAGTCATTTGTTTTAAAAATATAAACTGCATTCTTTTAAAAAGCCCAAGAATTAAACTGGCACATCATCACGAGACGCATCCTATACATACATGCATAAATATATACATATGTGCATGTATATTTGTATCTAACGACGTACCTACCAGCTTATCTAGTCATACATACGGGAATAACATTAGTAAGAAAACAGGTAGTTTGAAATAAGGGTCAGGTACGTCTATAAAGAAATATTTTCTTTATCGTCTTCCTGTCTGTATTTAAACAGGATGTATTAAGTTATTACGGTAAATATTGTTTGCTGTGAATTCGATAAATTCGACATAAAGTTTATTGTTTGATTTTGGGGTTTTTTTCTGGGTTTAAACGGCACTTTTAACACATTATTGGCTATATCATGCCGAGGAAATTGGAGCCAAGTGTCTTTCTAAAGGACACGCCGATGCAGCCAATCCGGGCTGGCCCAGGTTGGTATCAAATCCGCGACCCTTGGATAACTATATTGACGCTCTACCAATTGAGCTACCACGGTTCCCGACACATACATACATACATACATACATACATACATACATACATACATACATACATACATACATACATACATACTACCTACCTACCTACCTACCTACCTACCTACCTACCTACCTACCTACATACATACATACATACATACACTATTTTGGGTAGCTAGTAACCTAACATTGACATCATTTACTTTATATGTAAAATGCCGACGGCTATTCCACCCCTTTTAACCCACAGCAATATTCAATTTCCTACCTGTACAAATGTTATTGTTCGTGTCAAGCTGTCAGGATTCGTCTGGCCTAATGTGTGGCTGTTGAAATATATCCCTTATTATGAGCGCTTTAGAGACTTGATATCCTGTTTCGTAGTCACATACTTGCGCATATGTGTTTGTAGTGTGGTGTTGATAATCTGATTCGTTCAACTCCATGTATATTACGTTTACTGATTGCGAAGGCAAAGGTCAAACAGATGTGTGTGTGTGTGTGTGTAGATTTAATAAGGTTTTGTACTCGATAGTTGTATATATTTGCATACCCATATTTTAGCACCATGGGAGCTTTTTAGCTAAACAAGCAGATTATTTTTGGTGCTATATCATGCATTACGTACGTTAGCGCTCAGACAGAAAACAGTGTACACACCTAAGATAAGAATTCTTTATTTCAGACTGCATGGTCCATACATCTAAATTAAAATATACAATAAAATAGAATATAAAATATAGAAGTATTTTAAGACATAGAAGTTGATAGGTGTCTTATGTGCAAATATATATACCCATTTACAACTACAGAATGTGTTTGTCATTGTTAGGAATAAAATCATGTGAGACATTTAAATAGTAATTTGTTCCATCTATCTATAATCTGAGAACTTAAATGAATATCGTAGTTCCACAACGATTTCAAGATACAGTTTTTACTATTTGATATTCGTGTCATCATTGAAAACACATACTTTCTCATGAATTCTTCAAAACTAAATACATTATAGTTTACAAACATGGTAGAGGCACTATTCCATCTTGGAAGGCTTAGTAGTAAACGAAGACTATTAACTAGTTTTATTTTCATACATTCACTAAAGTTTGTCCACAGAGGAGCACAGTACATTGTGCAACAATAAGATTTGAATAATCTAATCTTGATATTCACAGAACAATTTCTAAATTTACGTAAAAGCATGTTTGTTCTAGTACACAGAAATCTGTAATGTCTCATCATATCTTCATCATCTGACCAGTTGGATTTTAGCATATGACCCAAATACGTATAACTGTCGACATATGCAAGAGCATGGCCGTTAAGAATTACAGAGGGAGGAGATGGTAATTTGACAGCAGTTGACTGAAAAACCATGCAGACCGATTTTTGTG
This sequence comes from Margaritifera margaritifera, assembly GCA_029931535.1. Classification (NCBI taxonomy): domain Eukaryota; kingdom Metazoa; phylum Mollusca; class Bivalvia; order Unionida; family Margaritiferidae; genus Margaritifera; species Margaritifera margaritifera. The sequence continues at coordinate 1,179,941 of JAQPZY010001274.1, forward strand.
TATTATATATGATATCATTCTCAAATGCGTAATGTTCACATATCTTTAATAATTTCCTTAACCCTGCGATAGAAGGACTTATCAATGACATATCATCAGCAAAACTAAAATTGTTAAGAAATGACGCATTTAGTGTCAAATGTATCCCCACGTGACACTGTCCCAGCTTACGATTTAAATCGTCTATGTATATATTAAATAACAAAGGCGAAAGAACACCTCCCTGCCTCACCCCATTGGTTACATGAAAGGAATTGGATAGTGCACTTCCCCAACGCACATAGTAAAATTGTTTACCATACCAGTTAACTAGGGTACCTAAATAAACACGATAAACTCTTCCATTAACCTTTGACCTTGTTTCAAATTGTGGTCACATAGTACTTAACAAATGTGTAGTGGAAGGTATTACTGTGTACACTTTAATTTGTGGGTTAAAATTAGTCGGTGCATTTTCTGTAGTAGCATATTACATGTACAGTATATTACTAACAAATCTTTATCACACTCTACCCCACACACCTTTATGGTGGCAGAAACTTCTGTTAAAATACTATTATAGGTCTATGATGCCGGTTACTGTCCATTGTTTTTTATTGACAGAAAGTCGAACTGTAGTTTGTAGCTTGTACTTAATATAAAATCCTGACCTGAACTTCAATTTGTATATTATTTGTTTTTTATCCACTAGCATGGGGGATGATAAATAGAGATCGAGAGATTTGTATACACGTGAGCTAACTAGGTTGTTTTCGAAGATATATGATGATGTATACGTGATAAAATTGATAACTTCGAGCGTAATCTAACCACGTTCACTAGTATAATGATAGATAATGTATAAGTAATTGAATGGATAACTTTGAGCGTAATGTAACCACTTTCACTAGTATAATTCATAGATAATGTTTAAGTAATTAAATGGATAACTTCGGGCGTGATCTAACCACTTTCACTAGTATAATTGATAGATAATGTATAAATAATTGAATGGATAACTTCGAGCGTAAGAAGACATAGTTTCTGGACATGTATCAGGGTCATTCAATTTATCTGAGATCAGACTCGAGACAGATTAAAGGTTCAAGTACACGAGTTTGCTTTATAGCTGATGAATGAAACTGAGGGCTTAGTTCAGTAAAATTACCATATAGATATCTCTTATGCCTGAGTTATTGTCTCATTGAAAAATTACCATATGGATATCTCTTATGCCTGCGTTATTGTCTCATTGAAAAATTACCATATGGATATCTCTTATGCCTGAGTTATTGTCTCATTGAAAAATTACCATATGGATATCTCTTATGCCTGAGTTATTGTCTCATTGAAAAATTACCATATGGATATCTCTTATGCCTGCGTTATTGTCTCATTGAAAAATTACCATATGGATATCTCTTATGCCTGCGTTATTGTCTCATTGAAAAATTACCATATGGATATCTCTTATGCCTGCGTTATTGTCTCATTGAAAAATTACCATATGGATATCTATTACTCCTGCGTTATTGTCTCATTGAAAAATTGCCAAATGTCAGATTATGCGTATTTTGTCGTCAGATGAGATATGTCGCAACAGCGCAAGTTCCTACGTTTCCATGTGTGCTTTGATAAATCTAAAAATGTAAGGTTTTTTTTTTCGATTTATTTGTCAAAGGAAAAAAATGTATAATCCAGTGATATGGATTTAATATGTATAGGATTTACGATCTGTCCTGATTTTTTAATGCACCTACTGAGTCCAAACTTTCAGTGTTTAGTACACACCACCATTTTGTATTTTTCACAGGTATGAATTTCAAAACCAAACTCTAATCCCGGGATGTGACCTATGGGATCATATGTTATATAAAGAAGAATTAATGAATGCCTATATTGATTTTGAATTTGGTTATTGAAGCATTAAATCTGTACCAGATAATGTAGATATCTAGATCAATATGATAATCACATGGTCTGAATGCAAACCTATAAATATATGTACCCCAGAGCGAATGACCCGTTTCAGAAAGCAATAAATATTTGTTTAGAGGAAATTTAAAAAAAATTAGATGGTCAGCTTTTTATCGAGCCCGAGTTAGTAGGAAAAGTGAAACATAGCAGTTACTTTTAAAGCAGCGGTGGCATCAGCATTTAAGGTTTTAGTTAGAATTTTTCATTTGCTTATGAATCCTTTGATGAACTCTCATCATACTTGGCATGAATCAATACAAATCTCATTATGAACCCTTTGATGAACTCTCATCATACTTGGCATGAATCAATACAAAGCTCATTATGAATCCTTTGATGAACTCTCATCATACTTGGCACGAATCAATACAAAGCTCTTTATCAACTCTTTGATGAACTCTCATCATACTTGGCACGAATCAATACAAAGCTCAGATAATACATTTTGTGACACACTAACTAGCACCATTACCCGTGAAGTCAAGTCACAGTTATGGAAAATTTGCTTTAATATTTTTTTACAGTCTTTTTCATTTGCTTATATTTTTTAAATCCCTTGATTGGTTTTGTTTATACTTGGAATGAATCATCATGAAGCAAAGACACTGCATTATGCGATACACTTGCTCGCTTCTTTGACCTTGGGGTTAAGGTCACAATCATAGAAAATTTGCATTACTGGATTGGTTAGAGTTTCCCAATTGCTTATATTTCAATAAATCTCTTAGTGGATTCTGCTCATACATGGGATGAATGGGAATGAATCAAGGATATTCTGCACACACTCACTCACCGGGGTGGAGGGGGGGGGGGGTGAGACAAAACCGGTGCCGGTAAACAACCAGAACGTTTCTTAGAGTAAGTTTTATAAACAATTAGATGGTTAAAATCATGCAATGGAAACTTTTAAAATGCAGGTTCGTCTCATGGGCCCCCTCCAAGGGTTCCATCTCAGACACCCCTTGCCTACTTGTTTACGCTCCTCCCAGGGGGAAGGGGGGGGGGGTCACAATTCTGGTGCCACTTAACAACCAGAACGTTTCTTAGAGTAAGTCTTATAAACAATTAGATGGTTAAAATTATGCCATGGAAACTTTTAAAATGCAGGTTCGTCTCATGGGCCCCCTCCAAGGGTTCCATCTCAGACACCCCTTCCCTACTTGTTTACGCTCCTCCCAGGGGGAAGGGTCACAATTCCCATCAAACAATTTTTTTTATTGGGAGGGGGCCCCATTATTAAGTTTTGCGGGGTGGGGGCATAATTTCTTGTTACGCTACTGGGTTCCCTAAACTGATCCGCTCCTGGCTCAACCTTTTGACCTTGGGACCAAGATCCCACGTTCTATAGCCTTCTGGTCTTTAAATTTCATCTACAGAAAGGCACATTTAGGTATATTAAATCATCCTACGAGTTTAGGTGTAGAAAAATTCGTTTGTCTGAACAAGGACAAGTAAAACAATTCCTTATTTCGGCTATTTTTAAGTATTTTTGCTAGTTCACAAACTGGATTTAAACGGATGCATAATAATTCTGATTAAAAGTACAATAAAACCATAAGGTACACTGATAGAAAATTGTTTACCGTAAGAGATAAAAATGTTACATTTGGCAGTTTTCATTTTGAAGATTGAACCTCAAGTAGACGACATATGTGTGAGAAAGTGAACTTTTGCTGAAACTGAAGCATAGCCTAAAGATATGTACATCTCATAAGCGGATTGAGGTTTATTTAATCTAGTTTACGTATTGTGTTTGAGCTCAATTTGATTACCTTTTATTGCCGCCAACGTTAGATTATGGGTGCATCTTAGGATGACTCATACTAAAAGGGAAATTACTCTGGATAAAATGTTTGTAAGAACCATAACTCCTGTGATTGGCAAATCACCTATTAACTTAAGGTGGCGCTCTACAGTTTCGTATTTTGCATAGGGTTAGATTTTTAAAGAAATACAATTTCCCAGGTTTTCTTCACTGGTTATCCTGGCTATTTAAAAAAGACCTTGTATATCTTGGATATTATTAAAAGAACTTTTAATTCTCTTTATTTTGGTGGATGATTGATGGGTGCAATTTGGGTTATAGAGTATACAGCTTGTTCTTACTTCAGATGTGCACCTATAAAAAAAAAACTGCTAGTTCAGCTTGGTCATTTTCACTTCCTGGACTTCAAAGGTGAATTGTAAAAAAAGAGCCTGTAACTTTTGTTACTTTTTATATATTTTGTAATTCATTAATTGTACTTTCTGAAGCTGGTATTGCCTTCTCTGGCAAAATTCGTTTTCCCTATCTTAATAACTGCGAAAAATTGTGTACTTTGGACTACTTCAGGCTGATTTTTCTAGCACATAGGAGTGGCCATTTTTGTTAGCTGTGTGCTTAGATCATATACAATTTCCACAAGTACACTTTGTGTAAAGAAATTTCAGCCACAATACATGAAAATAGCATAGAGGTATGCCACGATTCTCTTCATTGTGCATGTTACAAATTCAAACAACTTCACCTTACACATTTAAGTTGCAAGCATCTAAACAGTCCTTTCGAATAATTCTCGTGTATTTTTTCCACAGAACAGTATTCATTAGTAGCAAAGTCCCACACAAGTCCAGCCCCACCCCACATCACACGATGAAAAGTTAGCTATTTTAAAAATGCACATCACATTTTCTCAACAGTAGCAACCAATGTTATGCTAAAAGACAGGAACATGAAACTTGCCACAATTATTCTTGAGATGTCACTAATAAAATTTACAGTTTGTACAGGGTTCACAGAGGTCAAACAACTTGTAAAGCATTAAAAAATTGATATGATGGCATGACAATCTTATCAAATTGTATGTGTGTATACAAACATGCCTACTCACTTTGATTGGTCTACCTCGAATGGTTTTGCTTAATCGTGTTAACTGTGTTTTTGTCAGAATGTCCAAGTACACAAAAATTTCCAAAATGTGTGAAGAATTCAAAAATTTATATAATGGCTGTAAGCAGAGAGGACATGCTGAAAAGAATTCATCATATATATTCATTTGAAAATTGAAAAGACAGCTGTAAATGCATAATTCCGTAAATTGTCTTTTTAGGAGCCATCAACGTCTCGTATAGATCCTATTGATAGACTTGGAGTCGTTCTACAAACCCTTCACCTTCTAGAGGAGGATGGACAGATGTGTCAAAGAGGCGATAGGCGAATGTTGTATGAGGTGAGGTCGAGTGCATGCTGTCAAAAATGTTCTGCGTCATTTTGTGGAAAATATTCATTTAATTTAAAAAGATACATCGTTGAATTCTCAAGGATCTGCCCAGTCTTAAAGATAGACCTAAAAATGTGATGATGAAACAAGAATGCCCCCCCCCCATCATTGACCTAGAGGCAAAACTGAATCAGTCAGACACACGGTCCCATATACTTACAGTTTTGTGGGTTTAATGCCATTTTTCAGCACATAATAGGCTATGTATGGAGGCCAGTATATTTCATGGAGGAAGAACCCAGGAAGAACCACCGACCCAGATGGAAAAGGATATCAGTATATGCATCGACACATTTGTGGAAGGGCATAAGTATGACAGAATAAGTGGGAAAAAAAATCATTATAGGGCTGAACCTCTTTCAAGCCAGTGAAAGTAGTTTGGACAAAAAAATTTCGTCAAGCGAGTATTTTAGAAATTACCAATTTGGAATCAATGTCGTAGTCGACGAAATGTAGATTAAATGCACCGGCTGTCATAGATATTATCTGCTGAGAATCGTCACACTCGAGACACGCTTTTCACTTAGTTGCCTAAGTATGATTTTATCATGTACGTGTACTCAAGGGTAGTTTGTAATTAAATTTTACCATATTATGAAAAAGTTTGCCCTCAAAAGATTTTTGTGAAAACTTCTTTTATGAAGAAAAAACAGCAACAGTTTTTATTGACCTACCTTACATATATATTCAAATTTATTAAATGGAAAGAATGAAATCAGGCTTTTGTTGTATTCATACCTTGTGTATAGATTCCTTATCAGAGCCTTAACTTACACTTTCTTTTTAAATATATGGCATACATTATTCAATGTTAAAGAACAAATGTAAATTTGAACTAATTATACATCTTTACACGAAACACATGCTAGTATTTGAAGTATCAATACAAATATACATTTCAGCTAATTTCTCAAATTACAAAAATACATGTATTTCTTCATTTTTGTTTTTTATTCCAGGTATTGCTACATAAGTCAAGATTAGAGACGGAAATTTTAAAGCTGTTGAATACTGAAGTTCAAAAATCTAAATGTGAGTTATGTTGCGTTTCTATGTATCGTAAAACTTTATAGAAATCACCCTATTACTTGCTGTTTGCAAACCTGCATCATACAGTAGACTTTTTTGATGCTTACTGCAAAAGAAATCTGAATGAGGACGAAGAAAGGGTGTTCTAATAGCACCATGATTGTTTGAATCTGTAGCAGACCCGTGCACATATAACTTGTTCTGCATATAGTGAAAAAAAAACTGTTTGTAGTGAAAAGTAAATATTGGCAAAAGTATTGTGCCTTATAGAAGAATTTTACTACCTCCTTCTCCTCCACCACAACAATTACCATGTGCTGCATCTCCTTCTACTTCTTCTGCTGCTTCTTCCACCACCACAAATACTACTTTACCAATAAGCGATATCATGGAAGCATACACCACATGCACAGGAATTTCACAGCTGTTTAGGATCACAAACATTTGTAAGCTCAGTGATAAGAAGCAGAGAGAGAGAGAGAGCATGAAACTTCTTGTGCTATAAATTTGTTTTTGCTCTCTGTCTCTGTCTCTCTGTCTGTCTGTCTGTCTCTAATCAAGTTGTAAAGGAAATTGATGAGAGATGGGAACCACTACTTAATGAACCCACTCTTTTGACAGCAACAGGAAACATCTGTGACTTGGCAATCTATTAATCAAGACCTGCATTCAGTACCTGAACTTTAGACCTTATGGTGATTTTTTCAGTTTTGTTTGGTTTAATTTTTTTCAGAAGTAGACCATAGAACACACACACACGGTAATAGAATTGCATAGGAAAAATTGTTGATCCACTATTGCCATTTAATACAAAATGCATATGAACTTTAAAGGAAAAGAAATGTTTAATCCAAATTAATATGAAGATTTCAGAAGCAACTTGAGACAGCATTTTCTAAACTAAAAAATCTCCAATGAAAATGTAATCCATTAACAATTCTCAAGAGTTTCAGTGATGTAAACAAAATACTGATATAACTAATTTCATAGACTAATACTTAAACAATAAGGTAATAAATGAATGCACTGCTTTCCCTCACAGAATAATATTCTGTAAGGAAAATTGCTTAGCCCGGGCACTGTGTTCATAATTATAAATCACCAGTTGTTTAAATTTCAGAGTCACGCAATTTTTTAAAGTTTGCATATAAATAAATTCCTCAAATTCCAAAGAAGGAACTTTACAAAAAATGCTAAGTGTTTCATAAACTGTTTTATTTTAAATTTGATATGCACACAAATCCATATTATGGCGTTTATGTATGAAAAATAACCATCTGCAATTAAGTAAGGTCGACATATAAAGTTAGCCTCTTGTGATTTTTCAGTTTTTCACCTTGAAAAATGTAGCTTTAAATAAGTTTAAATAAAATATAGATCAATCCAGAGATTGCACTGCCCACTACCAGAAGGTAATTAACAATAATAATTTTGCATTACCGTCAAGATGTCCACTTTCCAGCTTTCAGTTGCGTCAAAAGACACCTATTCACTCATGTTATATGCCAAAACAATTAGCTGATACAATGTTAATTACAACGGTCTTATAATAAACACATAATTATACATTACTAACAACTGGATCAAGCTATATCATTGTTACATTTTGCTGTCATCATGTGGATTGCACTGCTTACATCCCTCTGACCTTTGATCACTCATCACAGCAAATATGGCAGCACTCCAAATATCGTTTTGAAGACACTTAAACTTCTACTACTGTTGCCACCAGAGTCATCACTATTGCTATGATAGTTAAAACTTGTACTGTACCATATTTTCCTTCTTCTTCCTTCTCTTTTCTTCTTCATCATTATTATTTTCTTGTTCGTCTTCCTTCACTTTTCCTCTTCTTCATTGAGTTTGAATGTTTAGCTTAAAAGAAACCAGGCTACATGGGGAGGATTTTCTTTTAATCATGCTTAAGGAAAAACCAGTACATTGAAACCAAAAATCAGAATAGAAATTATAAATTACATTTTATGGGAATATGTCTACATATAATTTATTTTCCATAAATCAGAAGATAAAAAAATGTCCACTATCAAGGTTCTTGAGATTTGAAACACTATTTTTAAAATGTTTTGTATTTTTCTAGGCATGGAGAATTTTGGGAAATGGACAGAAAAGAAAACAAAACAAACTTCCTCGGCTTTGATGCAGACTTAACCAGATTTGATAAAGTTTTGCCGCATCTCTGAATGATAATGTGTTGAAAGGCAAAATTTGTAATTTATTTGAAATCGCTTCTAATTGGCACTGATTTAAATAATCAGCCTGACTTATTCAAGTCAAAGCTTTTTGTAGCCGCACTGTTTATCGTGACGTTTTCATTGTTGAGAAAAACCACTGTAATTGTAGAAGCATGGAATTTTAGGCATTAAATAGCATAAGAATTTTATGATACATTGTGTTTTGGGTGTAAGAACAAAATAAAACAATCTTGTGGCAAATAAATTTAAAATAAACAAATAAATATATTTGTGGCAAATAAATACACATCTAATATCTTTTCTGCAGATGAAGAAAAAGGATGCCATTATTTGCACATTGTTGATGAGCTACACAAAACATTGCAGTATCCCAAAGTGAAGAAGAGTGCAGTTCTCTTTGTTCTGCAAAAACTGGAGGCTCACAGCGACGTCATACGGACCACACAGTACCACTATCTAGCTTGTAATGTGTAACAATTTTCATTGTGTGGACTAAGGCGTAATCTTTTGTTGCATGAAACAACAACTACAACAGTACTAATGAATATAAGAAAGCTACAACATCATGACAAAAGTGTTGTATCAGTATGATTGTGTCATGTTGTGCCTGAAATGGCCATCTGTAATTTTATGCAAAAAAGAAATTTAAATAAAGGATTTTACTTACTCTATTCGGGCAAATCTGTGTATGATCTTCCTCAGAGCACTTGAACCTGTCTATGTGCAGTATTAAATATTCAATCCTGTCAAACATCTATCTTGTACTTTCATTTATTTATTGTCCAAATTTTGTATGTAAAATCTTGAAGAAATTTTCAGTGCTGTTATCTATTTTGCCTATATTTAATTTATTTAGAGGCTTTGTTATGTGGTAAAAATGTATATTCTCAACTTCCTTTCTCTTTTGGGTGAGTCTCCTCATTGTATGATAGTTAAGTCTAAATGAGCTTTCCCAGGGCCTCATTGTATGATAGTTAAGTCTAAATGAGCTTTCCCAGGGCCTCATTGTATGATAGTTAAGTCTAAATGAGCTTTCCCAGGGCCAAATTGTCCAGTTTTTCTACTGATGATCTTCAAAAATATGGTTTAATTTCATTAAAGACTTTCATACAAATCTTGATTGTTATCACTATAAAATCTGTTTCAATGTTGCTATTTCATATGTCTGTATATGTTTGTATATGTCTGTATATGTCTGTATATGTCAAATTCTTTTCTACTTTGAAAGTGGGCTAAAGGAGGCTGTAATTTTTCTTTTTTAAATTTATTTTGGTGTTTGCTCATCAGTTATTGAAGTCTTGATTTTGATTTTTTAAGTAGGAAAAATTTCAATATATATTTCACTATTTTATTTAACTTGAACTATTTCAGTATTTCACTGTTTTGCATGTACTTTTAGCATTGGCATATGGTACAGAAATCAATATCGTAAAATAAGTGTTACATCTCATTAGGGGTGAAACAGTTCATTTATGTATCAATAATTTTGCCATATCAATATACATATTGACACAAGAGATGAAAAATCAATATAAAACTATACTTTCCCCATACAAGGTATTTTAATCTGCAGCAGTCATGAGTAATTATTAGTCATTTGCCTTTTATTTTTAATTTGAGAATTGAATTCATCAGGGAGAGCTGTCATGGGCACATGCACTTGTTTCTGTTTCAGAAAAGAACAACTATTGACAACACCAATTCCCCTTCTACAAATTAACTCATGGTGACTAACTCATGTGGTTCAAAATCAGCCCTCCTCACCGATTATGTGTTATTCTTTTCATCCTGTCAGCACATTCAGCCACTGATAACATATATCAGTGTAAAGGAGACATTCCAAGCTTGTTCCCCATGTACGATTTAAGCACTTTACTGATCATTTAATAGCCACTTTTACACAAAGTTTCTCTGTTGATTTGTGTCCACTTGGAAAAAGTTGATTTGCCTACACTCCCAGTGTGTCACACAGTGAATAAGCTACATTCAGTTTTGATTGGTGGTTATTGTTAACTCTAGACTGGAACAAAGACAAATGGTTGTTGACATATATGCAACTGTAGCAGGAAAGTAGGCATACTTCCGTTTTATCTACCTATAAAAAAAGCATGTGCTTGTATGACATCAGGCTACCTATAAAAAAAGCATGTGCTTGTATGACATCAGGCTACCTATAAAAAAAAGCATGTGCTTGTATGACATCAGGCTACCTATAAAAAAAGCATGTGCTTGTATGACATCAGGCTACCTATAAAAAAAAGCTTGTGCTTGTTTGACATCAGGCTATCGTAAATGGGTAGCATATAGGTGTAATAAAATAAACCTTGCTTGATGTAGACAGTACAGTTGCTTGATGTAGACAGTACAGTTGCTTGATGTAGACAGTACAGTTGCTGCCAATATTTCATAAGAATCTGAGATGTAGTATTCTGACACCAATCCGATTTATAAAATTCTGAAAACTGTTTCTGAAATTCTATTGGTGCTATCTTTTTATGACTTGTATCATGACTTAGGTCAACACATGTACTTTCTTTGCATAGTCAAACACAGTCAGAAACTTATGAGATTGACATAAAATTATCCAATTTTGGAATGTAACACTTAGGACATGAATGTTATGTCTAAACATGGGGAAGAATAATTTGATAATTTATTATTTTATTTTGTTCTGAGGATCTCCAAATGATTTAAAAATGTATATAGTGTTGTTTTCTCAGTAAATTGAATGTCAATGACCGCTTTCTTACTAAACAGCTGGGTATTATGATGACATTTAATCATGACACCCTCATTGCAGAGATAATAAAATCATTTAACAGTTGGAAACCAGATGAAAATATCGTGCCATTAAATAAATGATCTTTCAAAGACACCTCTCCTCTTAAGACTACACCACTACTAAATACAGAAGCACAACACATAAATATCATTTAGTCGAATATTGTTCTTTACATTGTACTGAGAATGTTATTTGGAAAGAAAATTATACAAAATATATGACTTCTTATTAAAAGTTACAAATTTCATGATGTTGATTCAAATTTCTGGGTACTAACCACTGTTTTCAACGATAAAACGAGCAATCAATCAAGGTTTCATTTACCAATTTTGATCATAATTTTCTTCAGATTCAACAGCTAGGGGCCAATTTTTGGGTACTTTCCAGTAAAAACAATTGGGATCCACGTCTGATGCGACATTATAAGCGGGTTCGTGAGTTATCTGGGCACAAGGTATCGCGGGAGTGGTGTATCACGAAGTTAGACAACTTTGAATTTTTGAAAGATAACGAGATTCTAGCATGTGACATTTTGAGAAGAAAAAAAAAAAAATCATGTCTGCTATGTGCAATACAAGGAAAAAAAAAAAGAAAGCATAAAGTACACACAAAACCATCACAGGTAAATAACAAAATATTACACATGAAAGGCATGATAAGGAGTCTGCGTAGTAGACAATGTCTGAGGAGGGGGGGGGGGTTAATAAATGGCATCACTGCAAGATTTAAAAAGATAATATCCACAGATGTGAAGTTGATCCCAACAATATGTAAAACAAGTTGAAAACCAGATGCAATGTTAAAAGACTACAAGCTACTCCAGGGCTCACATTTATTGCTGCATATTCGCAAATTGTGAGTTAATTGTGGAAAATGCGGGTTGAGACTTCAAGTTCTTGCATCATTTTGTGGGTGCTAAATTTTCCAATGATAGTTAGCAGATCTTTCGTAAAACTCCTTAAAGTACATAAATTCAGCAAAATCACATACATAATTCTGAAATTTAAAACGTAAAATGAAAATTGATTTGGCATTGAGTCATTTACCATGAGATGTGATGTCTGGTGTGTAGGCTAATACTGTGGCCATACATGTACCTAATGATAAGACACAGTGAACTAGGACACAACCATTATATTTTCAAGCGGAAGCAATACATAGTTGTGCACTTAACCATTTAATTAACAAATACAGAAATATTTCTCTGATATCATCTTCATTTCGCATGATCCACACTAGGATGTGATTCAGACAAAGTAGTTGCCCCAGTGCCTGCCATTTTTCCCAAATACGCAGGGAAAGAACTTTTCACCAAGTTGAACCCCCTCCATCCTCTTTTCCCTTTTTTTCAGGCCATATTGAATGTTTTCATATTCAAAGTACAACATCAACTCTTGTATTTTTTTGTTCAATGAGTAAAACATTTTAAACATCATATTTTGTGCTTTTGATCAATGTTTGTGTCAGTTAAATGATTATTTTTGCAATTTTGTCGATCAATGAGATTCCCGCCAGAAATTAGGACACAAACACAAACCTTGAATATGTGGGTAAATTCTATGCATTTGTAGCCCAGCCACGAGCAAATATTACTCTTTGGAGGTTTATTGGCTGATTGCCTAAAAGTATTTAAACTTGTAAAAGTAGGAAGAATGGTCTAGTACCTCGATATCTGTCACCGGATTTTGACAGTAACATATTTTCGAGGTTACATTCTTCATTAGTAACAAAGTTGTAAAATAATTTTACTGAATCAAACAAGATTTTTAATATTTTCATAATGTGTAATGAGTATTTCTTTTGTTTTGTTATTATTTGACTCCTAGGTTTAGTAAAATGGCTGTTTTAAGTGACTGTTGTAAATTCTACATTTTGACTACATTCATCTCTCCTTATTTTCCCACCACTTCACCTTAGTCAGGCAGGGGAGAAAAGGCACATCACCCTTGTCAGGCAGGGGCGAAAAGTCACTTCGCCTTAGTCAGGCAGGGGAGAAAAGTCACTTCACCCAAAAGTTAGAGTTCAGCATGAACCCAGTTTAGATAAAATGTGTTACTGTCTCCCTTGATGACATGCTCTAGTAGTATTTTTTAGTTGTTTTTATATTTATTTTTTTAGGACGGCCTATCACAGATATTTGTGTTACATATTAGCCTGATTATCCCATAAAAATGAAATGGTTACTGTTTCCTTTATACACTCAGGGGTGGAGGCCTGAATAATTCTCTCTCCAGTTTCCTATTAAAATAATTTCTGTTTTGGAGTGATTTATTTGTGAGCCCGATGCTTTTCCAAGGGATTCATTATCTTTTTGTAAGCATGCGAAGGAATATTTATCTGAAATAGAGTTAGTGCAGTCATCTGCTTGTTGAAACATTTTTATCTCTTCTGACAAGTTTGGTCCTGTTATTTGATGGATACTGTTATTATTTCTTAGTTTAATACTTAATACATGTACTTATATTGCTATCACATATAGCAACATTGATAGCATGCAGGATTGTCTTACTGATCTTTTCATGTTGAATGATTTTGTCCAAGCCCCATTTACTTGTACTTTGGAGTATATATTATTATTTAGTATTTTAACCCAATTACAATAATTTTTACCATAACCAAAATTTTTGTAAACCTATTTTACATAGTTTTCTTCAGTCTTATCAAAGGCCTTTTCTTGATCAATTAAAATCATTGCTCCCCGTTCACCAGTTGTTTCTATATAATCTAATACATGTATACACTTTATTGATATGGTATTATTTAGTATTTGTCATCCTTTTTCTCTGCAAGATAAGTTTTTATTTATAATTTGTTTAAACACTTTTTTATTCTATTTGATAATATTTTGCTTAATATTTTATAGTCAGTTTTTAATCATGATATTGGTCTCCAAGTTTTTTAATTATCCAATACAATTCCCTCTCTCATTGATTTCATCATTTTCAAGTTAAGGAAGATATTATTATAAACCATTTCTAATGTTGGAATAAGTTGTGATTGGAATCTTTTTTTATAAATTTGTTGATATACCATCACGTCTTGGCGATTTATCCTTGTTGAACTGTATAATTGATTCTTTTCATTCTGATTGTTTAATGAAAGTTTCACAATATTTTTTACTCTCCTCATCAGTTTTTAGGATGTTCACACGCTCACAGTATTCTTCTATTATTTCTGATTCTATGTTTTGTGCTGCATATAAGTTTTGATAATATTGATAAATTCATTCTATAACTATATCATTTTCTTCTTATATATTAAGTTCTGTTCATTTCCTTTGTTCACCTGTTCTCATTCCTTCTCTTTTTTATAAATTCCTTGTCCTCTTTTGTACAGCCAATACAATGGCTCAATTCTTATTTGTTCTGCCTTCTCTTTAAAACTGTTATTTTTTCAGGGTTTCCTTTTCTTTTCTTTCTTCATCTTCATTTTTTTCTATTACTCTTTTTCATTCTTTTTCCAGCATTTTCCCTTTTAGAATTTTAAATTTTACTAAATTGCTTACTTAATTTTCCAATTCCTTTGTTGTTGTTGTTATTTCCCAGTCTTCCACTGTGTCTGTGCTAATTTGTAAGCTATTTAATAGATTCCTAATTTTTGCTTTTTATAAATTATTTCCTATTAGTTTTATTCATTTTTCTATTTCCATCTTCCCCATCTAGATCTCTCTTTCATAGATAAATATAATTATACAGGGAAATGATCTGATAAAGTATGATTATATCTTTAACTTCTTTTTCTAATGTTTTACTAATATAAAATTTTTCAAGTCTGCTTCCCTCATTCTTATCGTATTTGTATGTATATTTTCTTTTGCTAGGATTTAATTTTCTAAAGATGTCACTTAGTGAGTCACTTACCTCTTTCTTGAAGTCCTTTGGTCTTATCATAGTCAGTTAATACATGGTTTAAATCTCCCCCCCCCCCAAATGATTACATTTTTGTTTCTAATGTTTGTATACATTTTCCCAGATCTGTCCAAAAAGCTGTTCTCTCAGCATATTCAGCCGGTGCATATATGTTTATAAAATCATATACTTATATGAATCATATGAGGGTCAACTTCTATATTTGTCCAAGATTTTTATACATATTTTCAGATAAGATTGTCATTGGCCCTCCTCTTTTATCATTTTTCAAATTATTTGTGATCTTTCCAGTTCTTTTTAGGAATATCATATCGTATGATTTATCTTTTTTCATTTTTATTACCTGAATTATGAGTTATTATAAGAAAGAATCTTATGCTCAGAAACCATTTTATTGTTTCATAATTGATTATAAATTGGCATGGAGCCATTTTTCCCCTACCTATATTGTACTATGTTGTGGTTTCACATCTTACGGTACCATATTGCTCTTTTCACTTTTTTCCCCCAAGTTAGTTTCAGATATCTCTGAATTTGACACGTATGTTTTCTTTCTTTTTCTAGTTTTCCCTGCTTCATTTTTGTTTTCTGATTGTGTGTTGTGTTTTGTGTCTGATTGTGCCTTTTTTGTGGTTTTGTTTGTACTTATTGATTCCCTTTGAACTCCTGGTTGCTCGGTTTCTTTCTTATATTTGGTACTTGCTGTTCTCTTTTTATTTTCTTTAACATCAGAATTGTATTGATCTATATTTCCTGATTAGGACAGTGAGTTGCAGGAAGGGGGGAGGGCCCTTCACCTTTAAGGTCTGCGCTCTGGCCATTACTTTCTGTGATCTTGCCGCCTTTCCTGAGCTTTGTTTGAGTTCTTAATTTAGATAGGACTAGATAGAACTTACTAGGAGCTCAAATGTGTCTGTCCCCATGTTGTTGCTGTCTTTTTTTTTGGGGGGGGGGGCAGGCATTTCGAATTGAGTTTGGTTTTCTGTCGAAAGTGACAAAGATTACGAGGGATTATGTGGAGTTGGTGGAAATATATTTTATGTAAAGAACACATCCTCACTTTTTTGGCATGGTTTTATCAGGCTACCTTTTTAAGGAGGATTCATATTCCTGCATTTCCTCATCATTTTTCGATTATCTTGAGTTTTGCATATCTACTATTTCCTTATCTGCTATTCCTCATATGCAATATTTCTCCAGTATCTCGAAGTTTTAACTACTCGAGCTTTGTTTTATGTGTAGTTGTTGTGTGCATTGTGAGTTACACTCAGTCCAGGGTGTGGCAAGTTTTTGTCAGAATTTAAAACAGGATGGTACACACTGGGTACTATGTTCTTACTTTGAAACCCACACAATAGAATAGGGACTCTAAATAGGCGTACTGCGTTTGGGTATCCGGACAATTCGGAGGCGGACAATTCGGAGAGGGGACAATTCGGAGACGGAATAAAAACACGATTAAATGAATCGATTTTTTAAGAAACCTCTATGGGTTCAGTTACACGAAAACATATGACTGTGTGTGTGTGTGTTTAACTGTTACCAGTGATAATGCATTTTTTAAAACATTTTCCTAATCCAGATTCTAACACTGAATAATAATAATTAACATGTAATACCAGCATAACCCATAGGCGATGTCTTAACGTCTACTCAATAAGACATAATCCTTTTGATGTTCCGCCGCATTCTTTCAGCAGGCACACGAAAAGACAATGTGAAATGCAGCAACACAGTAAAACATAGACTATCACATACCGATATAATTACGCGCCTTCTTAACAATTACTAAATAAGACCATTCTTTGATGCACGCGCGATAACTATATCATAAGTTATAGCTTTTTCCGAAACCATCGGCCGTCACTGGGTATTATTAACACTTAACACGTGCTCAATGAAACAATTTACTTTTATATATCCGCAACATCTATCTGTCTTTCGACTTTTCCATCTCAAAAATCATTCCTCACGATCTCCGAATTGTCTGTTTCAGAAATGTCTGTCTCCGAATTGTCCGCTCCGAAATGTCTGTCTCCGAATTGCCCTAGAACTCTGTGTTAATGTCATCAGGTTAGGCATTGTACGACTCCTTAGTTGTGTTCACAAACCATGGTATTAAATTTAGTTGTATTTTTTTTTTTTCTATCAGGACACTATATGGAATTTCTAAAAGCTGGCAGACCTGATATGTGCATAGTTGTGTGTTTTCCTTCTCTCTCTCTCTTAATTGGTAATGTTTGGTTTTTGTTTTGTGGGTTTAACGCTAGCACACGATAGGCTATCAATGGCGGCAGTATATTTGGTGGAGTAAGAGACCACCGACCCACGGGAAGCTACTGACAAGCTTTCTTGCATACCCTCGAGGCCCTATAACTACTTATACTTCGAGGCCCTATAACTACTTATACTTCGAGGCCATGACAATGCAACATTTCTTTTTCCCTCGGGAAACTGATATGTTGTAGGTTAACTTGTGCTTTCAAATTCCAACCATTCACTGAATCGGGACATATACAAGATGTCTCTGATTTGTGACTGAACATTACTCTAAGAATTACCCAATGGGACTAGAATTGCAAGGGAATTGGTATCTACATCCTTTCTGAATCTATGTCTGACTCTCTATATGCAAATAAGAGCTGCCCCTTACCCCTACTACAATCACTGCTTTGCACTTGGAATCAAAGGAACATCAGAGTACCTATTCCCTGAAAGCACCAGTTAACCTACAACATATTAATTTCCCGATAAATTAAAACAAAATAATAATAAAATGCTGCATTGCCCTTTTATTGTTTGAGACGATCCTTTTTATATTTTAACTTTGAATGCACTTTCGTGGTAGTAGTAGCAGTAGTTACATTTTTAAAATCACCATGTAATACATCACAGTTTCGAAACAAAACATAAAACATACAGTAAGTAACATAATACAGGACAAAAAGTGACACCTAACATGTAAGATAATACATATACAATAATACATAATAATAACACATTATTCAAGAGGTACACATTGCACAAGTAAAACAAAACATGTAGATTAAACCTAGGATTACCCATAAAACCGTTATGTTGCTTATTTTTAATGGGGTCGAAGTTGTGGATCAAAATTTAGGTGGCAAAACTTTAAGGATGACATATAAGAAAATAAGCAGATTAAAAGAACGAGTTACAACGACGGTTTAATTAAAAGATTACAAACCACAGAAACAAGACACACAATTAAATTACAATCAAATAACACACATACAGAGGTTATATATATATATATATATATATATATGTGTGTGTGTGTGTGTGTGTGAGAAAGAGAGAGAGAGAGAGAGTCAAACCTACCCTAAAGGCGACCTTTATATGACGGTCACCTGGTCTCAACAGCCAATTCCATTTTTCCTGGTGAAATTTCCTCAAAAAAAAAATCATGTTTTAAATAATCACCTGCTTTCTAGTGTCAACGGCCAGGAGCATAGGGAAAATACAAATTAAACGTTTCTTTTCTAAAAAAAAAAAAAGAAGAGTCTAACCGAATAGTTCTAAACTCTTGATTCCTTCACGTATTTTATTGTGATGACTTGCAAAAGTCAATCTAATATATGTTTTGATTGTAATTAGAACTAAGAAAAATTCTTAGTAAAGAATGTGTTCTCATGTGTTTTTGCCAAACGTGAAATTGCCCATGCTCAGTAGCGGCGCGGGGGGAGGGGGTGAATTGCCCTCGGGCGCCAAGCGAAGGAGGGAGATGGCGCAGTCGTGAGCTTTTTTTATGCAGCTGAAATTTTCAGAATTTTTCACCTCATCTTAGTGTAACAGGGGCAATTCTTCACAAAAATTATATTTAGATTGGGGGTGGGTGGATGGAGGTTGGAAACTGACATAAAATCTGTTCTCTGTGGCAAAGAAGGGGCGCCACTAAAGAACATTGCCCCTGGGCGCTTCGCTATGGGCGCCACTAAAGAACATTGCATCCGGGCGCCTTGAACACTCACGCCGCCACTGCCCATGCTTTTGGAGCACTTCCGTTGTGAAAGTTTTAGTTTCAGAGGTGCGTAGTGTTTGGTATCAGACCACAATTAATTTCCCCTATAGTCTCTACATTTGTTTGCCAGTACAGAACTTTCCACTGTGTCCAAATCCTAATAAATCATCTGTTGATCTAAAGTATATTCAAAGATGAACTCACGGTGAAGCTCTTGTCATAGGTTAGCCGGTATTGTTTTGAGAGGTTGGACTGTAAACAAAGCAACGTGCAATGGGTTACAGATTTCACTTCCAGATCAGCACCAATGCCTCATTACTCACTGCGCACTGTCGCCAAAATACACACAGAAAACCACACCATAATGCTCATATTCTAAAGAATAAACAATTTCCTTTAAATCAATACCAAGAATGTCTAAATATAATGCATGCATCACCACCAAAATGAGAGATGAAAAAATGCTCTTAAAATAGATTGAGACTACGAAGTGATAATTGTGACCTGAGTCCTGGTAGGACAAGGTATTTATGGCTAAGTTTTATAAAACTGTTATATTTGCATGACACACCATTTCAAGCTTACTCACGAAGTCTTTTTGATTTTCATTGCAAACAAATTGTGTGACAGCTGTCAGAAAGTGTGTAGTGTTGGTATTCCACAGGGTGCAAGTTTTGGACCAAGTGCTTATGAGACGCCAAAACTAAATTTGCTATATCTTCCATAATTATATGAAATTTTCAATGCTGTATAAACCGAATTGTAATAAAAGATGATTCCTATCTAAAATATGTTTGAAATATACAAACATTGATACATTAAATTTTAATAGAATTTTAAATAAACATTTCAATTTATAAAACTAAATTTTAACGTAAAATTAAATTTTCATACAAATTTAAAAACTGAAACTGACAAATTTTAGACAGCAAAGTTGACTAATGAATGGTATTTAAAACAATTAGAAGCTTGGGTATGTACAACTTATAACATTTTGTCCAGGGGTAGTGAAGCAAGATAACTCACAATGATTTTTGCAGCAAGTTTCAATATGCCCGTTCAAATGTATATAGGTGTACACACTAAAGAAACAATGGCAAGTGCTGTGTCCTATATTTATTGTATCAGGTACTCAGCTAGTTGTTAGCATAAATAAGAGCTCACTCAAATTACCCATTTTGATGGGACCAGCACCATACCACGTTTTATAGCAAAAATTCATTGAATTTCAACCGAACCAGAAGTAATAATTGTGACACGAGTCCGTTTGCACGTTGTCAAGCTCTTCAGTATCGGAGGTCAGTAAATCTTGTATGCAGTCCGCAATCCCATAATAAATAATGGAAGTGATCGGTTTAAAAAGAAAGAAAGAAAAAAAAAAAAAATATATATATAAAAATACAGGAGCTTATGAAGTTTGGGTGCAATGTACAAGCAACTGAGCTAGCTACCTCCTTTCTAACGGCATATATAAGCAAAAACATACTGAGAGAGAGAGAGAGAGAGAGAGAGAGAGAGAGAGAGAGAGAGAGAGAGAGAGAGAGAGAGAGAGAGAAAGAGAGAGAGAGAAAAGATGAAGAAATCAACGAACGAAATTCTTTTCTGATAGATTTTATGAATGATAAATTTAAATTTAAAAGATAAATTTTATTTGAATAGGAAATTATACAAGTTGCCTGACATAATAATAATAATAATAATAATAATAATAATAATAATAATAATAATCAGTGCATGGTATTTATTGAAGAATCAAGTTTCAAAGGTGAACCAGCATTCAGATCCACTTGTTGTATGTATAAAGATCAGTTTGGCCATTTTCTATGGGTGGCTACTATTGACAAGTTGGACTGTTCGAGGTTGTGTATTCTTCTTTTTGTCCCGATTCTATTAGGTATTTTACAAAACAATTTAATATATTGTTTTTAATAAAAAAAGATCCAGAAGTTTCGTGTGTGTGTGTGTCTGTGTGTGGCGCAAACAAGTAGGCGAGGGGTCTGTGGGACGGAACCTCCGACGAATGCTCTTGAATTTTATACTTTTCCAGGTCATAATTTTAACCCTATAATTTTTTTAAAAAAGTTACTCTAGCAAACGTTCCGCTTTTGCACATTCCCTCTCCTCCTAAAATATAAAAAAAGGCAAAATCTAGGTTTTGTTGACAATCTCGTGAGAATGATCCTCATACAAATAATACCATCTCGCTGCGTTATAGATAACCATGGATAATGTTGTAAATTTAAAATTAGTCCATTTGTCAAGTGGAGCAAGCATTCGTATATTATTTGATCCGAATATAAAGAGCCACGCAGATTTTTGCAGGCGTGTTAGAAACTGACTGAATGATTTTTGGGATAGACTTATTGAGAGAAAGAAAAAAAAAACTTTTTATATCTAAAGGAATTACATTTTTGACAAACATTTGTATGAAATATCTGAACGGAGAAAGTGCACGATTTATCAAAAGTAACAAAGACTTTTAAACATCATAAAGATGAGAATCAAATATAATAACTTCCTAACCAAACTGAAAGTGGAAAATGTATGCATATTTTTTTTTTTTTTTTTTTTTTTTTTTTTTGGGGGGGGGGGGGGGAGATATCGCATGACCTGAAAATAAAAAGAAAGAATAATAATTAACGCAATAATTTCCCTATATGTCGGCTCATTTGCATGTACGGTAAAGTTTGCGCATACATAACATACTTGGTTTCAAAGTAAAGGAATGACTTTCCAAAATATTGTACAAAATGTCACAAATTGTTGTTACTTTCGTCAGGGGGTCCCGGGTGGTCGAGTGGTCTAAGGCGCTCGCCGTTACAGATCACTGACATCTCACCTCTGTCCGTGTGGGTTCGAGTCTCGGGCTCGGCCAGCGTGGGTATGTGGGAAAGCTTGCCAGTAGCTTCTCGCGGGTCGGTGGTTCTTCCCGGGGTTTTCGCGGGTTGTTCCTCCACCAAATATACTGGCCGCCATGTATAGCCTATCATGTGCTGAAAAATGGCGTTAAACCCATAACAACCAACAAACTTTCGTCAGTGTATTTCCCGCCCTATAAAGATGTGTGATGGAGCGCGAGTTTGTAATGTCGAAACGATCATATAGACTGTATAGTCAGGGCAATGTATTCTCAAAAGAGGCAGTTAACCAACACATCATCTGAGTCTATGTTATCTAGTAAATTAATGAAGGAAAAATTACAATTTGGAAAATAAAGAAAATACATAAATTCAGGGGAAAAAATTGAAAATGTTAAACGGACAAAACATCCCTGGAAAAAGGACCCTAAGACGAACTGGATTTGGTACGAAACGTCCCGTTGCTTCTTCTGTCAAGAGAAGTCACTCTAATACATGACGGACAGCAGCGGGACATCGTGATCAGCATGAACACACTTCTTACGTTTGAATCAATGATTTATATGCGTTTTAAATTTTTTGAAATACTCAGAATGACTGGAACAACACTTTCACTGATAAAGTTTCATATCAAGGTTACATTTCATTCAAGAACTCCAGTAACAATATACAGTTGGATACGTGAACAAAGTTCCACTCCAGGTTACCCATAGGTTTAAATTTGGTTATACTTTTTTTTTACAGAACTCGCATGTGTACGACAATGTTTGCCCGGGGCATAGCATTACGTCTTGGGTGTGGATTTCGGTATTTGTATAGGTTAACCCAGTATTGGCACACTACCAGTTCCAAAAATATTTGGCCATGTGCGTATTTTGAAAGAAATATATCAACATGTTTTGCAGCTGTAAATTTGAATTTACGTGCTGAAGGTCTACAACATACACATTTCTGGAGATTCTCTACAATATCAAGAGGGCTAGAAAGTTCCCACAGCCTGGAAAAGATACTTAAGGAACAAGATGACGTCAGTGCAATGCTACAAACCATTGCTGAGAAATTTCCTCTGAAAAACTTGGATCCATTTGAAGCTGTTGAATGTTTTAAAATTATAAGAACATTTATGTACAATAAAATGTTATACAAGATGGCAGTGTTTCAAAATCAGCCACCTAAGATCGTATTTGCAAGAGTTTTACATGATCAAATTAAGGCAGAAATGTTGATGTCTTTGTTCCAAAATCAATATTTACAGGGCTTATTAAATCAAATCCAAAGACACATTTCACAGTTTACCCCAGCAAACAATGCAGAACTGTTTGCATGTTTGGTTACTTTAGGGATTTCATTTGAGCATTCAGTTATGCAGGAACTGATTTCCCTCTTCTATGATGAAAAGTATCCAGTTTGTTTGAATGATTTGGCTATGATTATTGATCATATAAAAGATACAGCTCCCAGATGGGATGTATTTATCTTGAAAGTTTCCATACCGAGATTGCAGAAATTTTATGAAACAAACATTTTCATAGAAAATACAAGCTGCAGCCTAAAAAGCTTAGCCACACTTTTGTTAAGGTCTTTCAATTTTATTCAGTGTTCAAAAATGAGAGACTGGTACTTAGAAAGACTGTTATCAATGGCGGAAGACGACAGTTGTATGACTCTTGATAGTGTAAGATTAATCTTGATCATGCTTACTTCAACTCGTTGCAGGTCATTGCCATTATCATGCGCTACAAGACTGGCTGTCATATGTTTTAAAGAAATCGAGAAAAAATTTAATGAACTGGAGCCATATCAAATAGGAGATATTGCATGTGCAGGTTGGCAATTAGGTGTTGACAAGAAATTGGAGGCATTGCACATTTTGGAGAAGGTCCACTTCTTGGCTCTGAATATGCTTGAGAAAGTTTCAGCATCAGCAACTTTGACAGAAATTTTAAGACTTTTGCTTGGTGTCAGATGGCAGATGCTTGATAGAAGAAAAAGGGAACAATTGGAAGCATTGGTGCTTGAACATTTAGAAGAGGCAAATGAAGATGAACTAGCAAAAGTTGTTCAGTTTACCCTGTGTAATCAAATTGAAAACAGGACTTATCATAGTGCATTAGATGCAACAATTAATGGAAAAATGGGTAGAATTATGGCTGTATCCTCAGTCTTTATGAAGATTAGCAATTATTACTGTTCACTCTCTACACCACTGCCTGTGTATAAAACAGTCATGTATCATATGCAAAACACGCAAATGATGATTGAAACAAAGGAATTTGTCTACTTAGCACAGATGGTTCTGTGTACATTTTCTGAAGACAAGCCATTTCCTAGGCTTATTATTGACAAAATTGAAGCCATGATTTCACAGTTTACACTATTTGGGATAACTGTTATCCTAAGAGGACTGGATGGTTTCAACAAGAACAAGCACACACATGCACAGGTAAGTACAGTATTTTATGTAAATTTTCATACCCTTTAATGTTATGTACACTGTCAATCCAAATTTTTTTTTTTTGTATAGACAACTTGTCCCTTAGCATAGCTCTACGTTTTATCTTCACATATGAATTATTCTCCTTGAGATCGTCCAGTAGCATGATTCTAGACTTTCCTCTTGGTCACTTTCCTTCCATTCTGACTTTTATGATTTTTTTTTAACAGACTTTCACCTCTTAAAATGTGCCCGATCCACTTCTTCTTCCTCTCGAGTATAACATTCAATAAAGTTATCTTTTCATCAACCAATCTTAAGACCTCTTCATCTGTCTTCCGGTCACTCCAATTAACTTTAAGACCTCTTCATCTGTCTTCTGCTCACTCCAATTAACTTTAAGACCTCTTCATCTGTCTTCCGGTCACTCCAATTAACTTAAAACCGATTCATCTGTCTTCCGGTCACTCCAGTTAACTTTAAGACCTCTTCATCTGTCTTCCTGTCACTCCAGTTAACTTTAAGACCTCTTCATCTGTCTTCCGGTCACTCCATGCACCTCCATATCCACATCTCAAATGCTTGTAGCCCTTTTTTTTTTCCTTTCTCAGTGTCTGTGTTTCTGAGCCACATTAAAAACAGAGTACTACGAAGGCCACAGATATAACTAATAATGGTTGCAAGAGGGCAGGCAAATGATTCTTAGACTTTAAACAGCAGGACTCAAAATTAACGCTAATCAGCCAACTCGCGGTTAGTGACTTTGCCGACAGATCACTAAAACTCCAGCCGTCACTACTAATCTGTTTACTTTGATTACTTTGTTAATTGAGTACCTACCTACATCCAACACTAGATGAGGTACATAAATGATCGCGTCGTAAATGGACAAGTATTAAACCACTCATCCGCTCAGGAAGTAAATTAGTGTGATTATTGTCATAACAGTCTTCATGCACGTGGAATAAGCCTGGTGTACTTGGCCACAAGCACTGATCGCATTACTGATGATAACAACAGGTGTAGGATATCAGGCTAATATTGACCAAAAACAGAAAAGGTCGTGTTCGCCGATTCAATGAACAATCCAGAATTATACCGAACAACGTGCTTCAATATTTATATCATTGTTGATAAATGGAAGCATCTTTTCGCACATCGGCCATGTACTTAATTTTTCAAGGAATATTTGCACAGTTGCTGTGTACCAAGTGTAGCAAAGACTATCTGCACAGCAATCGTTGAATACATTAGAGACGAGTCCAAAATACTCTAAATGATATTCATCAAACCATTCAATGAGCACAGGGGCTATTTACATATGAAAGTAAGAGTATCGGTTAATAGACAGATTGGGGATGGGGGTGGGCTTAACCTGTAATAATTATGTTACAGCTTTGGACCCGTCCCAAAACCTCTATCCATTATGTCGGTACGTCCTATTGCCACGTTACTACTTAGGAATCATACCCAAACAAGTTTTAGTAAACTTACTTTTTTATATTTATCTTAATGCATCAGTAACCAACGTGTGACAGTACCTATGGTGAATAGTTTTCATGTCCAATCAATGGGTTCACCAAAGTGCTGGATATTCTGAGGTGGCCTCTGACGGGAGGCGCTATAAAGAGAACTTCCTATTACCGTGGCAACTGAGAAATACAGTGACTGTGGGTAGTATGGTATCAAAGTAAAAAAACAATAAAATAAAACTGTAAACAAATATTTGTGAAATGTAATAATCAAAATTTTTAAGATTAAATTCCTAAATTTAACTAAGATCTTTGTATGCCCGAGTTATAGTAGATCCATTAAATAATTATGATTTATGATAGTCTTATGTTATATTACATGACATATTTTAGTTAACCCCAACTCTTGTAAACTTAAATTGTATGCCCCATGTCTAGAACGCACCTTTTATGAATTTTAAGGAATGACAGGGTTCATTAATTTGCCTTTATACTACTGATCTAAGAACCCTCACTGAAATGAAGGTCACAAGTTTGAGAATGCACCCTTAATGGGCCCCCACAAATTAGATAACAATTTTGTATCGAAGAGGTTAAGTCATATAACCAATTCTGCTTGTTAGAGTGTCTTCTTTAGGTGGCGCTCTACAGTTTCGTATTTTGCATCAGGTTAGAATATTGAAGAAAAAGAATTTTCCAGGTTTTCCTCACTGGTGATCCTGGATATTTAAAAAAGACATTGTACTGTATATCTTAGGTATTATGAAAAGAAATTTTAATTATCTTTATTTTGGTGTATGATTGATGGGGGCAGTTTTGATTATAGAGTATAGAGTATACAGCTTGGTCTTACTTAAGATGTGCACTTTTAAAAAAACTGCTAGCTCCACTTGGTCATTTTCACTTCCTGGACTTCAAAAGTAAATTTTTAAAAAAAGAGTCAATGACTTTTTTTTACTTTTTATATATTTTGTAATTCATTCATTGTACTTTCAGAAGCTGATATTGCCTACTCTGGCAAAATTAGCTTTCCCTATTTTAATAACTGCTAAAAATAGTATACTTTGGACTAATTCTGGCTGATTTTTCGAGCACACGGAAGTGGCAAGTTTTGTCAGCTGTGTGCTTAGATCATGTACAATTTCCACAAGTACAGTATGTAAAGAAATTTCAGCCACAGTACATGCAAATAGCATAGAGGTATGCCAACATTCTCTTCATTGTGAATGTTGCAAGTTCAAACAACTTCACCTTACACCTGTCACTCTCTCAGTGGCCGCTCTACAGATAATACATGCTTCTGAGAGAGTGACAGGTGTAAGATGAAGTATTTTGCATTTGCAACATGCACAATGGAGAGAGTGTTGGCATACCTCTATGTTACTTTCATGTACTGTGGCTGAAATTTCTTTACATATTGTACTTGTGGAAACTGGACATGATCTAAGCACACAGCAGACAGAATGGCCGCTCCAAAGTACTCGAAAAATCAGTCTGAATTAGTCAAAAGTGCACTATTTTCAGCAGTTAGCAAAATAGGGAAACGAATTTTGCCAGAGCAGACAATACCAGCCTCTGAAAATATTATGAATGAATTACAAAATATCTAAAATGTAAAAAAAGTTATTGGCTCTTTTTTTAAAAATTTACCTTTGAAGTCCAGGAAGTGAAAATGACCAAGCGGAGCTAGCAGTTTTTTTTAGAGGTGAACATCTTAAGTAAGACCAAGCTGTATACTCTATAACCCAAATTTCACTCATCAATCATACACCAAAATAAAGGGAATTCAAAGTTCTTTTAACAATACCTAAGATATATAAGGTCTTTTTTAAATAGCCAGGACAGCCAGTGA
Organism: Margaritifera margaritifera; assembly: GCA_029931535.1. Classification (NCBI taxonomy): domain Eukaryota; kingdom Metazoa; phylum Mollusca; class Bivalvia; order Unionida; family Margaritiferidae; genus Margaritifera; species Margaritifera margaritifera. The sequence goes on from JAQPZY010001274.1 coordinate 1,207,648, forward strand.
GGAAAACCTGGGTAATTCTTTTTCTTTAAAAATCTAATCCTATGCAAAGTACGAAACTGGAGAGCGCCACCTTAAAACAAATATGAAAATTTTTGCAATTGCTTTTCTCTTTCTCATATAATTATGTATGCATTTCTCAACAAAATGGTATATTAAGATTGATGTTATGCATAAAAATAAGCTAATTATGCCTATTTTGCTCTTGCTTACACAATATGCCTTGTGGCAGTATTTTGTGTGCAATGACCTCAATTATGGGGAAATTAGAAGTCTTAGAACATAGGAGTAAAGTCAACTTAAATTTAAAACTGTTGTATTAAGTCAAAGAAAAATATAGCAGAAATGTTTCTTTTCATTCGCTTGTAATAAAATTGTGGAAAATAATGATGATAAAGCAGATTCGCTTTCTTCCATATACTAGTGTTAGAAGAATTAGCAAACTTTGTACCCTTTGACCTTTGACCTCTGTGAACCTGAACTCTTCCATCCCTGTTCAGTCTGTAAATTTTTTTAGTGACATCTCATGAATAATTGTGGCAAGTTTCATGATCCTGTCTTTTACCAAAACATTGGTTGCTATTGTTGAGAAAATGCAAGGTGTTGTTTTAAAATAGCCCACTTTTCATCATGGGAGGGGGGGGGGGGGCTGGGCTTGTGTGGGACTTTGCTACAAATGAATACTGTTCTGTGGGGAAATACATGAGAATTATTCAAAAGGACTGTTTAGATGCTTGCGGCTTAAATGTTTCAGCTATACAACCAAAATTAAATCATATAATAATAATGCATATGTTGTCTTTATGGGGGCGCTCTACAGATAATACATGCTTCTGTGAGAGTGACAGGTGTAAGATGAAGTATTTTGCATTTGCAACATGCACAATGGAGAGAATGTTGGCATACCTCTATGTTACTTTCATGTACTGTGGCTGAAATTTCTTAACATATTGTACTTGTGGAAACTGGACATGATCTAAGCACACAGCAGACAGAATGGCCGCTCCAAAGTACTTGAAAAAAATCAGTCTGAATTAGTCAAAAGTGCACTATTTTCAGCAGTTATTAAAATAGGGAAATTAATTTTGCCTGGGCAGACAATACCAGCCTCTGAAAATACTATGAATGAATTACAAAATATCTAAAAAGTAAAAAAAGTTATCGGCTCTTTTTTTAAAAATTTACCTTTGAAGTCCAGAAAGTGAAAATGACCAAGCGGAGCTAGCAGTTTTTTTAGAGGTGAACATCTTAAGTAAGACCAAGCTGTATACTCTATAACCCAAATTTCACTCATCAATCATACACCAAAATAAAGGGAATTCAAAGTTCTTTTAACAATACCTAAGATATATAAGGTCTTTTTTAATAGCCAGGACAGCCAGTGAGGAAAACCTGGGTAATTCTTTTTCTTTAAAAATCTAACCCTATGCAAAGTACGAAACTGGAGAGCGCCACCTCAGAAGTACATAATATCTGTAGAGCACCTTCTTATTATATTAATTTTTTTGGCATCCGGGTATTTATTGGCCTTTTTTATGTCTTCAAGTGAAGAGTACTTCCTTGTTGGACTGTCTTTCACAGCCGTACACGAAACAGATATATTGTAATGAGTGAATACTGTACCTGTCACACACCCTGTAAATTGAATAGAGTAGCTTACATATATAAAATGGTTCATCTCCAAGGGTGTGAAACAACCGGAATCCCTTCAGCTTTTTTTTTTTGAATACGAACTGCTGAGCATGCTCAGCACTGAATCTAGTGACCTCTGCCTCTATCAATCTGAGCTGTTTTGTTATTGTTGTTGTGTGTTATTGAATCTAGTGACCTCTGCCTCTATCAATCTGAGCTGTTTTGTTATTGTTGTTGTGTGTTATTGAATCTAGTGACCTCTGCCTCTATCAATCTGAGCTGTTTTGTTATTGTTGTTGTGTGTTATTGAATCTAGTGACCTCTGCCTCTATCAATCTGAGCTGTTTTGTTATTGTTGTTGTGTGTTATTGTTAATGATGATATGTTCCGAATGAAGTTTATTTCACTCTCAGAATATGAAAGCTGTTATCTAAGTGGTCAATCAAAAGGTCAGCCAAACACGATATATTGGTGACCATCAAATACTTATTATCAGTAGATCTTGATTTTAGTCAGATTGCCTGGCATAAACATCTTTCAGATTTCCACAGATGATACTGATCTGCCATTTAATAGGGCCACTGTTACTAAAAATAAAAAAAAGTTTTAAACGACTTCTCCCAAACCATTTAATAGAATTTGACCAAACTGGACAGAAAGCATTCTGGCATGATGCCAACCTGCCATCAAATATGGCTGCTGTTACTAAAATATAAAAATCTTCAATAGCTTCTTCTCATTAACTGCTTGGCAGAATTTGATCAAATTTGAGGGAATGTCCTAGCTTGATTTTCTTTTAGATTTATACAAAAGATACTAAAATTACAGAAAGATTTGCACAAGTTTATGTTAACAAAAAGAATGTGGAACAGAATTGGACCAAACTGAACACAAAGCATCCTTGTATAGGAGCGTTTCAGTATTGGACTAATTATGCTCATATGCAATCAAATATGGATAAAGATACAGACACAAGAGAAAACTTTCAACATTTACTTCATAACATATGGTGCATGTACAATTCATTCATATCACTGATGAGTTTGATAATGGCATTGTTTGGCTTTTGGCTCAAGGTCAAAGAATAGATCATGACTTTCAGTAGGTTTTTTATTTGTGATGGGTTGTGAAAACAATAACTTGCAGAAATAAAATTGATCTAGTTATCAAACTTGGCATGTTGGTATATCTTGGTAATATCATGTAGAAGTTCAATTACCTGGTAGCATTAATGGTTCTCGATGATTTTTGGCTCAAGTTGAAAGGTCACTACATGTATAATGACTATAGTGTAGTTAGATTTGAAAGGTCATTATAATGACTATAATGTAGTTAGATTTGAAAGGTCATTATAATGACTGTAGTGTAGTTAGATTTGAAAGGTCATTATAATGACCATAGTGTAGTTAGATTTGAAAGGTCATTATAATGACTATAGTGTAGTTAGATTTTAAAGGTCACTATAATGACTATAGTGCAGTTTGATTTTTGTACTCTACAGAAAGCCAGTGAACAAAATGAACATATGGATATTGACCAAATTTGTTATATAGGTACATACCTATCACATTTAATAAGTTTGAGAATTACCAATTTGTTATCTTGAGTTCAAGGTCAAACATCATGATTTAGGTATTTTTAATTTTTTAATTATGATGCTAAGTGTAACCCATTCTGCTACTGTCATCAGCTGATCATCATACGTGTACTTGATATAGTTTTCTGGTAACCAACTCGTCAAAAATATGGCTTGCATAGGATTGTGCACCCATGTTTCAGCCAATCAGCACTACGGGTGAAACGATACACCTCTGCCATGTATCAATATGATTCTCGATAAACAGCCTGCGATACAATACATTATCGATATACATATCAACTTGATGGTCTTTTCATCTTTAGAAGGTCTGTCAATGGTAGGGTGGTGCCATTTTTTATGTGTTGACATATTGGGTGTATTTCTAGTATGCAGATTACAAACAAACATAGACTTATCATCTGTTCATATGCCATTCTCATCCTTGACAAGATAAAAAAAAATAATAATAATACTTCCAAACAGACTACCTGTTAGCTGTTAATGATTTCTATTCAACCTTTAAGGCCATTTCAGGCTGCTCCATTCAATCAGATGCATGACTCATCCTGGTCACTACGCCCTTTGTTTTGCATTGAATGAATGTTTTTAAAACATCTTATTACCAATTTCATGTTTTCACTTAAATTTTGAAGGCATTACGGTGTTATCTTCAACACGGAAGAAACAGTGCAATTTCCTTGTGCAAGGAAAATCTTATCTAGAAGAAGTCTGAGTGTGGGAGCGGAGATGACTAACAACCAAATCCTTCACATTGTACTTCCTGTCAGTGAAAAAGGAAATTATTGAAAACACCCACTCCCCTTCTACAAATCAACAAGATGGCTATAACTCGTGCGGTTTGGAATCTGCCCCCCTTGCAGATTCTGTGCAATTTTTTTTTTTTTTTTTTTTTTTATCTCATCGGCACGTTTGGTCGCTGATTACATACATGTATATCAACGTAAAAGGAGACATTCCAAACTTATTCTCCATGTACAATTTAAGTACTTTACAGATCATTTAATAACACTTTTGTGTGAAGTTTCTATGTTGCTTTGTATATATCTGGATAGAGTTTGGATGCCAATATTTCTGGTATGTCATGCAGTGAACACGCTACAGTTAGTTATGATTGGTGGTTATTGTTTTATCCTGGACTTTAACAAACAATAACTACTAATCGGAATTGAATGTAATATATTTCACTGTGTGACACACCGGAACTGTAGCCTTCAATTCGATCGAATTGGGGCGGGGGAAGAGGGCAGATTTCGAACCACGTGAGGTAATCACCTTGTGTTAATTTGCAGAAGGCGAGTGGGTGTTGTCAGTAGTTTTTATTTTTTACAGACAGAAATGAGTGCATGTACTTGCTACGGCTGTCTCAGATGAATTCTCAATTGAAAGAATGAAAGGCAAATGACTAATAAGTATTCACGACTGCTGAAGATTAAAGTAACTTGTATAGAGTATTAGTATCGTTTTGTATCGATTCTTCCCCTCTTGTATCGATATGGGTATCGATATAGAAAAAGTATCAATACATCGATATATCGATTAATCGTTTCACCCCTAATCAGCACTCTCTACTACCAAAGTGATGTGACACAGTGAAGACTCTCTTCCTTTTGCCATTTTGGTATGACCATCTTGCATTAACCTAATATTTTGGTGATTGGCATCTTTGGTGTATTTTCATGTTTTCGTGCATCATTGTGAATAACGGACAATGGGAGGGTGACGGAACTTAAAGGCAGATATTTTGAAAGGGGCCAACATTTCATCATATGAGAAAGAGAGAGAGAGAGAGAGAGTTTTAATAATAGTGGTCTATTTCATTGGTTGGTTTTATAAAGTTTTAAACACCAACTTAATAATAATAATAATTATTATTATTATTATTATTATTATTACTGCAAAACTCAATTGCTAATGTTCCCTAAAGGAATCCATTGATGCTCTTAATATCAAACTAATCGAGGCAAGTTCAAATTTGGAATAATTTTCATAGATTGAAGTGTTGTTTTTTTAACTTTTTCGGTGTTGCCATTATCAGCGATTTTGTTCTTTACATTTCAGTCCATCCACTATTTTGTCAGTAGGAAATTAAATACAGGATACCAAAATAAAAGTAAATATTTTTTGTCAGCTATAGTACATAGATTGAAGTTTGTGAAATTAATAAGGGAACAAAATTGAACCCATTTATTACCCGATGAGCGCATCTCAAAAGATTTAGTATTCTATTTTTTATTCCCCCACCAGTAGACTGGTTCCCTGGCTGTAAAATAATTAGTGGTCCAATACCTATAAATAACATTATTATATTTATTCGAGAGCATATATTTTTCCAATCAAATACTTGCATAATATTTTCGGTGTCAGAGGTACTAACTTTGGCAGTACACATTTTTCATTTCAGCAAGTCTAGCAGGGTAGACACTCCTCGATCCCAGGTGGCTATGGGATCTGGCTGTCATTAGTCGAGAGACCCAATGCCCCTGAGGATTCGCAGTACTCCATCATGGGGGGGGGGGGGGGGGGATTTTGTGTTTTTCCAACTTATAAAAGAAAATCACCATATATTTTTCTTGCTTTCCATTTGACAAAGTGTCGCAGAGTGTGGGGAAATGTGGGCATGATTAGGCCCCATGGGACACACCTACCCATCTGCCTTTCATGTACTATTGTACATGCATGGATGGTTGTCGTTTTTTGTCTGACGAGGTTACGGACCTAGGAGAAGTTGGCGCACATATAAAGGGAGGAAGAAAGGAGGGTAGGGGATCCTTCTCTGCTCCTTGATCCCAGGAGTGCATGGGATCCTTCTATGGGCCATTAGAAGCGCAGAAGAAAAAAAATTCCATGATCCCAGGAGGGTATGGAATCCTTCTCTGAAGCCCTCGATTCTCAGAAGAAGAAGACTGCTCGATCCCAGGAGGGTGTGGTATCTTTCTCTTCGGATAAAAATTACAAGGCGATATGATCCCTGACGGTCGATCCGGCACAGTCATGCCCTGGTAGGGTTCGATCCAGGGCCATCCCAAGGTAGGAATAACACTAGATGAGAGTGAGTGCCCACCTCTGTCCTGCTGCTCTTGTATTTCTTCGTATTTAAGAAAAAAAAAAAAAAAAGCAGTCGGAAAGTTTTGGCTTTTCATTGATCTTTCCACCTAAAACACATTACTCGGGAGGAACCATACAATGGCTTCACAGAGTCCTTCTGACAAGATCTGTCCCGCTGCTGGTCCTCAAGACCTGGCTGGGACTCATTCTGAACCTGGAGAAATCAGAGCTAATTCCGTCTCAGGATTTTGTTTATGACAAGTTCATGTCCGTCTGCACAGAATAGTCAGAATCCTGACACTTTTGGTTGTGCTTCAAGACAAGAATTTGTTGTAGGCTCACCTATATCTATCCCTCCTTGGGGCTTTGAACTCTGCTGCAGACATGGTTCCCCTAGGAAGTCAGTACTAGCGTTCTCTCCAGTTTCTCTTTCTGGAAAACGAAGCTGCATAGGGATCCCCTGACAGCTTGGATTTCTCTAGGATCTAAATTTCACCACCTCTTGAGTTGGTGGGCCAATCGGGACCGGTGTCTGACCGACGTCAAAAGGCACGCCCCGAACCCCACTCATATCTGTTCACAGGTGCGTCAGATTCTGACTGGTGCGGTAACTTGGAGCAGAATGGCTAGTTCTTCAGGGTTCATGGTCCTGCCCCCCCCCCAATCAATTTGGAAATGAGGGCGGTATTTTTTTGCCCTACTGGGGTGTGTCAACCAAGTAAGGACTCATTGTGTGATGGCCTCCAACACCACATCGGTGCTAGGGTACCTTAGGCGACAAGGAGGCACATATGCTCCTTCTCTTTGCGTGGAGGTTTGGAACCTCCTTACCTGGCCAGTCATGGAAGGGATAACCCTCCTAGTTTTCATCTTATTCCAAACAAGACAAATATTCTGGCGGACAGTCTGTCCAGGAGAGGCATGATAATCTTTATGGAATGGTCTATTCACCAATCCGTAGTGAGTCCCTGTTCAGACTGTGGGGGAGACCGGTGGCGGAATTGTTTGCAGCGAGATTTAACAACAAGCTCCCCTGTTATGTCTCCTCAGTCCCAGATCAGAGGGCCTGGGCAGTGGACACATTCAGTCTGAGGTAGAATCGTTGGTTTGCTTATACCTTCCCACCATTCAGAATCATTCCACAAGTGTTCTGAAAAGTCAGGACCTCTACTACTTTGCTCAGTCTGATAGTGCCTCTGTTGCCCTATCAATCATGGCTCAGTCTTGACCTGTAGGTAGACCATCCCCATACATTTTATCAGAGGAGGGATCTGCTGTCGCAGCACAGGAGGTCTCTTCTCCACAACAAACTCGCAGATTCTCCCCTTCATGCTTGGCTCATCTCGAGCGATTGATCCGACAGAACACTGTTTGGAGAAGGTTGCCAATTGCATCGTTTAGGCCAGGAGATGGTCCACGTCCAAGGTCTACGATGAAGAGTGGAGAATTTTTTGCAATTGGTTCAGTAGGAAGTGCGTTAATCCTAGCTGTCCCTATCTAAGTGCAGTGACAGACTCCTCTTCCTGTTTGAAGAGAGAGAAGGTTCGCTTCCTACAATTAAGGCTATAGGGCAGGCCTGTCCAACACGCTCAGGTTCTCTAAGGCCCCGTAATTGGTTCGGACCTAATCTTTATGATCTTGTCAGTTATTTTGTTTTGATCTGCAGACATGGTGTCTCGCTTACTAATGCCTAGATGGAATCTCTAATGCGTGTTGAGGTCCTTGTCAAAATCCCCTTATGAACCGTTGGGTGAAACTTCTTTTGAGAACCTACCCTTGGACTTGTTTTCCTGCTTTAATTAGCGTCTGGGAGAAGAAGGAGCGAGCTTCATGTCTTCTCTGTAGAAAAAGGTTGTTATGGTTCAATGATTATCATGAGTCTGTTTCTCTCCATTGTCAACCTTTTTTTTTTTTTTGTGGTGAAAAACCTGCTTATTTCGGTAGCTCCATTCCCTATAGAGATCCCCAGTCTCAGTTGTATCTGTGTTGAGGATGATTAAGATAAACTTCTCTGCCCAGTTAGGGCATCACAGTGCTATTTGGCTGCATCAAAAGGCAGAAGGAGAGGTAGGAAGCATCTCTAACTACCTATAAGGTGCTCTGCTGATATCTTCATGTCCACCAGTTCCAGGTGGATTGGTCTCACTATCAAAAGTGCTTATTAGTTTCTCAGAGAGTGGGACCCATCGTTCATGAGAATTATGTCAAGAATGATGTAAAGGGTATTGCTACTTCACAGTCCTATTTTAATCATTGTCTTTGAAGGATTTTATGAGAGCTGTGTTTAGGCAGTTGCAACGACTTTCTCCTCCTTTTACCTTTGGTATTTGACACACCAGATCGAAGGCATACTTTCTTGGGCTCAATAGCTCGGCATCAAGTGGCCCAATCTGCTGCCAACTTTCAGTAATGGACACCCCTATCATAAGGGTGTGTATATTATTTTTATTACAATTTTTATGAGACTATCAGCCTCCCTCCGAACTGGCAAATTAAACAAGGCAACAGTGACAGATATTGTATTACTGCTATTCATTTTTTTTTTGGGGGGGGGGGTAAACTAATTGTAATAATGTAATACTCACCTGTCACTATTGCAAATTTTCCTCCTCCCGTAGTTCTGGGTCCAGTTCAGAGAGGAAGAGTATGCCGCATGAACCTATGACATGGTAGTCACACTGGTTCTGGGTTCTTTCTGTTCTAGTGGGTGGCTGGAATTATTAGCTTGGGCAAGAGGACTTATGTCCTTGAGGAAGTAGCAATAGCAAGGCAATAGTGACAGGTAGGTGTTACATTAATAAAATTAGTTCTCCCCACTCACCCACCAAAAATAAAAATAATAATAAAAAAGTAACACACTAGTGTGAGAATAAATGTGACCAAACTTTGTATGTTGGGATTTCTTGAGAATGAGTATGAGAATTATTGTAATTGAACTTTGTATTTTGGCATTTCTCAAGAATATCTCAGATGATTTCTAAATTAAGTAGTCGAAAAGAATAAAAGGTGAGAAGAAACAGACTTCTCGTAGATTCCTATAAGTTCCCTTTGGCCAGTAGAGTATCAGTCTCTTTGAAGGACTTTTGGAGGCAGTTTCTTTGATAACTTTATATTTTATATTTTGACTTTCAATGCTTTTCATTGTTATTATCACAGAACTTTGCTGAAAAGATTTTGCGTAGGGTTTTTATTTCACTGAACAAACCCTATCCATAATACACTTGATTTTCAGTTGTTATATGCCTGTTTTAAGTAGTATATACCCGGTACTCTGTTAAGGCATTGTCTCCCATTTGTAGATGTGTGGGTCCATCTGTTAGTTAACATTTGCTGGTCAGAACGTTAACTTTGTAACAGTTGGAGAGATTTTCATGAAACTTTGGCCAAGTATATAAATGTATCATGACTACCGTTAGTTGGTGTGTCACATACTGTAGCCATGCCCCCTGTCTCCAGGTCATGGTCACAGAATGGGAAAATGTAATTCTTTGATTTGTATATTTACTAGGAGTCACAATGGCTCAGAGATTAGTGTGCTAAACTCATGCCCAAAAAGGTTGTGTGTTCGAATTCAACCAGTGAATCAGCCCAGTTCGGCTACCATGGTGTGTCCTTGGGCAGGGCACTTTACTCCAATTGCCTCACTACTATATAATCTACTTGTGTTCTAATGCCATAAAAATACTAAAACCAAACATTGAATCCTTTTCTGAAGTATAACTTTTCAACCACTGAAGACATTTTAATGAAATTTTAGCCATTTATGTATCAGCCTCTAGGTTAAGATCTCATTAAGGGAAAATGTAACTCTGGCTTGTAGCCTTGTCTGGAGTTTGTTAACTTTTGAACCGCCAGAGATATTTAAATGAAACCACTCTCATTACAATGTCAAAGTCACAGAAAATGGAAAATATAAAGAATGACCTCTTTCTATGTACAGGTATAACTTTTGATTGGTTTGGTGTTATGGTACAGCAACACAAGTAGGTTATTTAGTGCTGAGGCAATTAGAATGAAGTACCTTGTTCAAGGACACACCACGGTAGCCGACCTGGATTGAACCAGTGGTAGGAATTGAACCAGCACCATTATGGTAACTATGCCAACATACTAACCACTGAGCCACAGTGGCTCCTGCCTCCAGTAGTCTTCTTGTAGGACATGTGGGAAGGCACATTGGACCTATTTGATATCTCCTAACCCACGAGGGTGTATAACTTTTGAACTAATGAAGATATTTTAACGAGACTTTAGCATTTTATATACCCAGACTTGACAGTGTCTTATGTATTATATGTATTCCCAGTCATGCTCCCTGCCAAAAAGATTAAAGCCACAAAAAGGTGTTATGTAAGTCACTTGCCTGTTTCCTTATCCAGGCTATCACATATTAACCCCTACAGATATTTTGATGAAACTTTACCCAGGTCCATACCTTATCATACAAGTGTCAAGTCCTTAGCTCAAAGGTCAATGGTCATTAGTATGGGAAAGGTCATGAAAGGAATATCATTGGCTGTTTCAAGTATTCTTTGTTTATTTTCAGATCTTGGATGTTCATATACTGCTAGACAAGGCATTTCTTCAGAAGATTGAGACAACGGAGCTACATGAACTTTGTGATGTCACTTACAGACTTGGTTATTTGGTGGATAGCACCGTTAGACACGCTGACAAGTTTAATTTGCTGTTCGAGAAGATGGCAAAGCTAATGCAGTTCATGACAACAAACCAGTTTCATGAAATAGTCCTTATTATTCACAAGACACAACTGTACAAGAAAGTTGTTCTTGACAGTTTGACCCACTATCTGATCAGGCACAATGAGGTTGTGAGGGATAGGGATTTTGTAATGCTTGTTGTGGCGATTGCAAAGTCTGGATACCAGCCTCAGGAGTACAGTGTGTTCACCAAACTTTGCACTGAAATGACACTGAAACATTTCAACAAGTTGAAGATCCAGGAACAGATTTCTCTTGCCTTTGGTCTTTGTATATTGCAGATATGTCCTCAAGAGATCTTGTGTCGAATTTTCTCAGTCGAGTATCAAATGCTTCTTGACAAGCACAGAGCACAAGCTGGAAGGGACTCACGCTTTAAGATTATGTTCTTGAACAGATGTGCCGTGCTAGAATATCCACAGTTAAATATCCCATGGTTCCATGGAGGGTTTGAATCTAAATTGGGCTCTTCTTGTTTTGTGGTGGCAAATCGTCGTTTTACTGATCTACAAAGAGCATTGTCTCATGTCCTTGGTGGTCCTGAATTTTTTCGGAGGAATGTTGTTACACCATACTTTATTCCAATCTATGTGGAGCTTTTTCTCAATGAGAATAAAAGACCAGTTTACTACGTAGAGGCCAAACAGGCTCAAGCAAGAAATGCTCCATATCAGCCAATAGCTATTCTTGTTGATGGTGAACAACCTACAAGAATAAATGATGGTGATAAACAGCTGAACGGCATCATGCAGACACAAATTCGACAACTAGAGATCCTTGGTTACAAAGTTGTGGTCATTCATTACAGCGAATGGAACTCCACAGCAATGCTTGATAATGATGAAAGAGTGAAATATCTTAAGAAGAAATTGTTCACTATATAAAAATGATTTGGTTTGACTTAATGACAGATTTTATGGTGTATGTAGTTTTGTACTAGTTAGAAATTTATGACTTATGATACCATAATGTAGGATTGATTTGTGCTAAGATATTTTAAAACAGCAATCATTTGGGGGTGGAGTGGGGGTTGGCTGGGATATTTTAACAAATTCTGACTCCATTTTTGGGGGGTGAAAAAAATGTATTCACCCCATAATGTATGCCCATATACTGTGGTTTCATTTCTTTTCGTGGCTATCAATTTTCATGGTTTTTGTATTAAAAAAGGACACTTTTGTGCGTGCATTGATTTGCCTCTCTGAAAGTTTGCATTTTATTTCATGATTAAGTTCTACAAATATCCAAAATAAAAAACTGGATGGTTAAAACTATACTACCGCCCTTATGAACACAAATCAAATACCTGTCAAGATCAATCCCTTACACGGAATTCTCGTCCCAGTACTCGGCATCAAACAGAGCAAATGCAGCCAACAACACCAAGCCATGTGGTAATTGAAACATATCTTGATGGTCTTGTAATTAAATCACTGTCCATAAAGTTCTGACAATCATATTATGTGAATAATGGCATCATTCCATATGAGAACCAAACATGTGACTGACTGCCCCTCGCTCAATGCAGTCATCAGCAACATTTGGTGTGTAGTGGAGGCAATGAGCTCACGATGAAATGATTCAGACTGCGGTCCTACCAGGTAATTATCCATGGCTATGAGAAAGCTGGACTTGTGTAATTTTCCAATTTGAGAATTATTTACATGACAGACATTGGTGTGTACTGTACCAAGATACTTGGTTGGCATGATGAAATAAGTGCAACTTTGTCATGCAAGTATTTTCAACAGCAGTTTCACTTGGAGGAAGGATCAAAGTAAATATGTATTGAATCTGATTTTCATACATCATTTTAGTAATGTTTCTTTCATTTTAGGTGAGATTAGTACTTTTTTCTCTCTATCCTTACTGCTCTCACAGCACATGTTGATTTAAGGCAGTTAGTGGGAAAGACAGCTACCCGATGCTGTATATAAACATGTGCATTGAAACAATACAAACTGCTTTTGTATTGTTATTTTTTCAAAATGGGTTAAATATAACAAACATTTGTAAAAGAATATTTTATTACTGGAATTAAATTTAATTATCAAATAGCTAAGCATTGTTGATTGCTGGGAATGTATTGAGTTTTAATGGCTCATCATTTGTTGGATCTTTAAATGTGTGGTTCGGTGCAACTATGAAATCCATGAAAATTGGTACCCAATGACAAATAGTGAAACCCACATTATCCCATGTTATTTGGCGAACAAACCAATTCCCACTTTAGTTTAAAGGGAAATTCCAGCCCTCTCCTTCACTCCTTCATCCTTCAGAGATATAATGGTCATTGGCTAAGACCTTTCATTTTTTTTCTTCAGACAACTGTTTGCTCTTTTATTTACAGGACATATATGTACAATGAGAATTGACCATTGTTTCCACTTGGCATAGATTTACACCCAACTGCACTGTATAATATCCAGAAATTAAAGATGTCATTGGACCCATATTAAAATGTGCTTTAGATTGTTGGACTGTTACTGAAGAAAGACAGTTTGAGCTACTCCTACTGTGCATCTGATAAGAATAGAGTGAAATTACACACGGTTATCAACAAACTGGCCAGACTGAGCCCAATTAAATTATATTAGTGATGTTGAGTGTAATAGTCACATGCCCAGACAAAACAAGTGTTGTCCAAACAGTATCATAATTACACCAAATATGTCACTGAATAAATATGACCACATCACATTTCGAATGGTCAATACACTTAGGTCAATTTCGTTTCATATTGCCTAAAGATTCTTCAATCAATGAGCATAGAGAACAGAAAATTTTATAATGCTGCAACTATTACTTAACTGATGATCCAAATTAACTGTCAAGTTCTGTGATTACTGTGAATTTATTTATTCATGGCCCATACCAATTTTCGTGGTGCAAAATTTGTGGTTTTGAAATTGTTTTTTATCCTTAGATACTAAACATTTAATCTTTTTTGGGGGGGTGGGGGAGCCTGGGATGGTTATAACTGGGACATGTTTGTTTTCTCTCAATATGCGCAGGAAAATGTCTCCATTTCATGCTTGCCAGTGTATTTAATGTTTTCCCACAAACACTTTTACTATACTGCAATATAAAGTTGCAAGGTCAACAACCTAGCTGTTTTTTGCATGGCATGTTTTCAAATATTCACTCGAACACAGTGGTGCAAGTAGATTCAAACTCTTACCGATATGGTACGGCGTACCTGACCGTACTGGCTTACTTGCACCACTGCTGGAAAAGCCAAGAATATATTTTCAGCTGTTCATGTTCAAAATCGCCCTAATGCCTAAAATTTTAACCTTAGAAGAACAAATCTGGTGGATCACATTTGGACTGTTCCCCAAATATTTGTTCTCCTTCACTCCTGCTTTAAAGGTAGTCAGATAAATTATCCCCCAAACCTGTACTGACACTGATTGATGGTTTTGGGGGAGGGGAAGAACCGTCAGTCAGTATCAGTACAGGTTTGGGGAATGACTTATCGATCTACTTTAAAGGTGGCGTGAGTTCTTAACCTGAAAAAAATGTTAGCAAACATTGCTCGTGTCATTAAGGCGAAAATATTCACAGGAACATTGTTCATGTATTGAGAACCGTCTTGTCCAAAGACACTCCCTGTTTCTTGCATAGTTACCACACATACCATTGTGAAACATGCACTCAGCTGTAAACAGCACAGATCAAGAGCAGCCATCACATAATGTGTCAGCAGATCTGGGTTTTAAAGTACAGCTGTTCATATAAAGTCATAAGCGTAATGAACAGAGAAGACTCACATACTGGTTAATCATGTGATGACAGATCTGGGCCTGTGCTATTTTCAGTTGAGTGTGCATTGTCTCCCTTACAAGGGCCAACTCCTTTGAATGGCTGTCTTTTAGCAAGATACCACTGTTCTGAAATAAAATTTAAGTCACTGTACTTAAAGAATAAACATAAGTGTATACAATTATTACAGAGAAATCCTCAATAATATCTTAATAACATTACATAGCCAGACATGAAATCAGGTGGTTAGAGAAAAAGCTTAATTTTCTTTTTAATATTGTACACAAGCACAGTTTTAATAATTTTCTTGACTGAAAAATCTGAAATGAGTTAATTAGCCATTTTTTTTAATTCAGTCAGTAATTCAAAAATAACATCTGAAATTTGATGATTTTATGAAGGATAAAACAAGTTTTCACCTCAGCAGAATGAAAGATCACTTCAGAACATCCAGATACCATCAGTAGTAATGACCACAGAAAAATGGCTATTGTTACAACATATCAAATTGTCTATTACAATTGAGCTATTGAAAACTCTCATATCTTGTCTGGCAGCCATGAAATCTGCACAAAACTTTAAAATAAAGTCACTGAGGATTCTCTAATACCATACACAGTCTGTCTTAATACCATACACAGTCTGTCTCAGATGAAATGTAGATTTTTTTTATCTTCAGGTTTGAAAATATTTTACTTGAACATAAGTTATATATTCTCAATGAAATGTTACCATATTTACATTTATATAATACACACCTAGCTGAGAACAGTTTATGCATTTGTTTAAAGTTGTAAATAAAATGAATAGAGCAGACCCTCATCTGCTAGTGCATTGTACAATGGTAGATCTTGTTTTGTGTAGTTTGTGTTATATATTGTTAGATCTTTGGTCAGTGTAGTTTGTATTGTATAATAGTAGAACTCGGCTTGTGTAGCTAACATTGTACAATAATAGATCTTGGTTTGTGTAGTTTTCATTGTACAATCATAGATTTTGGTTTGTGTTGTTTGAATTGTACAATAATATATCTTGGTTTATGTACTTTGTATTGTTCAATAGTAGATCTTGGGCTATGTACTTTGTATTGTTCAATAGTAGATCTTGGACTGTACTTTGCATTGTACAATGGTAGATCTTGGTTTGTGTACTTTGCATTGTACAATGGTAGATCTTGGACTGTGTACTTTGCATTGTACAATGGTAGATCTTGGTTTGTGTACTTTGCATTGTACAATGGTAGATCTTGGTTTGTGTACTTTGCATTGTACAATAGTAGATCTTGGGCTGTGTAGTTTGCATTGTACAATAGTAGATCTTGGGCTGTGTACGTTGCATTGTACAATAGTAGATCTTGGGCTGTGTAGTTTGCATTGTACAATGGTAGATCTTGGTTTGTGTACTCTGCATTGTACAATGGTAGATCTTGGTTTGTGTACTCTGCATTGTACAATGGTAGATCTTAGTAAGTGTAGTTTGCATTGTACAGTGGTAGATCTTGGTTTGTGTGCTCTGCATTGTACAATGGTAGATCTTGGTTAGTGTACTCTGCATTGTACAATGGTAGATCTTGGTTTGTGTACTCTGCATTGTACAATGGTAGATCTTAGTGTAGTTTGCATTGTACAGTGGTAGATCTTGGTTTGTGTACTCTGCATTGTACAATGGTAGATCTTGGTTAGTGTACTCTGCATTGTACAATGGTAGATCTTGGTTTGTGTACTCTGCATTGTACAATGGTAGATCTTGGTTTGTGTACTCTGCATTGTACAATGGTAGATCTTGGTTAGTGTACTCTGCATTGTACAATGGTAGATCTTGGTTTGTGTACTCTGCATTGTACAATGGTAGATCTTAGTAAGTGTTGTTTGTATTGTACAGTAGTAGACCTTGGTCGGTGTTATTTGCATTTTACAGTGGTAGATCTTGGTTTGTGTTGTTTGCATTGTACAGTGGTTGATCTTGGTCATAGTATTTTTTGCATGGTACAGTGGTAGATGTTGATCAGTGTAGTTTGCATTCTTCTAAGGTAGAGCTTGGACTGTGTTGTTTGCATTGTACAGTGGTAGATATTGGACTTGTAGTTTGCATTATACAGTGGTAGATCTGGGTCAGTGTAGTTTGCATTGTACAGTGGTAGATATTGGTCTGTGTAGTTTGTATTGTACAGTGGTAGATCTTGGTCTGTATTGTTTGGATTGTACAGTGGTAGATATTGGTCTCTATTGTTTGCATTGTACAGTGGTAGATATTGGTCTGTGTTGTTTGCATTGTACAGTGGTAGATATTGGTCTGTGTAGTTTGTATTGTACACTGGTAGATCTTGGTCTGTGTAGTTTGTATTGTACAGTGGTAGATATTGGTCTGTGTTGTTTGCATTGTACAGTGGTAGATATTGGTCTGTGTTTGCATTGTACAGTGGTAGATATTGGTCTGTGTTGTTTGCATTGTACAGTGGTAGATATTGGTCTGTGTTGTTTGCATTGTACAGTGGTAGATATTGGTCTGTGTTGTTTGCATTGTACAGTGGTAGATATTGGTCTGTGTTTGCATTGTACAGTGGTAGATATTGGTCTGTGTTGTTTGCATTGTTCAGTGGTAGATATTGGTCTGTGTTGTTTCCATTGTACAATGGTAGATCTTTGGTCAGTGTAGCTTGTATTTGGGTGTGCATGACATGAGTAGTCATTACACATTGTAACTGTTTTATCCTGTAGCATACTAACAGGGGGGGGGGGGTGGATGGGCCAGTTGCCTCAGGTGCCAGAGGTCTTGGGGCACCAAAACAGCTGATACAAATTTGGGCCTCGTATTCTTGCCCTTTGGGCCATCATTGTTGCCCCGTGCGCCATTTACCCTTAGTACACCAGTGGTTTAATCTTACGTATTTGATACAGCAGTCAATATAGATTTCAGTATGTATTTCTGTATTTGATACAGCAGTCAATATAGATTTCAGTATGTATTTCTGTATTTGATACAGCAGTCAATATAGATTTCAGTATGTATTTCTGTATTTGATACAGCAGTCAATATAGATTTCAGTATGTATTTCTGTATTTGATACAGCAGTCAATATAGATTTCAGTATGTATTTCTGTATTTGATACAGCAGTCAATATAGATTTCAGTATGTATTTCTCTATCGAACATGGACCTATCAGGAACTATTTAGGTGTTTTCAGTCATGTCTGGGCATGAATATTCTTAGATGTGGTGAATCAGATCGTAAAAAATTCCAGTGTACTTTTTATTATATTTAAAGTTTATAGCTAAAAAATAAGTGAAAAGCCTGAAAATGGAGCATGTAATACAGGTAAATACAAAAGCTACATTTATGTTTTGTTTTAAGTTTAGGAAAAACCAGGTTGATATGGCATAGGTATACCTCATGGCCTGATGACCTTGACATTACATATACATGTATGTCCCTATGCCCAATTAACTTGTTCTTTCTTCTAACTGGGAACACATATATAGTATTGAAGCCCATACCTGTATAGAAGTTCCTTTATATCCTTAACAATTTTTCTAGAGACCAGAAGAATTATTTTGGTATAAAATTTAAAAGTTCATGACTTTGTCATTTGTTTTTGTTTTTTACTCTTGTACTGACTAATTGCAATATTTGCAGTATAGTATTGGATGTATATACAGTTTAAAGCTGAATTAACTATTTTTTATTCTTATATTTCTTGCTGAAATTCACACAAATTTCTAATCTTTAAAAAAAAAATTGAGATAACCAAGCAAACTGTATTGATATTCAGTAGCATACTAATGGGGTGGTGGTGGGTGGACGGGGCGGTTGCCCTGGACGCCAGAGGTCTTGGGGCACCAAAACAGATGATAAAAATTTGGGTCTCGTATTCTGGCCCTTTGGGCCATCCTCGTTGCCCTGAGCACCATTTACCCTTAGTATGCCACTGTTGATATTGAGGCAGATTAGCACTAATGAGGTAGGGGCAATTAGTGCAAATGTTACTGAAAATGTAGGAAAAGACTAATTCATGTGTAGATTTCAGCTAGTTCAAAACTTAATGAAAGATACAGACACTGCAGCTTTAAAGTTAAAAATGAGCATGTGTTTATGCAAGAGATTTGCTCACAGCCAATCAGAAGTAATGTAAATGACATTTGTGACATTTTAGTCCCATACTTGTAATGAACAAATATTTTGTTAATGAACAAACTTTTCAAGTTGCATGTACATATGTTCTGTCATATCATTAATTATAACCATTCCATTTAAAGAGGTCATTGCTACAATCATTGTTGCAAGTCACATAGGAAAGTTTGCTATGCTATCTTTTCACCTGTGGCTGCCTGCAGTAAGATTTCCTTATTATTCATGTACATGTTTAAACATAAACCTGCTTAACCTACAGTATTGTGGGACCAAGTAAACTTTTCTCAGTAGGTTGACCCAACATGGCCTTTCATGCTGATTGAGTGAGCCAATCAGGCTTTCTCTTCCACATACTGTCAATTATCGATCAATAAGAGGTCACTTCTGTCGATATACAATACCATATTTCATTGGCTCATTGATGATGTATTTTTGTTCATGCACATTAATGAGAAACGAGGAAATCATGTCACAGACAGTTACAGGTGAAAAGTTAGCATCGTGGATTTTTGCCCGTGGCTTGTGATGATGAGCTAGGGTTATTTTGGTGTCATTGTAACTGACATCTTGTGTGATATTAGTAAGGGTTGAGATTTTTCTATGTACATTCAAATTTTCAACATTTTTATAATGTTGGGTTCAAGAATTGAAATGTATATATAAATGTGAAATGTATATTTAAATGTGGCAGACTTTTCAAGTTGCATGTACATATGTGTTATGATTTCATTAATTTTAACCATTCCATTTAAAAAGGTCAGATTAAGTTATTACGCTTCACTGCAGTTGCTTGTAATCAACCATAAAAAGTAAGTGAAAGGTCATCTTCCTGAGCTTGATCACTAAATGAAGGGCGTGTAAAGTACATCTAGGACCAGTGATGATGGCTTATTAGGATATGTGCTGATGTTGCTAATTATTTTGTCATTTTTTTATTTTATTTCATGAAAATTTTGTAATATTTGAAGATACAATAATGAATGTTGTGTGTGACTTGAGTTATTTCTGTACATATTTTGCAAAGTATATTTATGGTCAGAGTTTGTAATGAATTGAGACCAAAGTTCTTCAGTCACTTTAGGTACATGTGTAAATTAATACTGAAAGTCTTGCTCTGAGCAAATTATCCTCATTCTTAAGTATAGTGCTACAATGCTACCGTATATACTCGCGTATAAGCTGGGTCCAAATGAAAACAACATAGACCCTGATCTGCCATCGCATAATGCACTGGCAGATCAGGGTCTATGTTGTTTGTTCTACTGATTAGTCCTTGCAAACTGCATAGACCCAGATCTGCCAGTGCATTATGTGATGCAGATCTGGGTCTATGCAGTTTGCAATTGGTATCAGGTTATACGCGAGTATATACAGTAATGGTATACCGTATTACACTTCTCTGGAATATAAGGGATGCACATGCTTTGGTCTTAACATCTGGCACTTGAGCTACTGACCATTTAATTGTCATTTTTTTGTGGGGGTTGGGGGGAAGGTGATTGAGAATTTCTGTTGAATTAGAATATTTTGTTTCATTTATCTAATTTTTTTTTCAACTGATATAATGGATATAATTAGTTCTATTTTCAAAAAAATCAGAGCAAGAATAATTTTTTCCAAGCTATGTGGGGGCTGAAATTTAAAAAAAAGCATATGTGTATGCATATATTAATGACCTGAATGGATTTTCAGACCATTTCCATGATTTTAAAATATTTACACATTTATAATCTTTTTGGACATGGGATTTTGTTTGCACAGAAAACCTTGCTTGCATCATTAAGAG
The DNA here is from genome assembly GCA_029931535.1 of Margaritifera margaritifera. Taxonomy (NCBI): domain Eukaryota; kingdom Metazoa; phylum Mollusca; class Bivalvia; order Unionida; family Margaritiferidae; genus Margaritifera; species Margaritifera margaritifera. The sequence continues at coordinate 1,228,323 of JAQPZY010001274.1, forward strand.
AAAACCACTTAAGTTAGACAAATGAAATTTTATAGGTTTTTTTCTTTTTCATATGTGAATGACCTAATTAGCTTTTCATGACATTTTCAGAAATGTTACATTTTGTATACCGTTCAGAAATTTTTCAATGAAAATGTTCTTGGCATGATTAAGCAAAAACCACATATGTAGACAAATGAAATGTGGTACACATATTTGTATGCATATGTAGATGACCAGATTACATTTTCACACCATTATTTCAGTATTTCAATGTTTCTAATTTTTTAATATTTCAAACTTAGACCTTTAAGTCTGCATGTCTACATTAGGGGCATATTTTGGCCAGCATGTCTTCATTTGGGGCATTTTTTGGTCAGCATGTCTGCATTGGGAGGATTTTTTGGTAAGCATGTAAGTATATGGGGCATATGTGTTTTACAAACACCAATCTAGTAATTGTGGGGTTTTTTGTTGTACATTTAAGATTTTTCCTGCAAAGAGTTGATATGATGGTTGGTAGAAAGAACCTTTCACAAAAGACCTAGATTTGCCTTTTATGGGTTTTGTCTTGTCAATTCCATTATTAATAGAGTTATTGCCCTTGACAATTAACTTCATATCTTCACTTGTGATGTTGCTTGTAACTGGCAGAGCACAGGACTAATTCAACATATTCTAATATTGTCTCATACACTTAAATGTGCTTTTTATGCTTGTAGTCTTATCTACTCTATTTTTTGACAGAGGTATGTCCCTTGTGAAGCAAATTCTTGTCTGCACACATAAAAACTTGGAATTTTGCTTGCAGTCAGCATAGCTCAAACACCATTCAACATATTCTGGTGGAATTTGGTAAGAACATTTTCTCTTAGATCTAGATGTGCCTTTTATGGGTTTTGTTTTGTCTTTACAATTTTGGGCAGAGTTATGACCCTTTTGAATAAACTTCACATCTTTACATGGGATTTTGCTTGTAATCACCATAGCTTAAGAGTAATTCAACACATTCCAATACAATTTGATGTGAACATTCTTTCTTAGACCTATATGTACCTTTTATGGGCTTTGTCTTCTCTACTTCATTTTGGACAGAGGTATGGCTCTAGTTAATGAATTTAATATCTATACATGGGATGTTGCTTGTATTGATGATACCTTCAAGGAGTTGGATTTAAAGTATTCTGTGTCAATATATTCAGAAGAGTCAAGGCCCCTGAATTCCCATCTTCTGCTAACTTGGGTTTCCCAACACAAGTTCCTCTTTTTAAGGCCCTTTGGAACCAATTGTGGTGAGTGGAACCTTTTGCAGTGCACCCATCTCTAATAGCGTTAGTTTATTTGTTTGTTTTGTACAGTATGAATTCTTGTAGCAAAGAGTTGAAATGGTTCTCTCAAACAAGACCTTTTCAAAAGTGATGATTGACAGTGGATTAAAGTGGCAGAATTTACAAAAATCTAGATAGTGTACAGTAACAAAATTTATGTCCTTTTATTGAAGAAAAATCTTTTTTCCCTATCTGTTATGTACAGGTTCTCAGGGATAGCCAGTTACTGTCAGTGGCAATGTACATGACTTATCATAACTCAAAATTGTCATGAACTTGCTGTAAACAATAATTGAGGAATATACTGTGGTTGCAAATTCTAGCTTATTTGATTCGCAAATGACATAATAGGTCTAACGTTATTGACAGCTACTTTCTTTTGCACAGTTGGCAATTTTGTAAACATTTACAGCCAGTAGCATAAACTATGCCATTTAAACATGTAAATGTTTCAGCTTTTCAGTCGATGGATAAGATGGATACATTTTGCAATATATTTTGAGGTATCATATATACTCACTTATAAGTTGGATCCAGCTGCAAACTGCATAGACCTAGGTCGTATTATGTCCTGGCAGATCAGGGTCTATGCAGCTTGTTAGGACTAATCAGTAAAACAAACAACATAGACCCTGATCTGCTGCTGCAGGGACAATGTTGTTTGCAGTTGGATCCGACTAGACAGTAAACACTTCATACTACCTACATGTATCATTGACATGCATGGTACAGTGCATATATAACTATCTTAATTAGTCTTAATTACTGTATTATACTTATCTTGCTGCTAGTTAATATTTTAATTTTTTGTGTTATAAAACGTGCTGGTACAGTACTCTCTGATTATAATGCTGTCCATGGGAGTATACTGCCTTATAGTGAGATAACCTTATAGTGAGACAGCCTTATGGTGAGACAGCTTTATAGTGAGACCACCTTACAGTGAGACTGCCTTATAATAAGAATGCCTTATAGTAAGATAGCTTTATAGTGAGACAGCTTTATAGTGAGTGCCTTATAGTGAGACAGCCTTATAGTGAGAGTGCCTTATAGTGATACAGCTTTATAGTGAGATTGTCTTATAGTGAGACAGCTTTATAATGAGAGTGCCTTATAGTGAGACAGCTTTATAATAAGAGTGCCTTATAGTAAGACAGCTTTATAATGAGAGTGCCTTATAGTGAGACTGCCTTATTGTGAGACAGCTTTATAATAAGAGTGCCTTATAGTGAGACAACTTTATAATGAGAGTGCCTTATAATGAGAGTGCCTTATAGTGAGACTGCCTTATTGTGAGACAGCTTTATAGTGAGAGTGCCTTATAGTGAGAGTACCTTATAGTGAGAGTACCTTATAGTGCGAGTGCCTTATTGTGAGAGTGCCTTATAGTGAGACTGCCTTATTGTGAGAGTGCCTTATAGTGAGACTGCCTTATTGTGAGACAGCTTTATAATAAGAGTGCCTTATAGTAAGACAGCTTTATGGTGAGATTGCCAAATAGTAAGACAGCTTTATAGTGAAATTGCCTTATAGTAAGACAGCTTTATAGTGAGAGTGCCTTATAGTGAGACTGGTTATTGTGAGATTGCCTTAAAATGAAGTACATGGTGCATATAATTTTAATATCACTTAATGAAATGGGATCCATGATCATACTCACCTTATAACAGAAACCATGCTATAATGTGTAGCCTTATATTGAGGGAGTGCTGTATTTTCTATTTCTATTTTTGTGTATTGTATAATTTAAAGTTTTTTCTTGCAAAGAGTTGATATTTCATTGTCAAAGTTAACACAATAGTTTTAAAGTATTGAATATACATTTAATATCCATTTAAAACTCGAAGATACTTATATTTAATGCCCTTGTTCAAATAATTATTTAAATTTTCCTTTAAGTCTTTTATAAATTATTTTATGTATTAGAAGGTTTATTTAATTTCATGAAAATACTATGTTCTAAAATTGCCAATCATATCTGATGTATATTTTGATGCCTAATTTTCTGTAGAAGATGTTTGTGTCGTTATGGGAGTAAGGGTATCAATGTATTTTTATTTTTGTGCCATTGAATCATTTTATGTTCTGTAAAAAAAAGTTCAGAGTTTTCACACCTCCAAATAAATTTTGAATGTTTTTGAATGTTCTCCATATGTACAGCTTCATTTCTCTGCCAGGCATTATCCTGTATGCCCATCTGTACAATTTTAAAATACAACTAAATGAGGTATAATGACTTTTACTGCAAAGTGACTTGGTGATGGGTAATTAGTCGGTGGTTTAATTTTGTTTTTCGTCATTTTGGTTTAAAAGTTTCATTCGTCATCATCAGCATCTACACACTTGTACAAATCAAATTGTGCAGAAGAATATAAATCCGACTACAAAGACTCATATTGTTGCTTACAATTTGCCTACAAATAATACATGAACTATATATAATACATGTACTGTATATAATACATTTACATACATTACATGTACAGTACAGCTCATATGATTTTTTGCTTCTCCGCGCATTGCAGTAGGGCGGTTAATTCCCTCCATGCTCTCTCTGCGTTGAAGTTCTGCGGTGGAGGGGTAAATTCTTACAATTCACTACCACAACTTGAAAGACACATCTTGTGCAACTCCACCATGAAATGGGCTGGTACACATTACTGACTGACATTTGAATAGCCAATGCATGAAGATCACCCATGGAAAGACTGAGATGTCTGAGTGATTTACAATCGGATACCAATTGAAGAATCAATTGTCTTTGTCGTTTATATACTTGGACGATACAAATATCGAATTTTTTGTGTGCCCCAAAACAAGGAAGAATCTTTTTTAAAGCTATTTGAGAACCGGAATTTTTTTTGCACAATAAATTGTAAACCCCCCCCCCCCCCCCAACAAATAAGTGGTCAGTCCCTTTTGTGTATTTATTTGGTATGGTGGGCATATTGAGAGAGAGAGAGAGAGAGAGAGAGAGAGAGAGAGAGAGAGAGAGAGAGAGAGAGAGAGAATGAATGAATGAACCCCCAGAGAGAAGAGTTCCCAAAAAAATGAAGGAAAGTAACTCTTCCAGTATATATGAATACACGATGCATAATGACACCATTCTTTTAATAATTCCGAAGACATACAAGGTCTTTTTTAAATAGCCAGGATAACCAGGAAGGAAAACCTAAGAAATTCTTTTTCTTTAGAAATCTAACCGCAAAATACGAAAATGTAGAGCGCCACCTTGAGTAAACACAATACAACAAAGCCATTTAAAACACTGCCAATTAATCATACCGGCTTTGCTTTGTTTCACGTGTTTTGATCGGCCAATAATTTGGTCACTTAGACCAATATGCAGTCAAGCAGTAATAGAACATGCGCACATGCCACAATAACCAATGACGTACCACCAGTAGGTGTGATACAGGATGTAAGTAAAAACATGGAGAGGAGTAGAATCAAGCATTTTGTATGCCTAGAGGGCATGAATGGGCAGATGAAGGTGGATAAAGATATTATGGCATGAACATAAGCACTTGTCCCGGACTAGTGACTTGGAGAATTTTACTTGCCCGACTTCGAAAATCAATAGTCCAAGACGTCGGGCTCAGCCCTGACGCAATCTAAAGATGAGTTTGAGAAGGACTTTTTCAAATTAATGAATAATAGCTTGTCTGGAAAGCAAATGGAGAATTTAAGAAATAAAATTGATGTTAAATTAGTTAGAACAACAGACCCTGATAAACTCTGAAAAATGTTGCTGACCCAAGATTTATTAGTAGAAAATTATTCAATTCAGACCTAATAGCCATTCATCGTACCAAAACTATATTATTCCTTAATAAGCCCATATATACAGGAATGTATCAATTGGATTTATAAAAAATTATTGATGTATGACTTCTATTACAATAAACTAAACTCAGAATATAAAGATAATATTGAATTGATTTATACAGACACGGATAGTTTAATAGTATGAGTTAAAACTATGGATGTTTTTGAGGATATGAAATCATGTATGGATTGTTATGGTACCTCTGCTTCTCCTAAAGGCCATCTATTATACAGTGAGACTAATAAGACTGTCCATGGAAAATTAAAAAATGAATGCAGTAGAAAATTGGTTGGTTCAGCAAACCTTTAATTCGAACCTTGAATTAGTTGCAATATAATTATGTGGTATATAGAAAGTCGTCTGATATGTCAAGAAACTATATATATCCAAGTATATAGACAACAGAAACTCTGAATGAGAACAAAAATAAAGGATTTATTCAAGTCTTAATATGTTATATTTCTTAACAAATGAATTACTATAACAGAATTTACATATTTTCTTATTACATTCCCTCTATTTCATGACCTGTCATAACAATCACAGTCTCAAGAACTTGTATTAAAAAAAGTTCATAAATTTACTAAATATTTATATTACTGAAATTATTGTATATTTTCAAATATATGATTCATTTATTTCCTTGTAGATAATGATAACATTCTCTACCACTTTTGGAAACTGATTTGGAAAATGGAAACACAATATATAACGTTAATGTAATTTCACACGAATCCGATGCCGGTCAAAGGAAAACTGACTGGCGTGCACGACACCCCTATTTATAGCTTTCGGTTGCAGGTTGCACTACACCAGGTAACACTCCGCCAAAATAGTGCATATTTCTAACGGGGATTTAAGATACAATAAATATTAACTACCGCTAAAATGTTATGATTCAAAACAAATATTAAATAATAATTATATTATTTCACGTTTTATTACAAATATGTCACCAAACACTAAAATCATTGTGTATGACGTGTAACAGCAAACGCTGACCTCCAACGGAGTTTTGTGGTGCGGGAAAATGAGAACGTGCACAAGTCGGATATGTTATCTTTGCATGAAATTGCAAGTAGATCATTGTATTTGTTAAACAAAACTGATTCTACGTAAAAATTCATTATATAAACTGTTTATTTATGTTCAGGTACGCTTGCACATACTGCATACTGCGCATAGTGAAAACTGGAGGCGCCTCCAATACACCAATTGCCTCCAAAACAAAGATATCGGACATAGTAAAATACATGTATAACATCGAACATAGCCTAAAATAAACATTTGTTTGTCAATCATACAGAACATTCTTTGGCAAAACATCGTACTGAACATGGTCTCAAAATACCCACATGTACATGACTTTGCTAGAATAACTATTATATATGTAATTTACAACGTTCAAACGATATGAAAATAAATGCTTACCATGCTTTACATATACACATGCGACAATGGAATGGTACATATCAATAAATCACAACAAATCCCACCCAAAAAGTAAATAGTTTGATTTTATGTAAAATTTGTAACAATATCATGACATCACGTTTTTAAGCCTATATTGCAACTAGCACATTATTTCAAGAGATAGGTGCATGTTCATACTTGACAACATAATATTTTTCAGCGCATTTTTTTTTCGTTGCTTGATAAGAGATGCAATTTTCCACATGATATACTGGTAATTAAAATATTTTAAACTATGGTTGGAATTATTGTAGAACGTTAGTTTTAATTAAAAGAAAAGTACATCAACATAAAACAACCACGGCAGTCTGACCATCTTTGTCGTCCCGGGTGAAAAACGTACAGAAACATTTAAAAAAAAGAACATCGAGAGCTTGCTTTGCAAATTTTTAAGCCAATATTTATTTATTTATTTATTTAACATTTCTGTATCTTTCGTTTGTATGTATGTATGTATGTATGTATGTATGTATGTATGTATGTATGTAATTAAAAAACCGACCAACAATCAACCTACCTATCTAACTACTTTCCAAAGTACTTGATTAACTAACTAAACACACAGACATTTAAGCAACAAACTAACCAAGCAATGAACCAACTACCTACCATTCTTTCTATTAACTTCCTAACCTACCAAACTAAGTAACTAACTAACCAAGTATCTTGGTAACACAGTTTTTAACTTACTTACGAAAGATGCGACTGGTTGATTGACAACTAACAAAGCAACTAGTAACTAGCTCACAAGCGTACTATTGCACGATTTAAAATAGGAAATAAAAAACTTTTTGACAATCAAACAATCTAATTTTTTGACAACTGCCCATCCTTCCATCCGTGCACTCACCCATCTCTCTCAATATATATATGTATATATATCTGTCTGTGTGTGTGTGTGTGTGTGTGTTTGTCTACTTGTACGTGTATGTGTAGTTTTTGTAAAGGATCTATGTATGTATGTGGGTGGGTGAGTAGATTGAAGGGATCCCTAAATCGAACTGAACGACACTATTCAATTCTATTTTGTTTGTGACTTACAGGACCTTTGTCATTTCAAATTGTATTCAAGCTTTGTAAGCTGAATTTTGTATTATTCCAAATTTGACGCTCGCATTTCTCTTATTTAACTTTGGCTCAACCTTTCGGTTTTAAATTTGATTCGGAAATTACATTTTAAATTACTGCTATATTGTATTCTAAAGTTTCCTTTATTCACTCTCTTATTCCACTAACTTACTTGTGACAAAGGACGGTACAATGTCAGACTTTGCCTGCTTAGTTCGGGCTTTCTTCGTTCTCATTCAAGTCATTCGCCATTTGTAAAACTTTGAGGAAGGAGTGCCGCCGAAATCAGAGAAAAAGAACGTCATCTCCACGATTTCATTCAACCTTGTAAATCCAATGCCGCCATACATTCAGAACTGATAAAGCGGCAAATTGTTGGTCGACTTCAGTTCAAAACTGTAAGAGGAAACACGATCAAAATTTGATATCCGAAGGTTTGTGGTGGAATTCGTATTTTAGGACCAAAAGTTTGGACTATGGCGTGTTAGTTGTCCCAATAACCCCCCCCCCAAAAAAAAAAAACCCCACAAAAAAAAAACAAAAACAAACAAAAAAACAACAAAAGTGCAAACACATGTCAAAGACCCATGGTACAAAAACTCCCCGCAAAAGATCTGCAGTCTGGGTGTAGTAAAAAAAACATTCTAACAAATGCACCCTCACTTCAAGTGCTAACATGCACTCGCACTCACTTTCCCTCCCCAATCACATTACCAATAGGTTTTCATCAATTTCCTCTAACGACATGCTCTCCGCCTCTTTTGTCTGTCATAGTCTGTGACTAAAAAATCGGTTTCTAAGAACTCGGCTAGATGAAAAAGCGGAAGGAGTTCGTCTCCTAAAGCTGGTTCGTCTGTTGTTCTTGCCACCCCTAACTCGCTGTTTCTCACTGCACTGACACCTAGCACTTGTAACTCCCCAACGTGTGACAAATCCTACGCCGATTGTACACGCATCAGAGCACCCGTTTCGACTAGCATGCGGTCTTCCACTGGACTTCGTACGCGCAGTAATACGACATTGAGGACGCACACGAGAACGCAACGGAAACACCATAACTACTCCCTGCCAACATTCTGTAAAGCTGCGTTAGTAACTGGCATTTCAAAATAATTACGTTTTAGGCAAGATAAATCCCACCACTGTAATGGCGAGACAGAATCATTTTGTGGTGCTAAAATACAGCTCTGACGCGATTGGTTAAGAAGGCTGAGCCCCATACATACATCAAAAAGGTAATTGTAGACATCGGAAATAACGATAAGCAAGAGAGTGGTGCTCAATCTATCCCTGGAGAACTTGGAACTTGTGGCCGCTTAGGCAAAACGGGCGTTTCCAAAAGCAAAAATGTTATTATCAGCTGGCGAATTACTATCTAAAAGTTCCTTTGATGAAGGCAAGAACATGGGCATGCTAAATTCTATTATCACGAAAAACTTCGATTTATTTGTTAAACTTCAAGACTCCAAGTTCCGTAATTCGTATTTTAGGACCAAAAGTTTGGACTATTGCGTGTGAGTTGTCCAAAAACATAACGAAATTCCTCCAAGTTGACGACATAAACTGGACGGACGAGACTGCGGTTGCTACACTCAGCACTGGAGCACTTTTTATACGGTTGCAATCAAAACTTGGAACCTCATTGGTAAATCTTTCCAAGCTTCACATTCTAACTTCCGCCCAGCAAAGTTAGTTTCCAAAATGTCTAAGATTTGTACCGACACCGGACAATTTAGAAACTTTGCGAACGGAGTCCTGTGTTAAAAAGGCTCAAAAGATTATAGACTCAAACGGGAAATTAATATTAGGCCTCCATGTTGAAAGGCATGTTTCGTAACGGTGTAGCATGAGGCGACGATCTGCACTCGAATGGAAATACCGTATTACGTCATACTTTTCACATGAGGAGTTTGTAATAATCTTTACATATCCATACACAGTTATCTACTATCCACCGCCTATTATCAACTATACAACACTTAGTTATCTACTATCCAACACCCAGTGACCTACTATCCATAAATCAATTATCTACTATCAACACCCAGTTATATACTATCCACCAGCCAGTTATATACTGTACAACACCCAGTTAGATACTTTCCAGAGCCTAGTCATCTTATATCAACAACCAGTTATATACTATCCAACACCCAGTAATCTCCTATCCATCAACCACTTATCTACTATCAACACCCAGGTATCTACTATCCACCAAACTATAATCTACCACAAACACCAAGTTATCTACTATCAACACACAGTGATCTACTATTCAGGTACCCTATGATCCCCCTTATAAATAACGTTAAACTCCCTACCTCCATCTATAATATTCCAACATTAGGCTACGCTCCAATTTCAAACAAAACTACCATCCCATTCGTACAATGTAGGATGTAAAAGAACTTGTATAACAAAATAGAATGTAAAACCCTTATCAATAGAAATGCCTTTTCTAAGCCCTTTTAGGATCCCCCCTTATAAAGTTAAAGTCTCTACCCCCTTCTATAATGGTCCTACCTGCCTATTTTAAACAAAACAATCACCCCATTCACACAAGGTAGGATGTAAAAGTACTTTTATTAAAACAAACAAAAATATTTTATTTTGTTATCTCTCTTACCACCCTATAGTCCCTATTATAAAGTCAAAATCTGAACCTCAGTATATAATGTCCCTACTCGCCAGTACTCTCCTACTTTAAACAAAACTTCGGTTTCTGTTTGTCTCTCTGTCAATATGTGTGTGTGTGTGTGTGTGTGTGTGTGTGTGTGTGAAACAACCCCCCTCTATCTGTGTTTGAAACACAGAGAGAGAGAGAGAGGGAGATAATTAATGAATTTTTCGAAAAAAGTAAATAACCTGGTATCAAAATCAACATTTTTAAATAAGCCCCGCTCACTTAAACATTATTAAATGAAGAGGGAGGATTAGGGCTTGAGCCTTCCTTTTCGTGTACAAATACCAAATATTAAATATGAATATATTTACAAGGTTGAGAACTTTGTAAAGGAAGACTAGATTTTCAATCATTTAGTACAGTGTCATTCTACTATCGATTCTAAAGAAGATAGATAACCATAATGTTTACAAAACCATTTTTCTATCTAATCATTGTTTCTAAACATGACAACGCCAGTCTAAGGTCTAAGGATGGAACTTATTGAACGCATTCACTAAAACATTCCTACGTATGTTACAGACAGTAAGTTTACAAAAAGCATTCACTCTGAATCTAGCCCGACTAGGTCTGTTTTGTAACACGTTGATTCTATTTTGACAGAAAATGTGAGTGGCACTTAAGTTATGCCCTACGGATGCCATTAGAAAAAAGCCAAAATTAAGCCATACATTGTTACAACTAAATCTAGCAATTGTTACCAAAAAAAACTTGCGAAAAAGATAAGAAATCACACAAATTCAAATTGAAGTCAAGAGGTCAAGTATAGCATAACTTGGCTGAAATGAAGACTTTGTGTTGGGGTGCTCCTGCAGTGGATACTTCTTTGTGTTGGGGTGCTCCTGCAGTGGATACTTCTTTTTGTTGGTATGCTCCTGCAGTTGGGATGCTCCTGCAGTGGATGCTTCTTTGTGTTGGGGTACTCCTGCAGTGGATACTTCTTATAATCAGAGTCATAGCATAACTACTGCAACTGCTGTAGCGAGTATTTTTCCAGAAGAAGATGACTTCAATTTGGCTTTGTGCGATTTCTTATCTTCTTCGCAAGAATTTGTGCTGGTTGTACCACCTTCACCCCTTTCTCCATCATTTACAGTCTATCATGATTTCCGAAAGAAACAGAAGGAAGAATAGGAGACTTTTTTGCAACGCCAAAAAGAAGAGGAATAACAATTTTTGTTCTACAATAAGAAGATGAAAAGAGAACTCACAAAGAAGAGAAGAGAGAAATTTGTTAGAACACTGAACAGAAGGAATAGAGTGAAAACAACAATGTTAATGCGTTACAAGACATTTTGCGCAGTTAAAACATTTGAGAAAAATATATGAAACTTCGTTGGAGAAACCTAAATGAGACCTATACCTAGACCTAAACCCTTCACTACACATATAACAGCATCTGGGTAACCTCTGCCTCTACTACTACCACAACAGGAGTAGGACTTGGCTGTAGAAAAGGTGTAAAGCAGTTGCCGCTGATTATGTGAAGTCCATATTTAAAAAAAAAACCGTTTCTTTTCAGGGCCACCCAGTTTTCTTAGAAACAGAGATACTATTCAATCGTCGCCCTTCTGTGTCTTTTATGTTTGTGTAGGTATATGTCGTCCACACCCCCCCGCGCCTCCCCCCCCAAAAAAAGACCAAACGAAAAACAACACGAACTAAAGCTTAAACCCTTTATCCCTCTTGCGTGATAGCATATAAGTATGTTTGTGGTTATAGTGTGTGTAAGGACTACTACCTTGCTTGTGTGTGATAGGCCTTTTTACAGAGAGACAGACACATTTCTTTTCTTTGCAAATACAAAATAGTCCATGTAAGATGCATACATTCCTTTGTCTCCATCTTGTTTAATGTATAAAGAAAGCTATGTTACTTAAATTTTGCCGTTTTAAATCTCAGAAAACTTTACTCTCTCTCTCTCTCTCTCTCTATCTCTCTCTCAATCTTCAATCTTTGATTTGGCACAGCAAAAAAGAATTCTAAAACAACATCACCACCCCAAAATCGAAATGAAAATTAAGATATTAAATCTGAAAAACTAACTTCGGAAATGAAAATTGAAAATGAAAAAATTGAAAGAGTGAAAGTCATTTTAAATTCTGGTTAATGTAATGTTTTGTAACTCGCTCTACAGTTTTAAGAAACCGGATTCGATTGTCTGTGTTATGATGTGCTTGAAATCATCAATTTCACATTGATACCCGTGTATCATAGTTACTCAAACAGTGAATTAGCCTTTATAAATCACGGTTCAAGGACGGAATTTGATAACAAACCGAGTTTGATACTGATAAAAGTTTCATCCAATCCCGCTTTAGATCTTCATGCAGTTGGTATGAAAAGAAAAGGAGTGGCACAAGTCCCGATGGTTTCTATTTTCTTTATTTAAATGAAGTGTCAAGGAAAGCTATTTTTTATCCACTAGGATAGAATGTAGTCAAAACTCTTAAAACTATAAAAAAATCTAGAACAATACAATTGAAATCCATCGGTGATTATCGTGGTTGATTGACACTTTTATACATGTATTTTTTATTTTTTATATCTCAGCATGTGATGTGCCAACGGTTCAAACGGAATAAGATTCTCACTAATCAAATGAAAATTCTTATTGGCTCTAACCGAACTAATAATAATAATAATAATAATAATAATAATAATAATAATAATAATAATAATAATAATAATAATAATTGTAATTGTAATAATAATCATTATCATCATCCTTGCAAAATGGCCCTCGTTTCATGTCACAGAAGTAAAAATGCAGCTTGAAAAAATGAAATACATATATATTATATATACAATTAAAGTGAACATTCAAAAGACACTTACAACAACGCGAATTAAAGTCCAAATAATCCTAAGTGCCCTAATCACAAGTCCAAAAATATATAATGTTCTGAATGAATTCCAATAGCCTTGAATGTCCTGATGTAGTCTTGAATGTCCTGATGTACCACAATTCTTGAATTTCCTGATATACCACAATGATGTAATCCAGAATGTTTTGAATGAATTCAAACAAATTTGTTTGGAAAATTACTTTTTGTACCTGACTTTTGTCACAACAAGATATGGAAACAACAGTCCAGCTGCTAACAAAACCGGCCTTGAACTCAAATGCTATGTAAACATGTTGTTTTCAAAATGACCATAATCTGACTAAAGTACAACCTACAATCATGGACACATATTACGAATTCAATATACATAACACTATATATATATATATATATATATATATATATATATATATATATATATATATATATATATAAAATTAACTAAATAACATTTAAACATCTCCAATCCTCCAATCAAGCATTCCACCGAAAGTATAAAACAGAGTCAGATAACAATAAAGGAAACCAGTTTAATAAATCTCACCTGTGTATATCCAAGAGTTCTTGTTTGTAATAGGTATTAATTTGCTGGTCGGACGAACAAATGGCTGGAAAAGCTGACTGAGGGATGGACGTGACAGAGGCAAAATTGTACCATTTACTACTTCACAAAGTTGGAACTAAGAGAAGCAATACGAAGTTGTGCGTTTCGAATTGTTAACATCACGTGGTGGAGTGACATAAAGCTTTAACGTCATGTTGTCGAGTGACATCACATTTTATATTAGCTCAAGTCTTCACGCCATCAAGCAGTGATAAACCAGGGTTAGTAATATTTTGCGTCTTTAAGCGTCGTAATGGAGCATTCTGTTCAATATTGGCAAGGTAAGGACCAGAATGTAAAGATATACCAATAATTTATCTTTCGTTATTTTACCGTATAGCCATAATTGATACTTCTGATCCAAATCGACTGGATGAAGAAATGTTAAATTTACTCAAAATTTATCTCGAAAAGAACGACTTCATTTTTAATGGAAAATTTATCTCCATAAAAAGGAACAGATATGGGAACAAAATTTGCGCCAGCCTATTCAAACATTTATGTAGATGAATGTGAGAAAGAAATATTTGCAAATTTTTTCTTTTGTTGGTTTTAACGGTGCTTTTGACAGATGATTGGCTCTATCATGCCCAGGAAATGGCAGCTAAGTGCCTTTCCCAAGAAAAGGCACTGATGCAGCCGCTCCATGCTGGTCTTGTCAGGTATCGAACCCGCAACCCTTGGATTACGAGTCAGAAGCTCTACCAACAGAGCTTTCGTGTCCACCTAAACATCTGCTAAAGCCCAAAAGCCACCATTTTTCTATGTCAGGTTTATTGATGACATTTTCTTCATTTGGACCCATTCGGAAGAAGAACTAAATGAATTTCTCAACTAGATAAATAACCACCATTCATCAATTAAAATTAAAACTAAAATTAGCAAGAAAAGTGTAGACTTCTTAGATTCAGCAATATATAAGAGAAACAACTTTGCGAAGGGTGGTAATCTGGATACTAGGGTATATTTCAAGAAAACTGACACCCATCAGTTTGCTGCATCAATATAGTCTTCATCTACGGCATATATTCACGAGCATTGTTAAATCCCAAATACTGTGGTTCGGCCGGATTTAAAACAATGATCAAGACTTTCAAGACGCTTGTTGAATATTAATTCAGTAACATTCTTGAAAACAGGTAGTAGCTCAGTTGGTAGAACATGGGACTCGTAATCCAAGGGTTGAAGGTTCGATACCCGCCCTGTCCAGTCCGCGTCGGCTACCTCGGTTTGTTTTTGGAAAAGCACCTAGTTCCTTACTAGCAAGAAACAATCTACCGTCCTCATTACAGACAAACAACTCGTTTATTAGCAAGAAACAATCTACCGTACTCACTACAGACAAGCAACTCGTTCACTAGCAATAAACCATCCTGACTGAGGACAGAAATAACTTTCAAACAATAAAAAAATGTCCGAATTTATGTTTCATCAGTGCTAACATGCAACAAGGTATAGCTAGTGACAATCGTTTAACCAACGATCTAATAAACAACTAACCAGCCAAATTGCCTATCTATCTATCTAAACAACAGGTCACCTAAATTCATTCGTATATAAACAACCTTTCCAGCTAACCCCAAAAGATCCCTGAAGAATCACAAAACAGTACTCACTCAGTGACTTACAAGCTGTTTTTTGTAATCGTAAGTCGAATTTTGTATTTTTTCCAAAATTTGACCATCTCATTTCTCTTAATGGTTCAACATATACAACCCCTCCCCCCCCCAAAAAAAACAAACAAACAAAACAAACAAACAAAACAAACAAAACAAACAAGCAAACAAACACTTGATTCGGAAATTACATTCTAAAGTACTCCAAAACTTTTATTGTACATTTTCTTCATCTACTTTTTAATCTCACTAACCCACAAATGACAATGGACGAAGCTATGACAGACTTTGCCAGCTTTTTTTTAGGGCTTTCTTCAGTCTCATTCAGGCCAATCACCAGTTAAGAAACTTTGAGGACAGAGTGCCGCCAAAAATCAGAGAAAAAGAACGTCACCTCCATGATTTCTTTTGGCAGTGTAAGGCCAATGCCTCCATATTCTGGAACTGAGAAAAGCATCAAGCAATTGGTCGTCTTTGGTTCAAAACTGCACGAGAAAGCACTATCAAAATTTGATATCCGAGCACTGAGTAAAATCAGTATTTTAAGACCAATTTTATAGCGTGTCAGATGCAATGGTTCAGAAAAAAGTACAAAACACATTTCGACGAATACATTTTCGGAAACGAGGACCCTCGTTACAAAAACATCTCCGCAAAGATATACACTCCGGAAGTGACGCAACATTCTCTCTTCCTCAATCGGACTGACAGACACCGAGATATGAGACGTTTCAACAAACACAGCAGCCACTCCTCCCCCTCCCACCATCACACTTACTAATAGGTTTTTCCCATTTGCCTCTAACGACACTCCTGCTCCCTGCATTTTGCATATCACAGCCTGCTACTAACAAATCATTTTCTAACAACTCTGCCAGACTGACAAACAGAAGGAGCTCGCCTCCGACAGCTGGTCTCTCTATCGTTGTTACCTCCCCTAACTCGCTTTTACTGGCAGCACCGATAGCTAATGCTTCCAACCCCAGTATCTTACAAATCCTATGCAGATTGTGTACGCGCCCCATCACCCTTTTCGACTAACGTGCAACCTTTAACTGGACTAACCCCTCCAACCACTAGAATTGGAGCACGCAACAACACGACATTGAGAACTAAAACGGTAACGCAACAGAAATAGGATGATTGGTCTCTTGCCACAATTTTGAATTTTAGACATCAGACGTAATGGTAGGCAAAAGAGTGTGCTCAGACTATTCCTGCAGAACAGGCTTTTCCAATGGAAAAATCTTCTTCCAGCTTTCACTTGATGAACGCAGAAACTTGAAGATGCTAAATTCTTTTATCTCCAAACATTTTGATTCTGTCCCTAAACTAGAAAACTCCAAGTTCCGTACATGGACCGACATCATACGCTGCACGGACGAGAGTGTGGCAACATATATTCAGCTCTAGTGCACTTTTTAGGGTTTTGCAATCCGGACTCGGAACTTCAGTGGTTAATCTTTTCAAGTGTCAGGTTCCCACTACCGCGGAGCACGTTTTAATTTTAAAGGGTTTTAATTTTATTAATACACTGGAAAGATATTTTAAATGAAGATATAAAAAGATATAAAAGATTTTGAAAAGCGTTTCATTACATTTCACCTATTGGCAACTAAAAAAAACGAAAAGTATCCTCGTGAATCCAAATTCAAAACCAATCCAGTTGGTAGCCTGCTTATGTACCGGAAGATGTACAAAATTGCATTTCTGACATTTGAAACAAAAGCATGAATGACGTTTTTATTCAGAATTTAATCCTCAGTAAATCATTCATTAGCGCGTTGTTGTTCAAAAACAAATCTTTGGTAATAAAGAAGGCAGATAAGGAAAATGCCACCGTTGCCATTGACCTAGATCATTATGTTTTAGAAGTGGATTGACAATTAAATGATTTGGAATATTGTCAACCTCTTTCGAAACCATTTTATCATGATACGGCACTGGAAGTCAGCAGACGCAAATTTGGAAAATTGCGTGAATTTGTGAGAGGTGTGTGTGTGTGACAAAAGAGAATTCGACTAGTTCAGAAACAGTTTTTATATGTTAAAGATACAAATGATTTTCTGAAAACATTGAGTAAAATTAAACTGTCAAAAAACTGTATTCTGCTTACAGCAGATATTTATAGCGTTTATGCTAACATCGAGCATGATCATGGTTTGGCTGCTTGTAAAAAGCGGTTGCTGACAATCCGGATCCAAATCGACCGGAAGATGAAAATTTGTCTTGGAAAGAACGATTTTATTTGTAATGTTAAAAGTATCTAAAAAAAAAAAAAAAAAAAAAAGGTACAGTGCAAACATTTATTTAGCTGATTGGGAGAAATAAATATTTGCTAAGGCCCAAAAGGTACGAATTTTGGGGATTAGTTTTATTGATGATATTGTCTTCATTTGGACCCATTCGGAAGAAGAAATAAACGAGTTTTCTTAACTGGATGAACAACCACCATTTATCAATTAAAATTAAAATTGAAATTAGTAAAGAAAGTGTAGACTTCTTAGATGTAACAATATCCAAGTAAATAACTTTGTAAAATTCAGATAATCTGAATACATATTTCAAGGACACTGACAATCATCAATTGCTACATAAAAATAGTTATCATCCCCCGCATACGTTCAGGAGCATTGTTAAATCCAAAATACTGAGGTTCCGCCCAATTTGCAAAAATGAACAAGATTTTCATGACGCTTATTCATTGCTCTATTCGCAGAACTAGGGGGAAAAGGTTACGCAATCAGGCAAATTCGGAAAATGAAATCTGAAGCATTAAGAAGAATAAATATTCGCCACAAAGCACAAGAAATTCCGTTCATTGTTCATTTCAATAGACGTTCAGCCTCTGCATCAAAGTATACTAGAGAAAATGTTAGTGATTTGTAATAAATATTTCCTGAAGCGTTTGGAACATATACTTTGGTTACAGCTTACAAACGAAATAAGAACACAAGGGACATTTTGGTGGATCCAAACTACCGAGTATCGATAAACCTGGCTGCTATAAGTGTGAATTTAATGGTTGTGAGCTGTGTGGTTTTCTGAATAATTCAGACATAATTTTAAAACGAAAAGAACATATTTCATGTGAAACGCAAAATATGATATATGTGGTGTATTGTTTAAAAGGTAAAATGCAGTATGTAGAGAAAACCGAAAGAAATTTTGTGCGCGTTAGGATGGCGGGGCATTTTTCAGATATACGACTGCAAAAGCAAATAAAACATGTGTCTAAACATTTTAGTACAATCTGTAGTATAGATCATTTGAGAGTGATAGGCATTGAGCACAAAATCTGTTGGTCAAAAGCGGATAGAAGAAAAAGATAAAAATTCTGGAATAATCATTTAGGAGCTGAAATTAATTTTGAAATGCCACCGACAGTATGATCTCGATCGTTGTCTGGAGCATTTTTATTTTTCAATTGTTTTAAATTTCTTTTTTGAAATCCTAATTAATTTGTTTTATTGTTTGTTTTACTAAACATTGTGCGGGATCATTGAGATCGATAGATTCAGTCGCATCATGTATGTATGTATGTATGTATGTATGTATGTATGTATGTATGTATGTATGTATGTATGTATGTATGTATGTATGTATGTATGTATGTATGTATGTATGTATCTATTCATCCATCCATCCACCTGTGGATCTGTTTCCTCTCATGGAATTATCACCAAAACGAAATATGAATGAATATAGCCGTCTTTCTATAGGTCCCTCTTTCTCGTTATAGTTGATAACTAGTTAAACATCGTATAAAAATCCAAGAGGAAAGGAAGTAACAAAACAAAATAACCCCCCCACCCAAAAAAAAAAAAAAACCGCAAACAAATCCAAGCAATCAGACTGACGACAGACAATATATAATTTAACCTCATACGAAATTATCAAAAGATTTGTAACTCTAACTCTGACCTTGACCCTACTATGTTCCTCATTTATTTGTGAATAGACTTTAAGACTTACTGAATAACTAACTAAATTATTTAATTACTAAAAATGTTACTTGATTTTATGTTCTTTCTTACTTTCCAATTGTCCATGCCAATCCATCCAGTTTTCTTTAAGGTTCTCTGTGACATGAAAAGATTTCATGACTTTCCAAATTTGAAATAAATGTAGATTTAATGTTCCCGATTTGGCAAATCTGTAATGCTCAAAGAAAGTGAAATTCAAAGCAAATAACCTAACTAAACATAATTTGTTTTGGTCCCAAAATATTTGTGTGAAATCGACTGATCAAAACCTGGAAGGACTTACAAACAGATGGAAAAGAACAGACATTGCATATATCTCGTTTATAAATAAAGATAAAAAGGCAATTAACATTTGCGTCTTCCTATTATTGACGTCATCTTGTCGCGTGACGTCACATTCTAACATCATGTTGTCACGTGACATTACGTTTTACCCTACTTACCGTCGCGCTATCAAACAGTGCTAAACTAGAGTAAAAAAAAATTGGCGTCTGAACATATAATTCTTGTTATTATTTGCAAGGTAAGGAGCAGCATGTATTTACCAAGAAATGAAATAATTATGACAAATTTAACTAAATTAGGTCAGTATTTGATTCTAACGATTGACCTTTTATTTTTCTTTTGATATTTAATTTT
Source organism: Margaritifera margaritifera (assembly GCA_029931535.1). Taxonomy (NCBI): domain Eukaryota; kingdom Metazoa; phylum Mollusca; class Bivalvia; order Unionida; family Margaritiferidae; genus Margaritifera; species Margaritifera margaritifera. Next base: position 1,248,377 of record JAQPZY010001274.1, read on the forward strand.
TAGTTTTTCATGTGTTTCTCGCCATCACTCGTTTCTATTGTTTCTTGTTTTTTGTTGTTTTTTTTTTGTTTTTGTTTTTTTTTATTTGGGGGGGGGGGGGGCTGTGCTTTTTTGATAATGTCGTAATAAACCCTTAGCTGTTGTAAAACAATCCATTATCCTAACACTTAAATAGCTTAGTTTAAAGTACTGAAAAAGGAACATCTCATTAATGTTCCTCTTCTTTGGATAATGGTTAACGAATTTCCAGAACCAAGACAAACATGACTATAATTTTTATAGCATTTTCATTGCTTTTCCTTGCTAAATCTGATCATATTATAGGAGATCTTGTACTTTGGGGTTTTAACAACACATTTAACAGATTATTGGCTATATCATGCCGTGGAAATGGGAGCTAAGTGACTTTCCAAATGGACAAACTGAGGCCGACGCTCTGAGCTACCGCAGCTTCCGCATGTTATAAGAGAGAGAGAACGTGTCAAATGATTCTTGTAATTTCAAAAGAATCGGACGAAAGATAATGTTATGATGTTTTTAATTTGTGCTTGTTATAATGAAGCAGCAACCTTAGTGCAGAACAACTGTTTGCATGTTCTGTGTGCGTGTCATTGCGTAATGTCTCACACCTTGCCATCGATAGTAGTGTTCAGCGTTTTGCCTATGTCAACATATGTTACAGTTTGAATGACGTATGACGATAAATTCATTATCAAGTAGGTTACAATAGGATATTGTTAGTCAGTCGATGAAACCGACGGTGTTCTAAAGTAAGATAGATAGATACACAGATAGAGCTGGTTGAATAACTTACTCACACATGCATTCGTTTACTAAGTAGCAGGCTGGCTAGCTAGCTTGATTACAATCTACCTGAATTAAAACCACAACCAATATCACAGACCCCAAATAATAATAATAATAATAGTAATAATAGTAAAATAATAATAACAATAACATATTGTTTGATACGGATAGATAACAAAGTTCAACCTACTTGACTTATCACAGATTGTGTGTAATATATGCTGCATACATTTTCTAGCCCAACCGGTCGATTTTAAATTCCGACCTTTAAGTGAAAAACATAGACCCCGATCTACCTGCGTATTATTCATATTTGAGTGTGGCTTATTCACAAGTAAAGACGGTACGTTGGGTCTTGTGCCTTGCTATTCTGTTCAGCACTAAAGGTACTAACTTCAGGCTCTGTTTACTTTCTGCCATAACCCCACTCCACTCGCTCCTTCCAAGAACCCATACTTATAAAGCAAGCCCACCATGGAGTAATGTGATTCACATGTGACCAACGCTTTGGTAAATATAAGTCAAAATCTTAAAATTTTAAAACTGTATTTATTTTTTAATCGAACAAGTTCCAACAGCGTATTCCACGCGCTTCCAACGATTAATATGTCGAAGTATTGAAGTGTTTGGTACTGGAGAAAACGGGATACCCCAGAGAAACCACCGACCTGAAATTAGCAGCTTTTTTGTTCCGGAAAGTCTTATCGAACTAGGAACCGGAGGAGTTGCATACCGAAAGCATAGGTGCTTCGTTATCTAGGCCCCGTTAAAATTTATGACACCGCAATCGCTGCTGCCGGAAAAGTAATACCTACACCTCTTTATTTGTTATTACATACAAAACAATTAGCAAAATTTTGATCAATATCTGTCAGATGTATGTTCAAACCCAGGTAAAACTTTCCAATACGACATGTGTCTTGTTTGACAGTGACTAAGGACTAGTCGAGTTTGACTGTGGCTAAGGACTAGTCGAGTTTGACTGTGGCTAAGGACTAGTCGAGTTTGACAGTGACTAAGGACGAGTCGAGTTTGACAGTGGCTAAGGACTAGTCGAGTTTGACATTGGCTCAGGACTAGTCGAGTTTGACAGTGGCTAAGGACTAGTCGAGTTTGACAGTGGCTAAGGACTAGTCGAGTTTGACTGTGGCTAAGGACTAGTCGAGTTTGACTGTTGCTAAGGACTAGTCGAGTTTGACAGTGGCTAAGGACTAGTCGAGTTTGACAGTGGCTAAGGACTAGTCGAGTTTGACATTGGCTAAGGACTAGTCGAGTTTGACAGTGGCTAAGGACTAGTCGAGTTTGACAGTGGCTAAGGACTAGTCGAGTTTGACAGTGGCTAAGGACTAGTCGAGTTTGACTGTGGCTAAGGACTAGTCGAGTTTGACTGTGGCTAAGGACTAGTCGAGTTTGACAGTGGCTAAGGACTAGTCGAGTTTGACAGTGGCTAAGGACTAGTCGAGTTTGACATTGGCTCAGGACTAGTCGAGTTTGACAGTGGCTAAGGACTAGTCGAGTTTGACAGTGGCTAAGGACTAGTCGAGTTTGACAGTGGCTAAGGACTAGTCGAGTTTGACTGTGGCTAAGGACTAGTCGAGTTTGACAGTGGCTAAGGACTAGTCGAGTTTGACAGTGGCTAAGGACTAGTCGAGTTTGACAGTGGCTAAGGACTAGTCGAGTTTGACAGTGGCTAAGGACTAGTCGAGTTTGACAGTGGCTAAGGACTAGTCGAGTTTGACAGTGGCTAAGGACTAGTCGAGTTTGACAGTGGCTAAGGACTAGTCGAGTTTGACAGTGGCTAAGGACTAGTCGAGTTTGACTGTGGCTAAGGACTAGTCGAGTTTGACAGTGGCTAAGGACTAGTCGAGTTTGACAGTGGCTAAGGACTAGTCGAGTTTGACAGTGGCTAAGGACTAGTCGAGTTTGACAGTGGCTAAGGACTAGTCGAGTTTGACAGTGGCTAAGGACTAGTCGAGTTTGACATTGGCTCAGGACTAGTCGAGTTTGACAGTGGCTAAGGACTAGTCGAGTTTGACTGTGGCTAAGGACTAGTCGAGTTTGACAGTGGCTAAGGACTAGTCGAGTTTGACAGTAGCTAAGGACTAGTCGAGTTTGACAGTGGCTAAGGACTAGTCGAGTTTGACATTGGCTAAGGACTAGTCGAGTTTTTTTAAAAAAGATCTTAGGTAGTTGGCGTCTTCGTGATAAACTTTCAGCTACTTTTCCTTTATATGATAGATATGGCACAGTCAACGTACAACAGCTGCACAGTCAATGCCCAGTATTGGCAGTCTAATGAGGAGAACTGGGAAACCCAGAAACCCTATATCCAAAGCAATTATGTAAGTGAAAGGTATTTGTTTTAAACTAGTTGTTTGACTATCTTTTTGTCTTTCTCCCGATATGTTTGTTATGTGGTTTTTTGTTGCACTAGTATTATGCATGCAAGTCCCTTTCTCCTTGTCTTTTTGCATATTTACGTCTATCTGTCTGTCTGTATATGTCTGTCTTTTTTATTTTAATCTCATATTGCAGAAAATGTTTCCTCGAATTCCTCTATTGTTTGTTAATTTCTCGTCAAAAACAATTTGATTCAAAAACAACTTTGTTTTTCGTGTCACAATATCTAACATAGGCAGCTGTCACTGATGTCTTATTTATCGTCATCATTAGCATCGCTATTGTAGTAATACTACTACTACTACTACTACTACTAATAATAATAATAATAAGAAGAAGAATAAGAATAATAAGAATAATAATATTGCATCATGGGCGGAAGAATTTATGTTTCATAATGAGATCGCCTTAAATTGCTTGTATTACAAACCACTGAAGGTTTCTCTGATGATGAGACCGCCTTAAATTGCTGACTTCGGAATAACTTAGGGGATGGAGCCTAAAATCCGTGCTCAAACTTCCAAGATATTGAACTTAGAATACAGCTGAGCCCCACCCCCATCGCCAGTTATCAGATGCAGATGACAAGGGCGCGACACTAAATGGAAACGTGAGGGATGAAAGAGTCGAGATGAATACTTAAGCTGTAATTCACCCAGAAGATATATCATCAACACATTTCAATAATGGAAAGCAAATATTCCTAATCCTAGCAGCACCCTTGTATTAATTGATTCAAACGACTACAGAGAGAGAGAGAGAGAGAGAGAGAGAGAGAGAGAGAGAGAGAGAGAGAGAGAGAGAGAGAGAGAGAGAGAGAGAGATAGAGAGAGAGACAGGATGAGGAGGAGGAGGAGGAGGAGCAGAGAGAGACAGAGAGATAGTGACAGAAAGACATGGGGTGGGGTGGGGGAAGTGACAGATGCATTTACAAATCAAAGACAATGACTAGAAAATATGACAAAATTCGTACTTTATTTTTATTTGTTATTTTAGCGTTTATTTGAAAATCACAATCTGCGTATTTGAAAAGAGTGAATAAAAATTTTAACACGAGTTCGTCTTATACAATCAATACGTGACACTTCATTTACATTAAATATCCGATTAGAAATATGTATATAATATTTAGATACAAATAGCTAAGTTACTAAGAAAGCTTCTGTACTTATGTACACAAATAAGAATAAATTATCCGTAAAAATCCATACAAATATTATCTTACAAAATTAACTTAATATTAATAATTAATAAAATATCCGTAAAAATCCATATACAAATATTATCTTACAAAATTAACTTAATATTAATAATTAATAAAATATCCGTAAAAATCCATACACAAATATTATCTTACAAAATTAACTCCAATTATTACCAGCACAATTATTAAAAAACAAAACAAAAAAAACAAAACATGATTACATCGCAACGAATCCATAGATTCAAGAGCTATCACAGCTTGCGTGTTCCATCATTCCCCTGTGAGTACAGCGAGTACATGTGCATGTTCCGTCGTTCTTTTAATTTTTCTGTACGTATCTTCCATTACTCCTGTCATTCCATCTGAATGTATTTCTTCCAACTTTCCGTTGTTCACTACACTTTTTTCTATAGTGATGTTAAATTTCGTGTCGAAATCGCCTTTCATATCACTTATTGTTCGTTGAAACAAGACAATTTTCGACACATTATGATGCGTATTAAATGTACGTGACATGAATAAGTCTTCTCATGAAGTGGGTCAGTTACAGTATGAGAAACAGACATAAGCAGCCCATATTTCGCGCCAAAAGATCAGTTGATCTTTATAGTGGATGGCATTATGACATTTGTTGACATAAACAAAAGGAGATGGGCGGAGCTAGTACATTTCACTGACCCATAAAACAAAACATAAACTACCGCTGCTGCCTAGATATACATTAAAGACGGGCACACATATCATTTAACCCAACTCGGACAATTCGACAATGCCCTGTTCTCTATATATAACTTAATTCAGAAATATTTAGGAGGCAGAGCACAGTACACTATCCTCCACGTTTTTGAAAAGTACAGCTAAGCTCTACCCCTTTCGGAAGTTATCAGAGATGGTACAACTATGAAATGAAATCAACACTACAATATTAATTCAGCCAGAAGGAATAAAACAAAAATTGAAATAACACCAGTCTTGCAATGATTCATTGAAACTAACACATTGAGAGAGAGAGAGAGAGAGAGAGAGAGAGAGAGAGAGAGAGAGAGAGAGAGAGAGAGAGAGAGAGAGAGAGAGAGATGCATTAGTATTTGGTGTTTAACGGTACTTTCAGCACATGAGTTAATTATCATCTATCATGCCGAAGAAATGGAAGCTAAGTGCCTTTTCAAGGACACTCTGAGGCAGCCGACCTGGGATAGTCTAGGCGCGTATCGAACTAGCAACCCTTGGATTATAAATCCAATGCTCTACCAATTGAACTACCGCTGCTGCCTAGATATACATTAAAGACAATGATAAGAACATATAATATATTCGATATCTTGTAATAAATAACTTCATCAATATATTTCCTTTTAATTTTAGCATCCACAATCACAGTCTGCGCATTCAAAGAGTTTTAAAAAGAAGATCGTAGCATTCAGTATCTCCATTGCATAATATGACAATCCTTTTTAGAAAGATACATTCAACATGATAAAAATTCTAAATTATTTGGGCGAACTGTCAGTTTCAGTTTCTTGTTAATTGAAACAAGACAATGATCGACATCATATGATTAAAATTAAACGTGTGTTACAAGAACATGCCATCACGGAAAATGTGTCAATAAAACTATGTGACAAAATGACTGTGAGAGGGACCTTGAGTGATCAGTCCAGATTTCACGTCAAAAGGTCAGATGTTTGGTAGTGGAGTGTATGATGACATGAATAAAAAGGGATGGGCGGAGCTTTAAATTTCACTGGTCCATAATACAAGCCATATAATATTGAGAGCATGCGCACTATCCAGTTTAACCCTATTAGTAGGCTTCGTCAACTCGTCAAATCCCAAAACAATGGGCCAGATCTGTAAAACAAAGCGGCCATATGGTGGAAAGAACCCACCCTACCAGTTGGCGAAAACAAAGCGGTTTAACCAATGATCCGCGTCCTAGTTGCCAAGAGCCAAATGAAATATCTACCGGTCGACCCCCAGCATCTACAGGGGATCAACATGTCATAACTGCAGCTGAAAAAACATTCACATCAAACTTTGCAGAACAATTTCAATATTCAGAAAATGCCATCCTTAAAACACCACTCACGGATAAGATTCCTATTGAAATCGCAACTTTATCGGAACTATCCGATCCAGCCTGTGGGCGCCAGCGTAGTACGGAAGAAAAAGGGTGGAGACTCAAACATTTGCAAACAGAGGAAACAATACACCTTTTAAATGGCATGGCTGCAGAGGCGAATACGAATAATTCCACAGGTATTATAGACTCGCCCAGATTAGATGAATCCAAAGATGGGCCGCAGAAAAATCCAACCATCGCAGCATTGATTGATCGACCATTAAAGTAAGCGATTTTTATTTATTTATTTTCTTTTGCAAATATGTTGTTTACCAGTTGCTTCTGATAACTTGCCAACAATGTGCAAAGTATTGTTAACACATATCCTTGACAGTTTATAAAATGTTAGTCGTGAAAAATTTGAACTGTTCACGACTATACTTGGAAATTTCAAAATCGGAGGTTTCCAATGCAACACGCAGAATATTAGTTCAGTTATATTCAAACATGTAAATGACATGGATTACTGTACGCATTTATTTCTTGTTATTGGTAAACCAGACTCTATTAAACACATATGGGAATGGAAGATTCGGTGAGAGATAGCTAAAAGAACATTCCTTCAAATAAAATATTAGTGTGACCTATCTTACATAAAAGAATTGTCGTTCTACAAATATTCTATAGAAAACAGCAATGAGCGCAAACGAGTGAGAAAGATAGGGAGAGAAAACGGATACAGATTTTACTCAGCATTTTTATTCGTAACTTACAGGGAAGCAAGGACGGCATGTGACCTCATCCAACAACAGGGCCAGTGGCAACAAGAAAATACCACAGGAAGGATTCGCACAAAGAAATCCAAAGGCAGAAGACCCGACTCTGCAGGGCTGTTTGACACATGTGACACTAACTCTGCTATAAACGATAACAGGAATTCATTTTCTAGTACCAGTAGGAGGCTGTACTCAAAACCAGTAAGAGAGACAAAGGAAATTGAGGTTGCTAAAGAGATCCGCCTCCTCATGTCGGACCTCAAAATATGCGATGATATAGTAGCTCCAGTAAAAGAGCCAGCCTCCTCTGGCACTTGGCCACCAATTACAAAGGATTTGGATGTAAAAAGACAAGAAGTAACGTCCAACACCAAGACATATACCAAGAAAGAGGCCGAAAGGTGCGTGAAAAGAGCTAAGCGACGGTTATCGTCAAACTCATTGTCGTTCAGCATGAATCACTCAAAGGGGTGTGAGGACGGAACCAAACGATCTGTTTCTTCTCAAGAGTTGCCGTCCACCCTAAGTGAGTCAAAGGGGTACATGAAGAGAGGGATAAGGGTGTCAAGACAGGAGGAAGATGGAGATGAGCAGCAAGAAAATAGTCCAGTTAGTGGCGCAAAGAAGGCACGCACTATTGTTTCTGAACTTTCTACAAGTACCAAGAGAGCAAGCACTTCCCTGTCTGAGGGAAACATCACCAAAGCCAAGAGCAGCAGGCACGAAGGAGAAATAACAACGTCCGTATCCAACGAGAATATCCGAAAAGAGAAGAATTTCATACCAGAGGAAACAAGCAAAAAAAGGGAAGTTGACACAAATGAGAATGACATTAAGCCATCATGCTCAAACCTGGAACATGAAGGACCAGCTTCTTCCAAAAATGAGGTTTTAGAATCTGAGGAAAAGAGAAAGAAGAAAGAAGTCGACGAGGACAATATTCCTAAGTCATCATGTTTCAGTCAGGAACATGTGAGATCTTCTCTTTCTAGACATGAGTCTAGGAATAAATCTTTCCCGTCAAAAGACAACGGCATCAAAGTCAACGACAACAAGAGAGTAAAAGCTGAAGAAGAGACAAGAAAGTTAGCATCGGAAGACAATATTCCAGACCATGAAGAAAGAAAAACCAGTAATAATGATGAGGACAAAGATGAACCCAATCCATTGTACTTTCGTCAAGAACCCGAGATACCTTCTTCTTCAAGACAGAGATTTGGCAACATCCTCGGAACTTTGCTCCTAGCGTAAGTATCACTTTTCTTTATTTTGCTGATTGTTCTGCGGTAATAATTACACATGTTTGTGTAAAAATTTATATTTTATCTAAGTTTCAATTGTATGATGAATTTGTTATTGAGCAATTAGAAAATGATTCTGTTAACAATAAAGGTTTGCACTATATGGCTATAAAGTGAATGCTTTTTGTTGTGTGTGTGTGTGTGTGTGTGTGTGTGTGTGTGTGTGTGTGTGTGTGTGTGTTCTTTTGTAAGGATCCATACATTTTCTTTTTAATTCAATTAAGTATTTGTTCTTGAAACAGTGAATTTGTGATATATGTAGGCTTGAACAGTAAAGTCAGGATGGAACATTTAATTACGATGATACAAATTTGAAAATTTACAGTTTGTGTGAATGGTTTACTTCCTTTCCTTGTCAAGCAGACCTACCAAACGTTTTTGTGTGAATAACTGAGAATGTATCATCTTAAAAAAAAATAAACTGTTGAGAACCAGTGATCCATCTACTGTATTGTTACGGCCTATTTCACGAGATTCTTCCGCCATCATCTGATATTTGTTGTAACTTTTGTGAAGCTAACATTTTCAAAGTGTTATGAAAATTAAAACCCCAGGAAAAGAAGTTTATACATTTTTGCGTATGTTAAAAGTCTTTCACATTGACCTATTATACGAAATTGTATATTTATGAAATGGTCTTTTGTCGGTGTTACGAAATATGTACATTCATTTCATTTGCTACCTAGTTCGTTCCTGCTAGAATTGTGTTCAAACGTACATATTCAACGCCTAGATGTGGTCCAAAATCATATAAAAACTTGGATAATTTCCAGTATCTTGAAATTTGTTTTTTAGTTAGCATGACTATATTTGGCTTATGTCGAACTGAAGAGTTATTTACTTTAGTTTTTCTTTCCACTATACAGAAGTATCAAGAGTGCTCACATCAGCGCCATTAAATCCGTATGGACGCAGGAGAAAGAGAACGGTCCAGAACGGGTTCGGAAATCAAACAGTGTGAGGAAAACTCGAAACCGCCACACCATTGTGAATGAATTAAAACTCGTAAAGTCTGACTCCCTCAGCGAATTATTCAAACTACTGAGAATTTAGGTACGTCTGTAAAAGGAATTTTTCTTGCTATTGGAGTTTTTGTGGGTTTTTTTTTTTTTTTTTTTTTCAAGGGATTCAGGGGAGAGTTCTTGAATCCTCAAAATATGCAAAAATCTACTAGACTGAATTCCCACTTTGGAAAAAGAGCTAACAGATAACATTCAGACTCCTGATAGAAATCTAAAGACCTAAGAAATACTTCGTAGTACCTTTTCTCTATATTGTTTCATCTTTGTAAGGTTAGTTTTGGAAATGAAAAACATCTTGTCAAATTATCATAGAGCCTCAGCATTTATAAGTGATTACAAAAAAATTATTTTGCCGCAAACAAACGTACAGTAAACATTCTCTTGTTATGTAAATGGAGCCGTGGTGACTCAGTTGGTTGGCGTGCAGCACTCACGATTAATTTGCTGATTTTAATGTATTGTCCGGGGTCGGCCATAATGGAACGTCTCGGGGCAAAGACCTGTACTTCAACCGCCTCTGTATGATATAACCTTGTATTTGCTGATGTACCCTTGAACACTTATAAATAAACTGATTATTCTGTATTTGAATGACCACTTCATATAAGCTGCAAAGATTTTATCGACTCTCTTAACTTTAATAAGTTTTGGGGAAACGTCGCTTTCATTAAAGATGTTCTTGTTCACGCAAAGCAAACCACAATAAATGATTGAAAATATCATCTGCTTCCTATATAATGAAAATTTATGATATGAGTATGTTAACGTAAATAAAAGAGTAGTCATGTGATGAATAATTATATTGACCGATGCTGTAAACAGTGTTGGTGGGGTTAGCATTTCCTGTTATTAACCTCTTTTAGCATAGGGAGGTAACTTTGTGAATAAGTTATTCTTACCTGTAATATTGCTTTTTAAATTGCAGATTTTATTTCTTCGTTGATGAAGTTGCTGGATGAAACGAAGCAAGCATTGGATATCAAAGTTTCAGGCTTTTAATAATAATCAGATTGAACGGGACAATCTTTTGTATACGTATAAGGGACAATCTTTTGTACACGTATATGGGACAATCTTTTGTACAGGTATAAGGGACACTCTTTTGTACACGTATATGGGACAATCTTTTGTACACGTATAAGGGACAATCTTTTGTACACTTATAAGGGACAATCTTTTGTACACGTATATGGGACAATCTTTTGTACAGGTATAAGGGACAATCTTTTGTACACGTATATGGGACAATCTTTTGTACAGGTATAAGGGACAATCTTTTGTACACGTATATGGGACAATCTTTTGTACACGTATAAGGGACAATCTTCTGTACACGTATATGGGACAGTCTTTTGTACAGGTATAAGGGACACTCTTTTGTACACGTATATGGGACAATCTTTTGTACACGTATATGGGACAATCTTTTGTACACTTATAAGGGACAATCTTTTGTACACGTATATGGGACAATCTTTTCTACACGTATAAGGGACAATCTTTTGTACACGTATATGGGACAAACTTTTGTACAGGTATAAGGGACAATCTTTTGTACACGTATATGGGACAATCTTTTGTACAGGTTATAAGGGACACTCTTTTGTACACGTATATGGGACAATCTTCTCTACACGTATAAGGGACAATCTTCTGTACACGAATATGGGACAATCTTTACTACACGTATAAGGGACAATCCTTTGTACACGTATATGGGACAATCTTTTCTACACGTATAAGGGACAATCTTTTGACACTTATAAGGGACAATCTTTTGTACACGTATATGGGACACTCTTTTGTACACGTATAAGGGACAATCTTTTGTACAGGTATAAGGGACAATCTTTAGTACACGTATAAGGGACAATCTTTTGTAGAGGTATAAGAGACACTTTTTTGTACACGTATATGTGACAATCCTTTGTACACGTATATGGGACAATCTTTTGTACACGTATAAGGGACACACTTTTGTACACGTATATGGGCAATCTTTTGTACACATATAAGGCAAACTCTTTTTACACGTATAAGGGAGACTCTTTTGTACACGTATAAGGGACAATCTTTTGTACACGTATATGGGACAATCTTTTGTACAGGTATAAGGGACACTCTTTTGTACACGAATATTGGACAATCTTTTGTACACGTATAATCGACACTCTTTTGTACACGTATATGGGTCAATTTTTTGTACAGGTATAAAGGACAATCTTTTGTACAGGTATAAGGACACTCTTTTGTACAGGTATATGGGACAATCTTTTGTACACGTATAAGGGACACACTTTTGTACACGTATAAGGGACAATCTTTTGTACACTTATAAGGGACAATCTTTTGTACACGTATAAGAGACAATCTTTTGTACACGTATAATGGACACTCTTTTGTACAGGTATAAAGGACAATCTTTTGTACACGTATATGGGACAATCTTTTGTACACGTATAAGAGACAATCTTTTGTACACGTATATGGGACACACTTTTGTACACGTATAAGGGACACTCTTTTGTACACATATAAGGGACACTCTTTTGTACACATATAAGGGACACTCTTTTGTACACGTATAAGGGACAATCTTTTGTATACGTATAAGGGACAATCTTTTGTACAGGTATAAGGGACACTCTTTTGTACACGTATAAGGGACACTCTTTTGTACACATATAAGGGACACTCTTTTGTACACATATAAGGGACACTCTTTTGTACACGTATAAGGGACAATCTTTTGTATTCGTATGTGGGACAATCTTTTTTACAGGTATAAGGGACACTTTTTTGTGCACGTATATGGGACAATCTTTTGTACACGTATAAGGGACAATCTTTTGTACACGTATATGGGACAATCTTTTGTACAGGTATAAGGGACAATCTTTTGTACAGGTGTAAGGGACACTCTTTTGTACACGTATATGGGACAATCTTTTGTACACGTATAAGAGACACACTTTTGTACACGTATAAGGGACAATCTTTTGTACACTTATAAGGGACAATCTTTTGTACACGTATAAGGGATAATCTTTTGTACACGTAGAATGGACAATCTTTTGTACAGATATAAGGGACACTCTTTTGTACACGTATATGGGATAATCTTTTGTACACGTATAAGGGACAATCTTTTGTACACGTATAAGGGACACACTTTTGTACACGTATATGGGACAATCTTTTGTACACATATAAGGGACACTCTTTTGTACACGTATAAGGGACAATCTTTTGTGCACGTATAAGGGACAATCTTTTGTACAGGTATAAGGGACAATCTTTTGTACACGTATATGGGACAAATCTTTTGTACACGTATATGGGACAATCTTTTGTACGCGTATAAGGGACACTCTTTTGTACACGTATAAGGGACAATCTTTTGTGCACGTATATGGGACAATCTTTTGTACACGTATTTGGGACAATCTTTTGTACACGTATGTGGGACAATCTTTTGTACACGTATAAGGGACACTCTTTTGTACACGTATAAGGGACACTCTTTTGTTCAAAAGAAGCTGCACTTCCTCTCTATAATAGAGAAACATAATGAAAAATGTGTCGACTTTTTCTTCATCGTCAAAACATGCAGCAGATTCTTAAACATGAATGTATGTCTTTCACGTGTAAGTCGGGTCCAATTGCAAGCAAAATAGACCTGGTGTGCCACTGCATAATCCACCGGCAGATCATTATGTTGTTTGTTCTACTGATTAGACCTAAGAAACTGCATAGATCCAGATCTGCCGACGTATTATGCGACGGCAGATCTGGGTCTGGTATGTGCAGTTTGCAGTTGGATTCGACACAAGTTGTGGTCGGCCAAGCTAGGTGACTCAGCTCTGCTTCTAGGTAAATAAGAGTAGTGGACTTTAAAACCTTAGCTGAAAATGTTATAAATACTTCCTCGGGGTCAAGGATTCAGTATATTATTTAATGGGTATTTCGATAAAAACATGGGGAAAAATTATGCTATGATTCAATACTCGAGGAAATATTACTTGAATTTTTTTTCGCACGAAAAATTATCCCCACGAATGTGCCCATCGCCAAAACTTTTGAAATAATATATCAGAATTTTAAAAAATAAATGAAAAATATGAATAAGTTTTACAGATTTGATGTTCCTGGTTAAAAAGCATCCTTCGTGGTGCCAGACAAAATACCAGCACATCATCTTATTTGTTGGCAGGTCTCTGTTAGAACTAAATTTGAACCTTAACTGATTTTTAAATTTTTTTTATAGGCTGGTGAGTTTAAATTGCGCACAAAACAAAACAAAACAACAACAACAACAACAACAAAAATCAGAAGAATCTGACAAGGGTGTTGCATGTGTATGGCGGTCCATTCTTGACATCAAGTGAGGTTCAGCAATTTAGGAATGACGTGGGATACTTGCGCTAACGGCTCATAGTTAAACTTTATTATAGCTCCTAACTTAGTCTATATTGCACAACTTTATTATAGCTCCTAATTTAGCCTATATTGCACAAGTTTATTATAGCTCCTAACTTAGTCTATATTGCAAGCTCCTAACTTAGTCTATATTGCACAACTTTATTATAGCTCCTAATTTAGTCTATATTGCACAAGTTTATTATAGCTCCTAACTTAGTCTATATTGCACAAGTTTATTATAGCTCCTAACTTAGTCTATATTGCAAGCTCCTAACTTAGTCTATATTGCACAACTTTATTATAACTCCTAACTTAGTCTATATTGCACAGCTTTATTATAGGAACTAACTTAGTCTATATTGCACAACTTTATTATAACTCCTAACTTAGTCTATATTGCAAGCTCCTAACTTAGTCTATATTGCACAACTTTATTATAACTCCTAACTTAGTCTATATTGCACAACTTTATTATAGGGCCTAACTTAGTCTATATTGCACAGCTTTATTATAGGACCTAACTTAGTCTATATTGCACAACTTTATTATAGGACCTAACTTAGTCTATATTGCACAACTTTATTATAACTCCTAACTTAGTCTATACTGCACAACTTTATTATAGGGCCTAACTTAGTCTATATTGCACAACTTTATTATAACTCCTAACTTAGTCTATACTAAACAACTTTATTATAACTCCTAACTTAGTCTATACTGCACAACTTTATTATAGGGCCTAATTTAGTCTATATTGCACAACTTTATTATAGGACCTAACTTAGTCTATATTGCACAGCTTTATTATAGGACCTAACTTAGTCTATATTGCACAACTTTATTATAGGGCCTAATTTAGTCTATATTGCACAACTTTATTATAGGGCCTAATTTAGTCTATATTGCACAACTTTATTATAGGGCCTAATTTAGTCTATATTGCACAGCTTTATTATAGGACCTAACTTAGTCTATATTGCACAACTTTATTATAACTCCTAACTTAGTCTATACTGCACAACTTTATTATAGGGCCTAACTTAGTCTATAATGCACAACTTTATTACAACTCCTAACTTAGTCTATACTGCACAACTTTATTATAGGGCCTAACTTAGTCTATATTGCACAACTTTATTATAACTCCTAACTTAGTCTATATTGCACAACTTTATTATAGGGCCTAACTTAGTCTATAATGCACAACTTTATTACAACTCCTAACTTAGTCTATACTGCACAACTTTATTATAGGGCCTAACTTAGTCTATATTGCACAACTTTATTATAACTCCTAACTTAGTCTATATTGCACAACTTTATTATAGGGCCTAATTTAGTCTATATTGCACAGCTTTATTATAGGACCTAACTTAGTCTATATTGCACAGCTTTATTATAGGGCCTAATTTAGTCTATATAGCACAACTTTATTATAGGACCTAACTTAGTCTATATTGCACAGCTTTATTATAGGGCCTAATTTAGTCTATATTGCACAACTTTATTATAACTCCTAACTTAGTCTATATTGCACAACTTTATTATAACTCCTAACTTAGTCCATATTGCACAACTTTATTATAACTCCTAACTTAGTCCATATTGCACAACTTTATTATAACTCCTAACTTAGTCCATATTGCACAACTTTATTATAACTCCTAACTTAGTCTATATTGCACAACTTTATTATAGGGCCTAATTTAGTCCATATTGCACAACTTTATTATAACTCCTAACTTAGTCCATATTGCACAACTTTATTATAACTCCTAACTTAGTCTATATTGCACAACTTTATTATAACTCCTAACTTAGTCCATATTGCACAACTTTATTATAACTCCTAATTTAGTCCATATTGCACAACTTTATTATAACTCCTAACTTAGTCTATATTGCACAACTTTATTATAACTCCTAACTTAGTCCATATTGCACAACTTTATTATAACTCCTAACTTAGTCCATATTGCACAACTTTATTATAACTCCTAACTTAGTCTATATTGCACAACTTTATTATAGGGCCTAATTTAGTCCATATTGCACAACTTTATTATAACTCCTAACTTAGTCTATATTGCACAACTTTATTATAGGGCCTAACTTAGTCTATATTGCACAACTTTATTATAGGGCCTAACTTAGTCTATATTGCACAACTTTATTATAGCTACTAATTTAGTCTATATTGCACAGCTTTATTATAACTCCTAACTTAGTCTATATTGCACAACTTTATTATAACTCCTAACTTAGTCTATATTGCACAACTTTATTATAACTCCTAACTTAGTCTATATTGCACAACTTTATTATAGGGCCTAACTTAGTCTATATTGCACAACTTTATTATAGGGCCTAATTTAGTCTATATTGCACAACTTTATTATAGCTACTAATTTAGTCTATATTGCACAACTTTATTATAACTCCTAACTTAGTCTATATTGCACAACTTTATTATAACTCCTAACTTAGTCTATATTGCACAACTTTATTATAGCTACTAATTTAGTCTATATTGCACAACTTTATTATAACTCCTAACTTAGTCTATATTGCACAACTTTATTATAGGGCCTAATTTAGTCTATATTGCACAACTTTATTATAGGGCCAAATTTAGTCTATATTGCACAGCTTTATTATAACTCCTAACTTAGTCTATATTGCACAACTTTATTATAACTCCTAACTTAGTCTATATTGCACAACTTTATTATAGGGCCTAACTTAGTCTATATTGCACAACTTTATTATAGGGCCTAATTTAGTCTATATTGCACAACTTTATTATAGGGCCTAATTTAGTCTATATTGCACAACTTTATTATAACTCCTAACTTAGTCCATATTGCACAACTTTATTATAACTCCTAACTTAGTCTATATTGCACAACTTTATTATAACTCCTAACTTAGTCTATATTGCACAAGTTTATTATAACTCCTAACTTAGTCTATATTGCACAACTTTATTATAACTCCTAACTTAGTCCATATTGCACAACTTTATTATAGGGCCTAATTTAGTCTATATTGCACAACTTTATTATAGCGCCTAATTTAGTCTATATTGCACAACTTTATTATAACTCCTAACTTAAGTCTATATTGCACAACTATATTATAACTCCTAACTTAGTCCATATTGCACAACTTTATTATAGGGCCTAATTTAGTCTATATTGCACAACTTTATTATAGGGCCTAATTTAGTCTATATTGCACAACTTTATTATAGGGCCTAATTTAGTCCATATTGCACAACTTTATTATAACTCCTAACTTAGTCCATATTGCACAACTTTATTATAGGGCCTAATTTAGTCCATATTGCACAACTTTATTATAACTCCTAACTTAGTCTATATTACACAACTTTATTATAGGGCCTAACTTAGTCTATATTGCACAACTTTATTATAACTCCTAACTTAAGTCTATATTGCACAACTTTATTATAGGGCCTAATTTAGTCCATATTGCACAACTTTATTATAGGGCCTAATTTAGTCCATATTGCACAACTTTATTATAGGGCCTAATTTAGTGCATATTGCACAACTTTATTATAGGGCCTAATTTAGTCCATATTGCACAACTTTATTATAGGGCCTAATTTAGTCTATATTGCACAACTTTATTATAACTCCTAACTTAGTCTATATTGCAAGCTCCAAACTTAGTCTATATTGCACAACTTTATTATAACTCCTAACTTAGTCCATATTGCACAACTTTATTATAGGGCCTAATTTAGTCTATATTGCACAACTTTATTATAGGGCCTAATTTAGTCCATATTGCACAACTTTATTATAGGGCCTGATTTAGTCTATATTGCACAACTTTATTATAACTCCTAACTTAGTCTATATTGCACAACTTTATTATAACTCCTAACTTAGTCTATATTGCACAACTTTATTATAACTCCTAACTTAGTCCATATTGCACAACTTTATTATAGGGCCTAACTTAGTCTATATTGCACAACTTTATTATAGCTCCTAACTTAGTCTATATTGCACAACTTTATTATAACTCCTAACTTAGTCTATATTGTACAACTTTATTATAACTCCTAACTTAAGTCTATATTGCACAACTTTATTATAGGGCCTAACTTAGTCTATATTGCACAACTTTATTATAGGACCTAACTTAGTCTATATTGCACAACTTTATTATAGGACCTAACTTAGTCTATATTGCACAACTTTATTATAGGACCTAACTTAGTCTATATTGCACAACTTTATTATAGGACCTAACTTAGTCTATATTGCACAACTTTATTATAGGACCTAACTTAGTCTATATTGCACAACTTTATTATAGGACCTAACTTAGTCTATATTGCACAACTTTATTATAGGACCTAACTTAGTCTATATTACACAACCTTATTATAGGACCTAATTTTTTCCATATTGCACAACTTTATTATAAATCCTAACTTAGTCTATATTGCACAACTTTATTATAGCTCCTAATTGAGTCTATATTGCACAACTTTATTATAACTCCTAACTTTGTCTATATTGCACAACTTTATTATAGGGCCTAACTTAGTCTATATTGCACAGCTTTATTATAGGACCTAACTTACTCTATATTGCACAACTTTATTATAGGACCTAACTTAGTCTATATTGCACAACTTTATTATAGGACCTAACTTAGTCTATACTGCACAACTTTATTATAACTCCTAACTTAGTCTATATTGCAATCAATCAATCAATCAATCTTTATTTCCTCCATAAGGAGAGTTCATTTACAAACATAGAAAATAGAACAGAGAGAGATACATTTAACAATTTACATTGAAGAATACGGAAAACATTCCAGAAAGTCAGTGATACATATTACACTAATACAGATGAGGAAGAAACAAATACAATATCAATAGTTAGGAAATACATGCAAACATACAAAATGGCACATAATCTCTGTCCATAAATCTATAGGGAAACCCACGCACCCCCCCCCCAAAAAAAAAAAACCCAAAAAACAACTTTTTATTACGGTACTGATCCATTAATGACAATGACTTTGTTTTTAAAGAAAGGTCATATAGGTAGAAAGTTTTGGCAGGAGCTGAATTGGGAATTTTTGCTTTTGACACATGTTTGGTCTTCAGGCTATGAAGTACACTCGTTATACAAGGACGAGAAATTGGAATGAACAGATCTGAAAATGGTGAAATCGTGTTTTGTCAAGTCTACTTTCAATGTCAGTTCTTAACAGTTTTAGCAACTGTGATTCGTCGTTACTTTGGGTAAGTTCTATGTGGAGTTCAAGTCCAAACTTGTCCAACACGTACCAGTGAAAGTCGTTGGCAATTTGTCTTGTTAATATACATGATGTGACCACATGCTGAAGGAGGTCGGTATACTGTTGACCACATTTTTGACAGTGAGTAACGTCATGGCCTGGCTTTAATACCCACAGGGATGCTATAAACCTGGTTAATTTGCGTTCATAATTATTCCTCGCAATATAGTACAGAGTGGAAGGGCGGATTTGTGTTTGTAAGTGTTGGAATCTAGAAAAATCAGGATGTCTATTGATTCTGTCGCGCCAGGTAGTCTCTTCCTTTTCAAGTAAAGTCATGTTGACCAATTGTTTCCACTGAGATTTGTTAGGGAAAATTGATTGATTAATGAAGTTCAGGAGGAAATCTGTAAGCTCATACTTCTGAAGTAAATTCCAAATATCTGGAATAAAACCAGATTGTACAGATTGGGTGCTATCAAAATACATGTGAAGACGTATGAGGAATATTTGTTTGGAGATGGTGTTATTGGACAGGGTGCAGAGTTTATCTAGGAAGAGAAGTTTACGTCGATCAATTTCAAATTTCGGTTGTGATTCTTATTAGTCCCAGCATTGATTCACACATATCTGACCGCGTTTGTTCAGGAAATCCCTGAATTCTTTTTGCCGTAAAATGTTGCAACTTGTTGAGCTCCAGTAGATCGCATTTTTGAAGCTCATTCCAAAGTTCGCAGCCATATAGTAAGGTTGGAATCACGATTTTCTTATATAAACTCGCGGATGTTTTGGGGTTTAGGTTTGGGGTACCCATCCCAAAATTTGCAAGACCAAAAAAGACCTGCCTTGCTCTTCTGCAAGCGTTGCGGGTGCGGTTGATGGAACGACGTGATCTATCCTGTAGTATTCCTAGGTGAGTGACGGAGTCAGTTTCAGTAATTATTTCTTCGTCAAGTGTTAGAGACAGCTTATAGTTAGAATTTCTTCTCTTGCCAAATATTATAATATATGACTTTGTAGAGTTTAGTTTGTAGTTTCATTTTTTAGAATATTTGAGAACAATTTCTAGCATTTTAGCTAAGTTATCTGGAAAATTTGACAGGCACGTGAGGTCATCTGCAAGCGTGGGGCAGCAGCACTCTAAACTTCCAATTTTACATCCCAGTGTGCTTTTTACTAAGTGCTGTAGCAACTCGTCTATAAATACCAAATACAAAAATGAGGACAGGACGCCTCCTTGTCTAACGCCTCGCTTGATATCGAACCATCTAGACTGGTATTTGCTAACTACGACTGCACTTTGTACACTTTGATATGTATTCCCTATTATTCTCCAGATTTTCCCCCGAATTCCCAAATTATATAGTTTCAAGAGTAGAGCAGCGTGCCAAACGGTGTCAAAGGCTTTTTGAGTATCGTGAAAGGCAGCATAGGTAGGGCTACCACAGTCAGAGTTATAATTGATGACCTCTTGAAGATTAAAAGAGGCCGTGAGGCAGCTTAGATTCTTTTGAAAGCCTTGTTGTTGTGGATTAGGGAATATGGTTTCCTTCGTCACCAAGAAGTTATTAATTTTTGCTTGCATAATTTTTTCAAATAATTTGTACAGCACTGGTAACAAGGATATTGGCCAATAACTATCGGGATCAGCTCTGCTTTTCCCATTACCTTTGTAGATGGGCACGCTAAGACCTCTTCTCCATTTACTTGGTATATATTCATGCTTTAATATCGAGTTGAACAATTTTAAGATTGTTTTATTTAGCTGAGGACTACCATAGATAAGGTGCTCATTTTGAAGGTGATCATGACTTGGAGCTTTCGACTTTTTTAACGTACGAAGTGCGCTGCATAGTTCTTGCTCAGAGATTTCATCATCTAAAGTTTCTTGTCTATGTACGTGCTTCTCAGAATAATGTTTGAGATCACAGATTATTTTCTCTACTGAGTTATAAAAGTCTTTGTCATAAATATCATAATCTTTCGGTGTGTACAATTTAGAAAAAAAATCTGCAAAAGCACCAGCTACCGAAGATGGGTCAGAATAGGTCTTACCACCATAAAAAAATTTCAACACAAGATTTATGTTTGTTCGGTTTGCTCTTTTTAATTAGATGCCAAAAAAGGCGTAAATCGCATTCGGCCGCTTCTTGAATTTCATTCAGGGAGTTATTCAGAAAAGATTCACTAGCTTTTCGTTGAGCGTTCCTGAATTCACGCTTTGCTTTTTTATATAGAGCATATGTTTCGTGCTGCAAGCCTCTTGGTCTGCCTTGTTTCACCCAGACTATGCGTGCTTCACGTTCTATTTTATGACTCCGCTTTAATGTTTCATTCCAGCATGGCTTTGTGTGTGGGTTAAAACGCTTAATGGGAAGCGCGTCTCGTGCAGCTTGTAGCATGCATTCAGTTATATCAGTGCACAGTCGGTCTATTTCGTGCGGACGGTTAATCTCTCTTTATTATAACTCCTAACTTAAGTCTATATTGCACAACTTTATTATAGCTCCTAACTTGGTCTATATTGTACAACTTTATTATAGCTCCTAACTTAGTCTATATTGCACAACTTTATTATAACTCCTAACTTAAGTCTATATTACACAACTTTATTAATTATAGCTCCTAACTTAGTCTATATTGCACAACTTTCTTATAGGGCCTAACTTAGTCTATATTGCACAACTTTATTATAGCTCCTAACTTAGTCTATATTGCACAACTTTATTATAGGGCCTAATTTAGTCTATATTGCACAACTTTATTATAGCTCCTAATTTAGTCTATATTGCACAACTTTTTTAATTATAGCTCCTAACTTAGTCTATATTGCACAACTTTATTATAGGGCCAAATTTAGTCTATATTGCACAACTTTATTATAGCTCCTAACTTAGTCCATATTGCACAACTTTATTATAGGGCCTAACTTAGTCTATATTGCACAACTTTATTATAGGGCCTAATTGAGTCTATATTGCACAACTTTATTATAGGGCCTAATTGAGTCTATATTGCACAACTTTATTAAAGGGCCTAATTGAGTCTATATTGCACAACTTTATTAAAAGGCCTAATTTAGTCTATATTGCACAACTTTATTATAGGGCCTAATTGAGTCTATATTGCAAAACTTTATTAAAGGGCCTAATTGAGTCTATATTGCACAACTTTATTAAAGGGCCTAATTGAGTCTATATTGCACAACTTTATTATAGCTCCTAACTTAGTCTATATTGCACAACTTTATTAAAGGGCCTAATTGAGTCTATATTGCACAACTTTATTAAAGGGCCTAATTTAGTCTATATTGCACAACTTTATTAAAGGGCCTAACTTAGTCTATATTGCACAACTTTATTATAGGGCCTAATTGAGTCTATATTGCACAACTTTATTATAGGGCCTAATTTAGTCTATATTGCACAACTTTATTATATGTGCAAATTTAGTCTATATTGCACAACTTTATTTTAGGGCCAAATTTAGTCTATATTGCACAACTTTATTATAGGGCCTAATTTAGTCTATATTGCACAACTTTATTATATGTGCTAATTTAGTCTATATTGCACAACTTTATTTTAGGGCCAAATTTAGTCTATATTGCACAACTTTATTATAGGGCCTAATTTAGTCTATATTGCACAACTTTATTATAGGGCCTAATTTAGTCTATATTGCACAACTTTATTATAGGGCCAAATTTAGTCTATATTGCACAACTTTATTATAGGGCCTAATTTAGTCTATATTGCACAACTTTATTATAACTCCTAACTTAATCTATATTGCACAACTTTATTATAGGGCCTAATTTAGTCTATATTGCACAACTTTATTATAGGACCTAACTTAGTCTATATTGCACAACTTTATTATAGGACCTAACTTAGTCTATATTGCACAACTAGAATAGTATTTCTTTGTTATAGGGCCTAACTTAGTTTATATTACACAACTAGACTTAGGGTTCTTTATTATAGGACCTAACTTAGTTTATATTGCACAACTATATATATATATATATATATATATATATATATATATATATATATATATATATATATATATATATATATATATATATATATATATATTTAATTTAGCATATTTCCTGATTTATAATTGTTCTCTTGAGATTAATATTTGAAAAAATATTCTGTTTTGTATCATTTCATCTTTTGCAACAATTTGAAATATATACATCAATGAAGATGCTGCGGGAAGTTTTAACATTATTTTGATAGATCTTCCTTACTGTTATGATCGACATGTATCCCTCTGTAAGTGAAACAAAGTTTGTCCATTGTTTTTTGTCTTACTGGGGTATATTAGAAACATTTTGTTTTATTATTTTCTATGTCTTTATAAATTGTGTAGTCTAGTCAGATATCCATATATACATGTGTTATTCACCATAAATTTAAGAAATACTGTCTTCTATTAAGGTTTTGCAGTCTCATATTTTAATACCTAGCTACTAAGACTCTTATTGATCAAAGCTTGACATAGTGTATATCCTTCTACTGTAATATATAGTACCAAAAATGTACTTGATATGTCACAAATATTGTTTGTATAGTAATTTACACACATATTGCATACAGGGTTGCCTGTATTTTACAATTTGACACAAATTGTAACGTTCAGCTTTTTCGGTATTTGTTTGTCTCAGTTTGTATATCTTCCTATATGTAACATAATGGTTGCCTGTATTTATCAATTTGACACATATTGTGATGTTCAGCTTTTATCTATTGTATGTGTCAGTTATTTGTCTCTCTACATGTAAATATTTTTCTATCTCTTTATTTTAAAAATAAGAAAGGTTTTGCAGTCTAGAATGATATCCATATATACATGTGCTAATCATTATAAATTTAATAATTAATGTCTTCTATTTAGGTCTTACAATCTAGTAAGATATCCATATTTACATGTACTAGTCATTATAAATTTAATAATTAATGTCTTCTATTTAGGTCTTACAATCTAGTAAGATATCCATATGTACATGTAGTAATCATTATAAATTTAATAATTAATGTCTTCTATTTAGGTCTTACAATCTAGTAAGATATCCATATGTACATGTAGTAATCATTATAAATTTAATAATTAATGTCTTATATTTAGGTCTTACAATCTAGTCAGATATCCATATGTACATGTAGTAATCATTATAAATTTAATAATTAATGTCTTCTATTTAGGTCTTACAATCTAGTAAGATATCCATATTTACATGTACTAGTCATTATAAATTTAATAATTAATGTCTTCTATTTAGGTCTTACAATCTAGTAAGATATCCATATGTACATGTAGTAATCATTATAAATTTAATAATTAATGTCTTCTATTTAGGTCTTACAATCTAGTAAGATATCCATATGTACATGTAGTAATCATTATAAATTTAATAATTAATGTCTTCTATTTAGGTCTTACAATCTAGTAAGATATCCATATGTACATGTAGTAATAATTATAAATTTAATAATTAATGTCTTCTATTTAGGTCTTACAATCTAGTAAGATATCCATATGTACATGTAGTAATAATTATAAATTTAATAATTAATGTCTTCTATTTAGGTCTTACAATCTAGTAAGATATCCATATGTACATGTAGTAATCATTATAAATTTAATAATTAATGTCTTCTATTTAGGTCTTACAGTCTAGTAAGATATCTATAAATATACATGTACTAGTCATTATAAATTTAATAATTAATGTATTCTATTTAGGTCTTACAATCTAGTCAGATATCCATATGTACATGTAGTAATCATTATAAATTTAATAATTAATGTCTTCTATTTAGGTCTTACAATCTAGTAAGATATCCATATGTACACGTAGTAATCATTATAAATTTAATAATTAATGTCTTCTATTTAGGTCTTACAGTCTACTAAGATATCCATATGTACATGTGCTAATCATTATAAATTTAATAATTAATGTCTTCTATTTAGGTCTTACAGTCTAGTAATATATCCATATATACATGTACTAGTCATTTTAAATTTAATAATTAATATATTCTATTTAGGTCTTACAGTCTAGTAAGATATCCATATGTACATGTAGTAATCATTATAAATTTAATAATTAATGTCTTATATTTAGGTTTTACAATCTAGTAATATATCCATATTTACATGTACTAGTCATTATAAATTTAATAATTAATGTCTTCTATTTAGGTTTTACAATCTAGTAAGATATCCATATATACATGTACTAGTCATTATAAATTTAATAATTAATGTCTTCTATTTAGGTTTTACAATCTAGTAAGATATCTATATATACATGTGCTAGTCATTATAAATTTAATAATTAATGTCTTCTATTTAGGTTTTACAATCTAGTAAGATATCCATATATACATGTACTAGTCATTATAAATTTAATAATTAATGTCTTCTATTTAGGTTTTACAATCTAGTAAGATATCCATATATACATGTACTAGTCATTATAAATTTAATAATGAATGTCTTCTATCACGTTTTTGCAGTATAACGGTCCAGACTGTGTAAATAATTGATATTTATTCCATCATGATAAAGAATTAATGTTCCATTATAACAAGCACGGACAGCGCTTCACAAATTTCTTAAAAATAAATTAAATAAAATAAGATAAATTTAAAAATGAAATTAAACTCTACAAATTTGGATTAATAAGTTACAGAAAAGAGTGAAGAACAAAATATTACGGGAGAATACCTGTACAAATGCATCTGAAATTTTATATCAGTACGCTTTGAACATTTGGCATCAGACATTATAATATTTTGAAAATAATGTAGTTAATTAATTAATTGTTGCATTAATATATGCTCCTTCAGTGTAAATAGAGTGAATACAATAAATTATAATACATTACATTTATTTTCATGGAAATATTTTGTTTATAATAGTTTTGATAAGATGTTGAATAAAAAAAAAAAAAATTCAAAGATATTTGTTATTTTCCGTGAATAATTGTCACCGTATTATTTTCTTCTAACAGTTAGCGTACTTTTTGGGGCCATAACATGTACACTTCATTGGCTTTCACAGCTATACACATGTACACGCTCACAGAATACACAAATATGTTCCTCGCAAAATGGTATTATGTGTAGCCTGCCTATCAATCTATTAAATTCCCAGAGAAACCAACACCCTTCTCCACCCTTATTTTACCCGTTATTAAACTGCATACACATTGTAGCATTATACACACTTATACCAACAGGCGCAAATTACGTTCCATAGTGACATAGTTACGTTGCACACGCACATATACACTCATCAATTGTACGTGGAAATTCAGCCAACTCATAGTTGTTTTTTTTCGGCAAAGTGCTTTGCACGTACAAACACTCCTACGCACATCAACATAAAAATCATGTAATTCACACTTAATTGTTAAAATTGTATTCCTTCTCTCACACATACACACAAAGAGAGAACACGGAACATCTTAACACAAATGCAAGCAAAATATGTATTCTGTCTAACACTGTTCTGACCACATCTTCACAGGCATACATAGAACTCTCTCTCTCTCACACACACATACACACGCACACACACACACTTGTGAGCAAACATGAACGCATTCGAACGTATGGGTATACTAAATCTTCTAGATATACATACGCGTATATGTATATATATATATATAATTAAAATTTATATATATATATATATATAAATTATATACATTAAAAAAGTTAAAATTATCACAAAGAACTAACCTAATAAATTTTAAATTAACAATTGTAAAGTGCATATACCCGATTATGTACATGTAATTCAACTCAAGTAAATATTAGAATGCTTAGATTTGTCCTGTACTTTGTCACGATTATGTACATGTAATTCAACTCAAGTAAATATTAGAATGCTTAGATTTGTCCTGTACTTTGTCACGATTATGTACATGTAATTCAACTCAAGTAAATATTAGAATGCTTAGATTTGTCCTGTACTTTCTCACGTTCGTTCCTAATTATATGAGGGGTCCAGAGTGGCTGAGTGGTCTAATACGCTCGCCTTTGTACTCACATCTCACCTCTGCTAGCGTGGGTTCGAGTCTTGACTCGACCAATGTGGGTATGTGACAAAGCTTGCCAGTAGCTTCCCGTGGGTCAGTGGCTCTTCCCGGGCTCTTCCTCCATCAAATATACGGACCGCCATGAATGGCCTAGCATGTACTGAAAGTGGCGTTCAACCTCAAAAATCAGAGATCACAAATCTTAATTATATGAACAGTGAAGATGCAGCAAACACACTATTGGTATCATTCGCATCAGGCCGATAAAAATACCATTGAATCATTATTACTGGCACACATAGTAACACATACAAAGAGCTACATGCATCACACGATATTACTGGCACACGTAGTGACACATAGAAAGAGTTACATGCATCACACGATATTACTGGCACCCATAGTGACACATTAAAAGAGTTACATGCATCATCTTTCCAACTCAAGGATAATTTATGTAAGAGGCATGTAAGAGATGTAGCCCCCCCCCCCTCGCTCCTTCCACCACGCCCAACCACATAACAACACATCAAGCAAATAATTACGAATTTGTTGAGTCTCTAAACCGCTATTTTATAGACTTTACCATAAACATTGAACAATGCTATTTTATAGACTTTACCATAAACATTGAACAATGCTATTTTATAGACTTTACCATAAACATTGAACAATGCTATTTTATAGACTTTACCATAAACATTGAACAATGCTATTTATTGAAAGTTAGGGAGTAGGATTTAAAAAATATGTAAACGGATGATTGAGAAATCATACAATCAGTGATTGTTTCTAGTAGCAAGAGAATGCCTCCTTCGATATACCTATTTGATCCGTTTGATTTTTTAAAATTATAAATACTCACAATTTACACTATTTACCATTGATTTTCATATCAGATTTGCACGATTTTGACTTCCTCTTCTTATAAAACAACAACAACAACAAGAACAACAACAACACCAACTACTACTACTGCTACTTTCGTGTTGTCTTGAAAATTATGGGACGATTTCATTTTTTTTTTATTCAAGGCTGGCGTGTACAGTATTTCTTGGCACGTTATTCCCATTGCATCGGCACTAAATAGTATTTAATGTGCTGTTAAACACCAAGCAATTAATCAATCATATGTAAGTCATTGAATGACAAGACATCATTTTAACGTACAAATACACGTTTTTTTTAATTATTACTAAAACCCGGGGCACTTTTTGACGCAATTTCTAGCTTACAAAAAATCAAAAATTAATTTCTTTTAAGGTTGTGCTCCGAGTATTATAATTTGTCAAATGCCATCGTGACATGTTTTCTTTCTTTTTCTTCCAAACAGCTAGACAATTCGAATTTTAAGAGACACACGACGTCATCTTTTTCTAAGATGGTTGATTTTGAGAGGCAGTATAGAACTATACTTTGAATTTAAGTATGTACCATTTTGTTGTTGTTGTTGTTGTTGTTGTTTTGTTTTAGACAAAACTCCATAAAAAATGTCCCTAGAGGTTGGGAACACCAGCACTATTCCTTAAATTAAGTTCCGTTAAAATGACTGGTGCATATACTTCATTCAATCTTTATTCGAACATACGTAAACGACTTGTCCATATATGCATAATACATAAACGACTTGTCCATATATGTATAATACATAAACGACTTGTCCACATATGCACAATACATAAATGACTTGTCCATATATGCATAATACATAAGCAACTTGTTCATATATGCATAATACATAAACGACTTGTTCATATATGCATAATACATAAATTGTTGAACAAGATGGCGGCAAGTCAATGCACGGAGAACAACCCGATGTTATAGAGGAATTATTCAATGGTCGGATGACACGTAGTCACAACAGATTAGAAAATGTCTCCACACATGAAAACTACTCACTGAATAATAGAGTGGAAACAGCAGAACTTAAAGCAATCGTACACAGCTGTAAGAGTGACTTGAACTCAGTGCAACACGAACTTAATAAAATAATAGGTCATTTGAACAATCGGATTGTCATCCTTGAAAAGCAAAACAAAGAACTCTCTACCGACAACATACATCTTAAGCATGCCTTACTCAGACTAGAGACCTTAGTAACAACTAAGTTTCAGCAATATGACAGCACAATGAAACACTCTCTTAATACAAATGTATCTTCTGTTGTTACCGGTAAAATTTCAGATGGCAATCACAGTGCAAATCAGACAGCACGTGACCATCTACAAAATCAACACACGGGAAGCAACGGGCAACAGCAATCTCAACACCAAATGAATTCAGACCCAGTAGCATCATCTACAAGGTCAACTCCTAACTCACTACCACGTGTTCAAGTACAACCAGTGTGTAATGTTCCACCAGAGGATATTACGATTAACCCCACACGAGGCGATCTCCAGACGTCAACATGCATGAGATACTCTGATGCCCTGAATGCGACTCTGAGGCAGGCCATCAGAGACAATCAACTCAGTCACACAAACTCGCCGCACAGTATCTACTTCTGATGATGATGAAAACACTTCTCCCAAACGGAGTGCACCTTCTCTCAGCATAATCTCAAGTACTGATATTGCAAATGAAGCACATGATCAGCGGACTCAGTCTCTTGCCATTGATGGACAATCTCAAACAAGAGCAAGTTTAAAGGATATTAATGTATGTATGAAAACCAATCATGTACAAACAAACAAAATGTCAATCCAAGAAAAACTATCTAACTTAGCGCATGGAAATAATTCTTCGAATAATTCTTCAAGTAATTCAGCATCCCCAAACACAGTAAAATCTCACCCACTATCAACAACAACAGGTCACAATCTATTAGACCAGGAGGAACAAAACTTTGAAAATCCCGGTGAAGTTTTCATAGGGGTATATAGGAAAAGAAATGTCAGCTATTTTATTTGGGGAATTGATAATTCATCCACTAGGGCGGGCATCTATGCTCATTTCCAAAAAAATGGCGCAAAAATAAGCTCTCTGGCCTTGTACCGCAGCAAATCTGGAACCTTATATGCACGTATAAATGTTAATTCACAATATGCACAAATAGTAGAATCGGAAGATTTCTCCTGGCCCGATGGTATCATTTGCACTCACTGGAAATCTCCTGCTAAAAGGGTCAAATCACCTGTTAAAAACTACAATAATTGATAACATATTCTGTTTTATTATATCTCACTAACCTATTCCTTATATGATTTTTGAAACTACAATGTCAATTTTATTTCTTTACATATGTAAACTAAGTGTAACAATGGCTTTAAATTTACTTTTATGGAATGTCAGAGGCATAATGTCATCGACAATATGTCTCGGCAATTTATTGGATCAGTATGACTGTGACATTGCATTCATAAATGAACACAAGCTTCGTCCACAAAATGCATCGTTTATGGATTCCATACATTCCAAATATGCAACTTTCACCTGTTGCCAGGAGACATCAGATCCCTTCGGGCCAATCAAATGTGGCAAATCAGGGGTCTCAATTATGTTAAAAAAACAACTGGAACAAAAAATTGTACCAATGGAAAACATAAACGACAGAATTATAGGTGCAAAGCTTGTTGGTCTCTCTCACAAACCTCTATACTTAATTTGTGTCTACATGCCCTCAGAGAACGATATTAAGCACTACCGTGAAATAATTGAGATTCTTGATGACTTGTACGAGCACC
Source organism: Margaritifera margaritifera (assembly GCA_029931535.1). Taxonomy (NCBI): domain Eukaryota; kingdom Metazoa; phylum Mollusca; class Bivalvia; order Unionida; family Margaritiferidae; genus Margaritifera; species Margaritifera margaritifera. The sequence continues at coordinate 1,279,417 of JAQPZY010001274.1, forward strand.
TCTCGGAAGAGGGGCATGTCATTATTGCAGGTGACATGAACGCAAGTTTGATAGACTGCTCTAGAGTTAACGCCCGTAAATGTAAAGAATTAAAGGACTTCGTGGGCCGAAATCAGATAAAGGCGATAAATACTGCACCAAACTGTATCGGTCCAAAATATTCATATGCCCCTTTTCAAACCATGCTCGATTACATATTGACTGACAGCATCGTTAGTTCCAATGTTAAACGTTGTGAAATAATCCAGGAAGGTAAAATTTCTACAACATCAGACCACTTACCTGTATTCTGTTCAGTTCCGATCCAAAACAATATAATCCCAAAGGTATCGAAACTGCACGACCTAACGGCATGGCACAAAGTCGGCAACAACGAGATTTGTCACTATCAAAACGCACTAGCACGTAACTTACAAGACCGAATAACAAGAGAGATTAACCGTCCGCACGAAATAGACCGACTGTGTACTGATATAACTGAATGCATGCTACAAGCTGCACGAGACGCGCTTCCCATTAAGCGTTTTAACCCACACACAAAGCCATACTGGAATGAAACATTAAAGCGGAGTCATAAAACAGAACGTGAAGCACGCATAGTCTGGGTGAAACAAGGCAGACCAAGAGGCTTGCAGCACGAAACATATGCTCTATATAAAAAAGCAAAGCGTGAATTCAGGAACGCTCAACGAATAGCTAGTGAATCTTTTCTGAATAACTCCCTGAATGCAATTCAAGAAGCGGCCGAATGCGATTTACGCCTTTTTTGGCATCTAATTAAAAAGAGCAAACCGAACAAACACAAATCTTGTGTTGAAATTTTTTATGGTGGTAAGACCTATTCTGACCCATCTTCGGTAGCTGGTGCTTTTGCAGATTTTTTTTCTGAATTGTACACACCGAAAGATTATGATATTTATGACAAAGACTTTTATAACTCAGTAGAGAAAACAATCTGTGATCTCAAACATTATTCTAAGAAGCACGTACATAGACAAGAAACTTTAGATGATGAAATCTCTGAGTAAGAACTATGCAGCGCACTTCGTACGTTAAAAAAGTCGAAAGCTCCAAGTCATGATCACCTTCAAAATGAGCACCTTATCTATGGTGGTCCTCAGCTAAATAAAACAATCTTAAAATTGTTCAACTCGATATTAAAGCATGAATATATACCAAGTACATGGAGAAGAGGTCTTAGCGTGCCCATCTACAAAGGTAATGGGAAAAGCAGAGCTGATCCCGATAGTTATCGGCCAATATCCTTGTTACCAGTGCTGTACAAATTATTTGAAAAATTATGCAAGCAAAGATTAATAACTTCTTGGTGACGAAGGAAACCATATTCCCTAATCCACAACAACAAGGCTTTCAAAAGAATCTAAGCTGCCTCACGGCCTCTTTTAATCTTCAAGAGGTCATTAATTATAACTCTGACTGCGGTAGCCCTACCTATGCTGCCTTTCTCGATACTCAAAAAGCCTTTGACACCGTTTGGCACACTGCTCTACTCTTGAAACTATATAATTTGGGAATTCGGGGGAAAATCTGGAGAATAATAGGGAATACATATCAAAGTGTACAAAGTGCAGTCGTAGTTAGCAAATACCAGTCTAGATGGTTCGATATCAAGCGAGGCGTTAGACAAGGAGGCGTCCTGTCCTCATTTTTGTATCTGGTATTTATAGACGAGTTGCTACAGCAATTAGTAAAAAGCACACTGGGATGTAAAATTGGAAGTTTAGAGTGCTGCTGCCCTACGCTTGCAGATGATCTCACGTGCCTGTCAAATTCTCCAGATAACTTAGCTAAAATGCTAGAAATTGTTCTCAAATATTCTAAAAAATGGAACTACAAACTAAACTCTACAAAGTCATATATTATAATATTTGGCAAGAAAAGAAATTCTAACTATAAGCTGTCTCTAACACTTGACGAAGAAATAATTACTGAAACTGACTCCGTCACTCACCTAGGAATACTACAGGATAAATCACGTCGTTCCATCAACCGCACCCGCAACGCTTGCAGAAGAGCAAGGCAGGTCTTTTTTGGTCTTGCAAACGTTGGGATGGTACCCCAAACCTAAACCCCAAAACATCCGCGAGTTTATATAAGAAAATCGTGATTCCAACCTTACTATATGGCTGCGAACTTTGGAATGAGCTTCAAAAATGCGATCTACTGGAGCTCAACAAGTTGCAACATTTTACAGCAAAAAGAATTCAGGGATTTTCTGAACAAACGCGGTCAGATATGTGTGAGTCAATGCTGGGACTAATAAGAATCACAACCGAAATTGATCGACGTAAACTTCTCTTCCTAGGTAAACTCTGCACCCTGTCCAATAACACCATCTCCAAACAAATATTCCTCATACGTCTTCACATGTATTTTGATAGCACCCAATCTGTACAATCTGGTTTTATTCCAGATATTTGGAATTTACTTCAGAAGTATGAGCTTACAGATTTCCTCCTGAACTTCATTAATCAATCAATTTTCCCTAACAAATCTCAGTGGAAACAATTGGTCAACATGACTTTATTTGAAAAGGAAGAGACTACCTGGCGCGACAGAATCAATAGACATCCTGATTTTTCTAGATTCCAACACTTACAAACACAAATCCGCCCTTCCACTCTGTACTATATTGCGAGGAATAATTATGAACGCAAATTAACCAGGTTTATAGCATCCCTGTGGGTATTAAAGCCAGGCCATGACGTTACTCACTGTCAAAAATGTGGTCAACAGTATACCGACCTCCTTCAGCATGTGGTCACATCATGTATATTAACAAGACAAATTGCCGACGACTTTCACTGGTACGTGTTGGACAAGTTTGGACTTGAACTCCACATAGAACTTACCCAAAGTAACGACGAATCACAGTTGCTAAAACTGTTAAGAACTGACATTGAAAGTAGACTTGACAAAACACGATTTCACCATTTTCAGATCTGTTCATTCCAATTTCTCGTCCTTGTATCACGAGTGTACTTCATAGCCTGAAGATCAAACATGTGTCAAAAGCAAAAATTCCCAATTCAGCTCCTGCCAAAACTCTCTACCTATATGACCTTACTTTAAAAACAAAGTCATTATCATTAATGGATCAGTACCGTAATAAAAAGTTAATTTGTTTTTTTTTTTTTTTTTTTTTTTTTTTGGGGGGGGGTTTCCCTATAGATTTATGTACAAAGATTATGTGCTATTTTGTATGTTTGCATGTATTTCCTAACTATTGATATTGTATTTGTTTCTTCCTCGTCTGTATTAGTGTAATATGTATCACTGACTTTCTGGAATGTTTTCCGTAATCTTCAATGTAAATTGTTAAATGTATCTCTCTCTGTTCTATTTTCTATGTTTGTAAATGAACTCTCCTTATGGAGGAAATAAAGATTGATTGATTGAGTAAGATATCCATATGTACATGTAGTAATCATTATAAATTTAATAATTAATGTCTTCTATTTAGGTCTTACAATCTAGTAAGATATCCATATGTACATGTAGTAATCATTATAAATTTAATAATTAATGTCTTATATTTAGGTCTTACAATCTAGTCAGATATCCATATGTACATGTAGTAATCATTATAAATTTAATAATTAATGTCTTCTATTTAGGTCTTACAATCTAGTAAGATATCCATATTTACATGTACTAGTCATTATAAATTTAATAATTAATGTCTTCTATTTAGGTCTTACAATCTAGTAAGATATCCATATGTACATGTAGTAATCATTATAAATTTAATAATTAATGTCTTCTATTTAGGTCTTACAATCTAGTAAGATATCCATATGTACATGTAGTAATCATTATAAATTTAATAATTAATGTCTTCTATTTAGGTCTTACAATCTAGTAAGATATCCATATGTACATGTAGTAATAATTATAAATTTAATAATTAATGTCTTCTATTTAGGTCTTACAATCTAGTAAGATATCCATATGTACATGTAGTAATAATTATAAATTTAATAATTAATGTCTTCTATTTAGGTCTTACAATCTAGTAAGATATCCATATGTACATGTAGTAATCATTATAAATTTAATAATTAATGTCTTCTATTTAGGTCTTACAGTCTAGTAAGATATCTATATATATACATGTACTAGTCATTATAAATTTAATAATTAATGTATTCTATTTAGGTCTTACAATCTAGTCAGATATCCATATGTACATGTAGTAATCATTATAAATTTAATAGTTAATGTCTTCTATTTAGGTCTTACAATCTAGTAAGATATCCATATGTACACGTAGTAATCATTATAAATTTAATAATTAATGTCTTCTATTTAGGTCTTACAGTCTACTAAGATATCCATATGTACATGTGCTAATCATTATAAATTTAATAATTAATGTCTTCTATTTAGGTCTTACAGTCTAGTAATATATCCATATATACATGTACTAGTCATTTTAAATTTAATAATTAATATATTCTATTTAGGTCTTACAGTCTAGTAAGATATCCATATGTACATGTAGTAATCATTATAAATTTAATAATTAATGTCTTATATTTAGGTTTTACAATCTAGTAATATATCCATATTTACATGTACTAGTCATTATAAATTTAATAATTAATGTCTTCTATTTAGGTTTTACAATCTAGTAAGATATCCATATATACATGTACTAGTCATTATAAATTTAATAATTAATGTCTTCTATTTAGGTTTTACAATCTAGTAAGATATCTATATATACATGTGCTAGTCATTATAAATTTAATAATTAATGTCTTCTATTTAGGTTTTACAATCTAGTAAGATATCCATATATACATGTACTAGTCATTATAAATTTAATAATTAATGTCTTCTATTTAGGTTTTACAATCTAGTAAGATATCCATATATACATGTACTAGTCATTATAAATTTAATAATGAATGTCTTCTATCACGTTTTTGCAGTATAACGGTCCAGACTGTGTAAATAATTGATATTTATTCCATCATGATAAAGAATTAATGTTCCATTATAACAAGCACGGACAGCGCTTCACAAATTTCTTAAAAATAAATTAAATAAAATAAGATAAATTTAAAAATGAAATTAAACTCTACAAATTTGGATTAATAAGTTACAGAAAAGAGTGAAGAACAAAATATTACGGGAGAATACCTGTACAAATGCATCTGAAATTTTATATCAGTACGCTTTGAACATTTGGCATCAGACATTATAATATTTTGAAAATAATGTAGTTAATTAATTAATTGTTGCATTAATATATGCTCCTTCAGTGTAAATAGAGTGAATAAAATAAATTATAGTACATTACATTTATTTTCATGGAAATATTTTGTTTATAATAGTTTTGATAAGATGTTGAATAAAAAAATAAAAAAATTCAAAGATATTTGTTATTTTCCGTGAATAATTGTCACCGTATTATTTTCTTCTAACAGTTAGCGTACTTTTTGGGGCCATAACATGTACACTTCATTGGCTTTCACAGCTATACACATGTACACGCTCACAGAATACACAAATATGTTCCTCGCAAAATGGTATTATGTGTAGCCTGCCTATCAATCTATTAAATTCCCAGAGAAACCAACACCCTTCTCCACCCTTATTTTACCCGTTATTAAACTGCATACACATTGTAGCATTATACACACTTATACCAACAGGCGCAAATTACGTTCCATAGTGACATAGTTACGTTGCACACGCACATATACACTCATCAATTGTACGTGGAAATTCAGCCAACTCATAGTTGTTTTTTTTCGGCAAAGTGCTTTGCACGTACAAACACTCCTACGCACATCAACATAAAAATCATGTAATTCACACTTAATTGTTAAAATTGTATTCCTTCTCTCACACATACACACAAAGAGAGAACACGGAACATCTTAACACAAATGCAAGCAAAATATGTATTCTGTCTAACACTGTTCTGACCACATCTTCACAGGCATACATAGAACTCTCTCTCTCTCTCACACACACATACACACGCACACACACACACTTGTGAGCAAACATGAACGCATTCGAACGTATGGGTATACTAAATCTTCTAGATATACATACGCGTATATGTATATATATATATAATTAAAATTTATATATATATATATATATATATATATATATATATAAATTATATACATTAAAAAAGTTAAAATTATCACAAAGAACTAACCTAATAAATTTTAAATTAACAATTGTAAAGTGCATATACCCGATTATGTACATGTAATTCAACTCAAGTAAATATTAGAATGCTTAGATTTGTCCTGTACTTTGTCACGATTATGTACATGTAATTCAACTCAAGTAAATATTAGAATGCTTAGATTTGTCCTGTACTTTCTCACGATTATGTACATGTAATTCAACTCAAGTAAATATTAGAATGCTTAGATTTGTCCTGTACTTTCTCACGTTCGTTCCTAATTATATGAGGGGTCCAGAGTGGCTGAGTGGTCTAATACGCTCGCCTTTGTACTCACATCTCACCTCTGCTAGCGTGGGTTCGAGTCTTGACTCGACCAATGTGGGTATGTGACAAAGCTTGCCAGTAGCTTCCCGTGGGTCAGTGGCTCTTCCCGGGCTCTTCCTCCATCAAATATACGGACCGCCATGAATGGCCTAGCATGTACTGAAAGTGGCGTTCAACCTCAAAAATCAGAGATCACAAATCTTAATTATATGAACAGTGAAGATGCAGCAAACACACTATTGGTATCATTCGCATCAGGCCGATAAAAATACCATTGAATCATTATTACTGGCACACATAGTAACACATACAAAGAGCTACATGCATCACACGATATTACTGGCACACGTAGTGACACATAGAAAGAGTTACATGCATCACACGATATTACTGGCACACGTAGTGACACATAGAAAGAGTTACATGCATCACACGATATTACTGGCACCCATAGTGACACATTAAAAGAGTTACATGCATCATCTTTCCAACTCAAGGATAATTTATGTAAGAGGTATGTAAGAGATGTAGCCCCCCCCCCCCCCTCGCTCCTTCCACCACGCCCAACCACATAACAACACATCAAGCAAATAATTACGAATTTGTTGAGTCTCTAAACCGCTATTTTATAGACTTTACCATAAACATTGAACAATGCTATTTTATAGACTTTACCATAAACATTGAACAATGCTATTTTATAGACTTTACCATAAACATTGAACAATGCTATTTTATAGACTTTACCATAAACATTGAACAATGCTATTTTATAGACTTTACCATAAACATTGAAGAATGCTATTTATTGAAAGTTAGGGAGTAGGATTTAAAAAATATGTAAACGGATGATTGAGAAATCATACAATCAGTGATTGTTTCTAGTAGCAAGAGAATGCCTCCTTCGATATACCTATTTGATCCGTTTGATTTTTTTAAATTATAAATACTCACAATTTACACTATTTACCATTGATTTTCATATCAGATTTGCACGATTTTGACTTCCTCTTCTTATAAAACAACAACAACAACAAGAACAACAACAACACCAACTACTACTACTGCTACTTTCGTGTTGTCTTGAAAATTATGGGACGATTTCATTTTTTTTTTATTCAAGGCTGGCGTGTACAGTATTTCTTGGCACGTTATTCCCATTGCATCGGCACTAAATAGTATTTAATGTGCTGTTAAACACCAAGCAATTAATCAATCATATGTAAGTCATTGAATGACAAGACATCATTTTAACGTACAAATACACGTTTTTTTTTAATTATTACTAAAACCCGGGGCACTTTTTGACGCAATTTCTAGCTTACAAAAAATCAAAAATTAATTTCTTTTAAGGTTGTGCTCCGAGTATTATAATTTGTCAAATGCCATCGTGACATGTTTTCTTTCTTTTTCTTCCAAACAGCTAGACAATTCGAATTTTAAGAGACACACGACGTCATCTTTTTCTAAGATGGTTGATTTTGAGAGGCAGTATAGAACTATACTTTGAATTTAAGTATGTACCATTTTGTTGTTGTTGTTGTTGCTGTTGTTTTGTTTTAGACAAAACTCCATAAAAAATGTCCCTAGAGGTTGGGAACACCAGCACTATTCCTTAAATTAAGTTCCGTTAAAATAACTGGTGCATATACTTCATTCAATCTTTATTCGAACATACGTAAACGACTTGTCCATATATGCATAATACATAAACGACTTGTCCATATATGTATAATACATAAACGACTTGTCCACATATGCACAATACATAAATGACTTGTCCATATATGCATAATACATAAACAACTTGTTCATATATGCATAATACATAAACGACTTGTTCATATATGCATAATACATAAACGACTTGTCCATACATGCATAATACATAAACGACTTGTCCATATATGGATAATACATAAAAAACTTGTTCATATATGCATAATACATAAACGACTTGTTCATATATGCATAATACATAAACGACTTGTCCATACATGCATAATACATAAACGACTTGTCCATATATGCATAATACATAAACGCCTTATCCATATATGCATAATATATTTTAAATTTACGCATAAATTAAAGGGATTTCAATATAGAATATATACATTGCCATACACTCCGAGAAGTTATCTGGAAAGTGATTGATAATTAATAATATTGGACTGAAATTGATTTACGGCCCTTTCAAGACAACTTGTGTTTCCATGATGCTAATCCTTTAAAAACAGAATGCTTAATCATCATAGGGATATTGATGACAATGGCACTATAATGGCAGTTTGACACGTTTATACATCTGGTTTACAATCTTTTAGTTCGAATTTCCTCTGACCTTTCCCACCCCATTTTACATATTCTGACATTTATGTTGGGGTGTGAGGTCAGAGCTCATTGACTTTTGAAAAGTTGGTTTTCGCCGAAACTGCGCGGTGTCGGCATAGGGTGTTATGGTACTAACGGGTCTAGCAAACTTAAATGGTACTATGTTACTAACGGGTCTAGCAAACTTAAATGGTACTATGGTACTAACGGGTCTAGCAAACTTAAATGGTACTATGGTACTAACGGGTCTAGCAAATTTAAATGGTACTATGGTACTAACGGGTCAAGCAAACTTAAATGGTATTATGGTACTAACGGGTCTAGCAAACCAGAGAGTCCCACGAATGTTTAAACTATGGACATTTTAAACATTACTATTCCCATAGGGGGCCCACACAGATCCACAGCGTTAACCTACGGTGTAATGTTAATTTCCCGTATGGGCCAACATTAATTCAGTCATTGAATGGGCACATCTTGCTTCAATTAATAAGGTTTCGAATAGACATTTTCTTAATTCATAAGTGTATCTTACAAATTTGTAGGTGTTATTTTTAATTAAAATGAAATTATTATTTATTGCACATGTTCTTGGCAATAAATATATACATTTCATATTAATAGTCATTTATAACAATTTCTACATTACACTACATGTTCTTATAAGACATTTTTCAAGATTTAACTTCACAACCTATCTTAAAATTCACTTGCAATTGTGATGAAAGTGGGAAAAAAATACTTACCTTGTTCTTTAATTTTGACAGCTTCATCTTCAAATTATTAAACTACAAACATCTTCAGGTCTCCTGTTAAGAATATAAAGTTCACATAAATCCGAGTCACCGATCTATTCGTTTGATTCTTAACATATTTATCCCTGCAAAATTATTCAAAAATCTCCCTGTCTACTTCCTCTATTGTAAACGCACTCATGGAACTGATACAGAAGAGGGCGCTCGGTCTATTTATATGACTTTGCACGGTCACGCAATTTCTGGAGAAAAAGCGCAACGATTTCAAATTGTGGAGTTATTCCAAGTGTCGCCCAACACTGATAGCAATATTTAGACGTGTCAAGATGAGTTACCTCCCATGCAGAAAGATCTCTACTGGATAGATACATTTTATTACTTGTTACACATATAAAAAAATAGTTCTCATATAAAGACAAAGTTTATTTAAATAGTTCTTCTAAAATTAAAAAGAGCATATATGAAATAAACTTTTATTTGTATTTTCTTTGTATTTTATAAATATCTGATTCAAAAAGCTAGTAATTCCACGTAACCTTGTGAAAGTAGTCCAACTTCTTCGCAAACGCTAGACATGGGGCTCGACAGAGTCAGCATCGCCACGAAAATCTATCAAATATTGTTTCGTCGTTCATCGACGTTTGCGCTCACAATCGTTGTTGGAGCCCTGTTCTTTGAGAGGGCATTCGATGAAGGCAGCGAATACATCTTTGACAGAATTAACGCAGGAGTAAGCAACCGACTTTACATTAACCCCTGCCTTTTATGCAACATCAGTGTGAAGGGCAACCCTAAAATGCTATACCCAAGTTTTTAGTGATTTTTTTTTTTTTTACATAGATATAGGCAAATTTTATTTGAAGTTGGTTTGCATTTACATAATAAGAAGCACCAGCTCAATGGAGCTAAATTACTGACCATAAAGTAAAATAATTATAAGGGCAATTGGATGATTTTTCAGAATTATAGAATATAAAAAAATCGAATGTTTTCTACATAATTTGAGTGTGCAGATTTCAAAAATGAACATATCTTTATGATATCTTTTAAAATAAATTTACAGGAAGCATTCAAACACGTGTACCATGCACCATTTTTAATCTTGGTCTTTGGCAGTTCTCGTGTGATTTCAAGCTGAAATTTGCATATTTCTTAGATATGTTTATATAGAAATGTTTTGTGAACATTCAGCTTTTAGAATAAATTGACTTTTTCTATGTTCCAGGTAATTCAGAAGCCCCCCTGTGCCTTTTTATCATGTACCCCCCTAACATTTTTGCATGAAATACTATATGTTTGAGTCGTACATAAGTTGAAATTATATGTTGCTCTTAAAATGGAATGACTTCCGCATAATTTGAATGTGCAGAATTCACAAATGAACCCATCTTTATGATATCTTTTCAAATAAATTCACAGGAAGCGTTCAAAAACATGAGCCGTCCACCATTGTTAATATTGGTCTTTGGTTGCTTTTTGCAAATTCTTGACATCATGTTATTTCATGCTGAAAGTTGCATATTTCTTACATATGGTTATATATAAATGTTTTGTGAACATTCAGCTTCAAGAGTAAATTAACTTTTTCTATGTTCCTGGTACTTCTGAAGCCTTTCAGTTCCTTTTTATCACGCGCCCCCTCCTTACATTTTTGCATGAAATACCTTAATCATGAGTCATATACAAGTTGAAATTGTATGTTACTTTTAAAAGCAATAGTGCAAATACATTACAGTTCTTGTACATATATACATTGATCTGAAATCACAATTTACTAAATAACAATTGCCATTTTAGAACTTAGGTCACACACAAAAATATGTGTGTTTCCGGTCAGCCGACTGTCCCTGTTTCTTGTTGCCGACCCTAGCACCCCCCCCCCAACCAAAAAACATACCTGCCTTCCCTAATTTTAAAATTTTAAAACCAGTGCAATAGGAAACACTCTTTTTTTTTTTTTTGCCTTATGATAAGATATTTTTGGTCAGTTTTCATATCTATAAAAAAAAATCAATGACAAAAAAACAAACAAAGATAAAAATAATTTTGAATACTTCCACAATTCTACTTATGGCAATGAGTTGGTTCTCAAGAAATAGTTATGATTATATTTTTGTTTAAATAGAGAAATGCTAAAGATCAATTTTCTGTTATTAATGATGACAATATTTTTAAAAAATGGCATGAAATGAATTTGTTTTCATTCTTCAAAATTCTGGAAAATAGTTTAACTTTTACCTCTTTTTCGCCCCTACTAAACATGAACATTTTAATTTGAATACCAGTGTCTCTAGATAAGAATCGTACCTAGAGCAGATGACCTGACATTGATAATAGCTCAGTGATCACAATCACATACATATTATCAATATCATTCTCAGTATCACTTGTCGAGTCTCTAAACTCGAAAATGTATATTACAATTCAAAAGTTGTACCAAAATTTTGTAATAAATTTGGTAAAATGAATGACAATAAGTTTGTATAATCCAATTCCTTGGTATAAACATCTGCCCTTTTCATAAAATCAAGTTTTTGTGTGTTTTTGAACCCAATTTATGTTGTATTGTTGTCATTGTTTACATTTTGTACGTACCCATGTGACGGGAAGTTTGTTTGTTTGTTTGGTGCTTTACGGCACAGCAACACAAGTAGGTTATTTAGTGCCAAGGCAATAGGAGTAAAGTGCCTTGCCCAAGGACACACCACGGTAGCTGACCCAGGCTGGTCCGATGGTATGATTCGAACCTGCACCCTTTCAGTCATGAGTCCGGCACGCTAACCACTGAGCCACCGCGGCTCCCCTGTGACGGGAAGAGTTACCATTTTTGCTGGCATGTGTGACCTTTAAAAAAGATGTAATTTGTGGGGTTTACGCAAATATTCGCTCACATTTTACCATTATTCTCGATAAAAGAACTCCAAAGTATTTAAAAAGTAGGCATAGGTGAGCATATATGTTTGTTTATTTAGTTTTTCTGCATTTTGAAAAATTCGGTTTTTGTTTATTTTTGCCGAATATGTTGTAGAAAAGGCCCAATGTCATATACACTAAATATAGTCATTTGACCTTTCAACCATGAAATCATTTGTATATAATAATGTCGGCTTTTTACATATGAAAGCGGAGAAAGTACCAGGTGTTATGAGGTTGACATTTTGAGAAAATGTTAATCTTGGTCGCCAGTGCCCTCTAGTGACGGTGCCTGTTGCTACTATTGGTAATGCACAATTCAGTACAGGTTGCTGGGGGATGGTGATATGATTGTGAAGAAATGGCTAGAAATTATGGTAATAGTGGTGTCCCATTTTCTTCAATTAAGTATTCGGTAACACTTGTCAGTGAGTGTGTAAAAGAATAATTTATCCAAACCTTTTTTTCACAGATTTTGATGCAGTGTACATACAGAGTCTGTATTTCTTGAAAAGAAATGTCAGTGATACTTAAGAATAATCCATTTAGTGACAAGGAGAAGTGGATTTTTGTTATAACATTTTGAGAAATTGAATAAAAACTGTTTTTTTTACACATACAGTTGGTCAGTCCTGTACAGGCTTTACAGTAGTTCATAAAAACAAGGTAGGGAGGCCTATACAGACCATAAGCAGCATTTTATGATGAAGACAGTGACACAATTGTACATGTATTTTGGTAATAATAATTAGACAAATTTCAGTCCCAAACATTATGAAGATTCCCAAAATGAACAGTATGTAATACATGTAAAAAAAGGAGGTGTCAGCTTGAAACAAATCAGAAGATTTGCAAAATTTGGTAAGGAGTTTTGACCTCAAAGAGGAAGGTTTTTTATCAACCTGTTTTTAACATGCAAATGGGCAAAAATTACTACATGTACTGTTGAACAAATTTCCATATTTTTAATATTAAAATATGCAATTCAGTTCTTTCACATTAACTTGTTGCCTTTTACACTCTTCATATATGTAACGCAATCATTTTTAGCATTTCTTACAAGAGCGTTGCCTGGATCATATTGGTGGCAGTCCTTATCACTGTTCATCTTAACACTTAAAAGACGATGTACTGTCATTGGATCCAGGTTTCCTCTAGTCTGCCTCTTATTTTCCTCAGAATGGAAAATATCCTTTTATTGTTAGCATTGCAATGTGGTGATGTCTATACAACTCTACTGAGTTTACCAAGAAGTTTAAATTGTTTCCTGCCTGTGGCTAGAGCCAGATTGATAACTGTCTGCCAAAACTGCTCAAGATTGGTACTGTCAGTCGAATTTGGGAAGTTCTTTGGGAGTCAGAATGTAGTCCTGAAATTTCATCTTCGAGTAGTTCTCTCTGGGTTAATGTCAGTAACCTCTCAGACAGCTTCACCACTGCATTACAAAATGCAAAACATTAGAACTTTGAAATTTACTTGCCATGGATATACAATAGGTAAATTAAAATATAATATGAGGCAACTCTGTAAATTCTAATAAACTTTGTTTTTTTATGCTACAGTTAAGATATCAAGAAAGATTACATCTCCGTGCATTCTTATTGTTAGAACAAGTTATTTCCCATTTTCAAAAAAACAAAACAAATGGTCATTGAACTCGTCTGCTGGAGTTGAGACCTTTCCCCTGACATCTGGGTTTAGGTAGGCAGTTGTTTCATAAGGTTGATCAAAATTTTCCTTTAAAGGTACCTATCACTTTTTAATTTCCAATTATCAATGCAGACCTATAATATTGTTTTGCTGTTCACCCATCAATAGCTGATATTTATCTGTATTGATCATAGGAGATAAGGAAACCTACATAATGAATTTAGCGAGTATTTACTGCACTCACAAGCATCTAATATTGTTTTAATGTCAGCAAGATTGTCCACATGAAACACTGATGAATACATTAATGATTAGACTATCACACCCTTTGTGATTTTAAGCATAATTTGCCGACGCCTTTGTCATCATTATCATCACTATCACCATTATTTGACAATAACAATCAAATCCGGAAAACTATTATCACTTACTAGTATTATAGACAAAGACAAAGACCTCATTCATCCTAGGCATTATGGATTAATTCTTGTACTGTATCCATATTATTCATAGTATTATTATTCCTATTCCTATTATTTTTATTATTGTTATTATTATTATAATTATTATTATTATTATTATTATACTGTACAATTGTGATTAAGATTTCATATGAACAACAAAATAGTTAAACTTTAGTAATACTTATGTGAATATTTTATCCAAGCTTGCAAAGATGAGTTCTGCTGATCCAATGTTACAGGTTGGTATTCCAGGGAATCTTGTTGATATCCTGTTTACATCCTTGTCGAAAACACAAACTAAGACCATACATGCCATAACATGAGCCAGATTCATTGTTTTTAAATGGATATTCATTGCCATCATACAGGTTTTATCACTTTCAGCGACTTTGGCCATTGCTTGTAGGCATATTTGTAAACACAAATGACATTTGCATTACCGTCGAACAAACCACTGAACTGTTGAAGGCAGCAAAGATTGCATGTAATTAAAACTACATTCCACTGTCTAATGGATTTTAAAGACAGTAACTGCTTCAGAGAAAACAGATGGTATTTTCTTTTATTCAGATTTGAATTTCCAGTCATTTGCTATAGGCAGATTTGAAAAGATAGCTTACTCTCATGGATGACGTCGCTTTTGGGGGTCAATTGCACTGACTCCCTTTAGGACCTCAAAACACGCTTTTTGAGTCTCAAAAAACCCCCAACACTGTCTGGGAATATGGCAAGTATGTAAGACTGACTGCATTTTATTATCCTCTTGATCATTTGACTCATCGATGAGGATGGCAAATTTTTCATTGCGGCACATGACTCTGACTTTCTCATTCCAGCGAGGACCCAAAGCTTGAGTCACAATGTGAGTAGTTTTTGTCCGTTTGCATAAGAACTTTTGTGCGATTACTGAGTCTGGGAACATTATTTTGACTAGATCTGAAAAATGATCTGCTACTAGAAATGAGAGATTATGTTTGGAAATAAACTTGACAAATAGTGTCTCGGCATGTGCAACTTTATCCACTTTTGATGCAGATTCCGCGAACATGGATTTCAGTAATGGCATATTAGTTGTCACAGTTAATATGCTTTTATGCAATGGGGTTTCTGCATGACGCATGATGTCATTCTTGCCACCGTAACAGACTTTAAAATCAGCTTTACAGGAAGAGTAAAATGCATATTCATGGCCCTTTTTAACTCAATTGCAACAACTGAAATTCCTGTTTCCATCCATCATTGAATTTCATGTGATATTTCACCTTCTTGGATTTTGGTGTTTTGGCATTGGGAGATAATGCATGCTTAGACATCTCGACAAAGTTTAAACACCGAAGTCAGACCGACCCAGTTTTATGCCATTTTTTTTATGTCCTTTTGTACATGCTGTACATCTTTCTATTTATCCATCAGGTTAAATCTTTGGGACCACAATTGGTAATTCAGTATTCCATACTTTACTAATTAATGAGTGTTGGGTTTCAATCTCTAATCACTTTTTTAGTAGCCTTGTAATGGATTCAAGGCAAAATGTACAAAATGTAAGAGTGTGGTTTGATATTTTCCCTTTATGCTTCTTCATGCATGTAACAGAACCAGGGCATCAAACCAGTAGATTTACAAATTTTGATAAGTAGATTGGCTTCTAAACCATTACATTTTGATTGATATAAATGTTACATGTTTTGAGGGGATTGAAAACAAGTACATTTTTTGCCATAATATGTATTCCCTTCAAACTATAGCAAAAACAGCGAGTTTTGAACATGAATCAGTTTCTCGTGGATAATGTTATAATAATAATTAATTAATACAAGTCAGTGTATTGTCAATTAAATGAAAAACAAAGAGCTGTATATCTCATAGTTCACTGCAAAGATTTAAAAAAATAAATTCCACAAGCAGTTTTAGTTCACATGATTATTAACTGGTGACCGCTGATGACATTCATTGTGATTATTAAGCTTCACACTTAACAAGCTCTCACTAGTTTTTCTGGTCCAGAACTCCCCTTGAATCAGTTTTCATTTTGCAAAAAAATGAAGAATGCCCTCTCACTATCAGCATTAGAATGTATTAATGACAAAACAACCATGCTTAGTCAGCAAAGAAGTTCAAACTTCAGTTATTCTGTGGCTGGGTTTTGAAGGCTGCTGACTGCTCTCCAATAGTCCTCCAAGCTAAGTTTACCCCGAGGAGGAAGTTCCTGTGTTGGACTTAAGACGTATTCCTGCCTCATATTTCTTGGTGTTGTTTTATCATTGGGAGAAAGCACATGTTTCAGTATTTTTACATGAAGTGAGCTAAAAAATATACGAGCTGTCCTGAAATCTTCCTCTTAAAACATCTTGAACATCACATCACGATAACAATTAAACAATAAAAAAAATTCAAAATACTTTCTCAAGTGTTTCTGCCAAAATCATTTTTTGGTCAGTCTCCTTTTTATCTCGCCTCCACTAAAGGTTGGGCTGACTTTCATTCAAAGACTCAAAAACCATCGACCGCCTTTGATCCCATTATTACTTATAACATCTAATAAAACATCCTGCATTTGTCCTTAAACTCTCCACAGTACAACAATAAGGTAATCAATTAACAGCTTATTATGTACACAAGTTAGCCTTGTTAATCCGATTACTCAGCCATGCATCATTGCACTGGTCATTGTACTTGAACATTTCCAGTCCCCATTAGACAGGTTCATGCCGATTTCTGTAAATGTGAGGATAGAATGCATAAAATTTTTTTTTTTTTTTTTTCAAAGCAGAGAAATGTTCAAAAATATAATAATCTTTTATTTTTTAAAATCAGTAGATTTCAACTATAAAATGGTATGTATAGCCTTTAAAACTGTATTTTTGTCCTACCACCATTTGAACCACATGTATGTTTCTTTCTTATAAGAAAGTATGTGAAAACCCATTCTTAAGACACACAGAATATATGTGATGAATGATGTTACAGGACATTAACTGACACTGAAACACTTAGGGATAAGAATAAAGGCCTGGATTGTAAGGAGGTGTAACATATTTAATATTGTGTAAGAAATTCACAAAGCATATGTAAGAAACAAGAAGCTTCAGGATTATTGATGGTGAGCCATCAGTTACCATGAATATACAGATTACACTGTGCAACAAACAAACATTGCGCAATGTCTTCAGTCCTACCCTGTGGGGACTTGCACAATAAACCATAATATGTAAATAATTGAGATGACCACTTTCAATCTATGTATACAGTTAGTGACCCTGATAATACCAATTTAAACTTGTGACTAATATTGGCCCTTGCATTTTATCTGTATTGCAGCCCTTTCCTGGGACATAGCTGAAACACTATACGGTTCATAATTTGGAAACTGTTGCAATTGCCATCTTACTGTCATATATGCATATATTAAGCATTAAAAGAAAAATGTTGAGACAGTAATAATACTGGCAGTTATATCCACTGTAACATACAGTATGGACACATGCAATTAGTGTTAACACACTGGAAGCATATATATCACAAAACAAATCAGTTAAGAGTGACTAACAGCATATACAGGGAAACATGAGAACAGTACACAGGAATTAAAAGTATCTGAGATTCCTTCAGAATTTTCTGGCATTTTCATAAGGGGAGATTTTCAATTTTTAAGGGTTGGCATTGCGGGGGTGAACAGTTTTTATATGAGAACAGTATGAATACATTCTTTATAGTATGTTTCAGCAAATGTGTGTGACCAGTGACTTTCAATGAATAAAGTGAAAACTTGCAGTTTATCTTCATTATTGGCACAGTGGCAGCTATCATGTTTAATGACAATAACACTGTCATATGTATTAGGACTGCATATAACAGCAGAGACATTACCATACAATACCAAAAGCTGCCTGTCCACCATTGTACAGTGTAGCCAAGTGCAGTTAGTAAAATGCTTTTCAGTAACTGGATAATCAGTGAAACCATCTCATTGCTCAGTTGCTTAGTAAGTACTTGATTATGGCAGTTGATCTAGAAGCAGGTGCTTACATGAACAGATGGAGCTTTGTTAATATTAACGAATGTTCCAGGTTTCATAATGCTCAATTTAGCTCATTGCAAATCAGCTACATACAATTTTCACATGCCTGCTTTTTAAGTTGGTTGGTGGTGTGGTTGGGGTGGGGATGGGTAACACAATCGCATGTCCTGGAAAAAAAACCACTTTAGTTTTTACTGAAGATTGAATTGTATTTAACTGTTGTGCTGACTTTGTATTGTCTGTTTGGATATGTATGTGAAATTCATATGCAAAAGGCAAAGCCTACAAAATGAGCACAGGTTCAGTCATGTTTGAATACTCGATTCAGTGGGTGTACTTGAAAATCCAATGTATGACATTATTTCCACTTCTTACCATTATGTTAAGTGCTAACAAAACCACATTTCTTGCTTGTGCAAGTTGAAATTACTCATTGGTAATCGTGCCATTTCATTTACTACAGTGTTTGTTTTTATAGTGAGAAAAAGAATCGAAAACAAGAACTCTAAACATTTCAATATACAGGGTACTCATCAGTATACCAGGTACTCATCAATATACCAGGTACTTATCAATATACTGGGTACTCATCAATATACCGGGTACTCATCAATATACCGGGTACTCATCAATATACTGGGTACTTGTCAACTCTTTAGTTCTCAATATACTGGGTACTCATCAACTCTTTAGTTCTCAATATACTGAGTACTCATCAACTCTTTAGTTCTCAGTATACTGGGTACTCATCAACTCTTTAGTTCTCAATATACTGGTTACTCATCAGTATACCAGGTACTCATCAATATACATGGTACTCATCAATATACCAGGTACTCATCAATATACATGGTACTCATCAATATACCAGGTACTCATCAATATACTGGGTACTCATCAATATACCAGGCACTCATCAGTATACCAGGTACTCATCAATATACATGGTACTCATCAATATACCAGGTACTCGTCAATATACTGGGTACTCATCAATATACCAGGTACTCATCAATATACATGGTACTCATCAATATACCAGGTACTCATCAATATACTGGGTACTCATCAATATACCAGGCACTCATCAATATACCAGGTACTCATCAACTCTTTAGTTCTCAATATACTGGGTACTCATCAACTCTTTAATTCTCCTGTCCATTGTGGGTGGTCAAAGTTTGCATCAATTCACTGGGTTAAAAAATACATCCTGAGTTTATATTTCATTAAGGTTGAAAAGAACAAGGATAAGCGTGAAACTCAAAATAAAACATTTATTTTCTACACCTGTCACAGATTTTGACTTAAGTGCTTAAATTGTAAGACCACAAGGGTACTAGTAAAACAAACCTGGTGACTGGTATGTAATTTGTAGACAATTTATACCCAAACCATTTATTACCAAGAACAATTCAACCAAAGACATTTTGTATCCATGTACAGTACTCACTTACTGTAGCGCTGCTCATGGGAGCCATGAAAAGTGGACTGTCAAATAGGTGAGGTCGCCAGATATGGAGGTATTTTATACATAACAGTGAAGGTAGGCCCTGCTTGCATAATGAGCTCTTTAGATAAGACATATACATAAAACAAGGTTTGTAAGAAAACTGGCACCAAAAATGCCTGCGTTCACTGCCATAGTCTTCTGGCATTTTGTGCATGCTCCATTATGGAAAAGAACGATGAAAGATAAGTAAATGTTCCTAACATTCCTCATGAATTATTTTCTTGGTCTTTGGGCTTATTCACTATTAAAAATAATCAAGATTTTGTATTGTTATATTTATTTCTACAGTATCAATAAATATTTATTACAACTTCAAAACATTACACATGCATTGAAAAGGCACGAGACAAAGTGTGTCACATTTCCATGACATCACCTGACATCAGATAGTACACATGCATCCAGCAAGCTTACGTTACTTCTGGGTTTTACCTGTTTCATATTAGGGCTTCATGATCAGCTAGGATGACATCACAGCACTAACTTGATGGGTGGCAGAAGATGTGGGAGATGTAAAGGTAGTGAGGAATAAATTAAACTAACTCAAAAAATAAATAAAGTTCTGATTATAGTCTTTTCATGTGTTTATGGTTGCTTTACATGATAATATTTCACCTGTCCTATTTATGTAACACTTTAAAAAACAGCAACAGGGTTATATAAATAAAAAATATATTGAAACAAAAGTCATAAAACTTATGTATATATAAGTACATAGTTTAGTCCTTATTCAGTGTCTGCTCGGTGCTTCATGGCTTGTCTCTTGTATTCATTAAATGGAGCATCTCTTGTCACTGTCCAGCAATAGTCTGCAAGCATTGATGGGCTCCATTTGCCCTGATAGCGTTTCTCCATTGTTGCAATGTCCTGGTAAAATCGCTCGCTGTGCTCGTCACTCACTGCTTCGCAGTTCGGTGGAAAAAAATCTAGATGAGAGTGCAAAAAAATGTATCTTTAGTGATATATTGCAACTGAGGCTTTTGTATGCCTTGAGGAGGTTTTCCACCAACTCTCTGTAGTTGTCTGCCTTGTTGTTTCCGAGAAAATTTGTTGCCACTAACTGGAAGGCTTTCCATGAAGTTTTTTCCTTGCCACGCAGTGTACAGTGAAATGCATCATCTCGAAGAAGTTCACGAATCTGAGGACCAACAAAGACACCTTCCTTTATCTTAGCTTCACTTAACCTTGGAAATTTTCCACGGAGGTAATTGAAAGCTGCTTGTGTTTTGTCCATGGCCTTGGCAAAGTTCTTCATCAGACCCAGCTTGATGTGCAAGGGTGGTAACAAAACCTTCCTTGATTCAACAAGTGGTGGATGCTGAACACTTTTCATCCCAGGTTCCAATGACTGTCGGAGTGGCCAGTCTGCAGACCAAGCAAGAGAGCAAGAACCTTGAAATTGCCACAAAGCTACCACTGATGTTGGTCATAGTTTATGCACCTCAAAAGTTCTTTCATGTTTTCATAGGTTTCCTTCATATGGACTGCATGACCAACTGGAATTGATGGCAAAACACTGCCATTATGCAGCAAAACAGCTTTAAGACTTGTCTTCGATGAATCAATGAACAGTCTCCACTCATCTGGATCATGAACGATGTTGAGGGCTGCCATCACACCATCGATATTGTTGCAGGCTACAAGATCACCTTCCATGAAGAAGAATGGGACAAAATCCTTTGGATGGTCACGGAACATGGAAACCCTAACATCACCTGCCAGAAGATTCCACTGCTGAAGTCTGGAGCCCAACAGCTCTGCCTTACTCTTGGGTAGTTCCCAATCCCTGACAAGGTCATTCAGTTCACCTGGTGTTATGAGGTATGGTTCAGAGGAGGAGGATGGGAGAAAATATGGGTCATGTGATATTGATGGTTCAGGACTAGAAGTTTCATCCTCTTCCTCTTCCTTGTCTGACTGAAGTGAGAATGATTCTGGTGCATCAGGAACTGGCAGTCCTTCTCCGTGGGGTACTGGGCGTATAGCTGATGGAATGTTTGGATAATTCACAGTCCACTTTTTCTTCTTTGACACACCTTTCCCAACTGGAGGCACAGTGCAGAAGTAACAATTGCTGATATGATCTGTTGGCTTTGTCCAAATCATTGGCACTGCAAAAGGCATAGATTTCCTTTTCCTGTTCAACCATTAGCGAAGATTTGTTGCACAAGTGTTGCAGCATATGTGTGGGGCCCACATCTTGTCCTGATCTCCAATTTTGTAGCCAAAATAAAGGTGATAGGCTTTCTTAACCATAGTGGTTATACTGTACTTTTGTGATGCAAAAGTCACTTCACCACAAACATAGCAAAAGTTATCTGCATTGTTCACGCAAGTACGAGGCATCTCTGCTCACTTTGGATAAAAAGAAATGTGTCCCTTAGCAAAATCAAACGCTGACAAATAAGAGAGCACGACACTGTATGATTTGTAGAGCTGATATAGGGCAATTTCTTCAGCAGAGTGATGTAAGCTTAGTTATGATTGCATCATCCATGACTTCTAGGAATAACATGATGCAATTCATATCATGATGATGCAATACCAGCTTCAGATTGCATCATTCATTGTTTTGCCTAAAAAGCAAGTACGGTGCAAACCCAGTCATAGATTTATTCATAGATCCAGTCAAAGATGTATTTTAGTCATTTCTGGTTTAAATTGAGATCCCTTTCCTTTATAACTCACTTATCCTCCGTCATTCCCAAGTCAAGGGTCGTATATACTGACCCAGTATAATATCTTTAAAACTAGAGCCAATCAACAATTTTATGCATCATTTTCGTTCTCAGTGACCCAGAATTAGTAAAATTTGACATTTATTGCGGAAGCATTTTAGCTGTAGACTAGAGTTATTTATTATCATTATATCAAATAAGAAAGTTGAAGCATCATTTGCATCCATTTGAGACTTGGCAGATTTAATTGGTTTAGATAAAATTATAAGCAAGTGTCTGCCTGTTCAACACTAAGTCTATGGCATTCTGCCACCCAGGTAATGATCCAAATTAAAAGTCATGTAACCATATTACACAGTGCATGAAAGAGTTAATTATTACTAGTAAATAATGAAATGGGATCCATTACCATACATGCATCATTAAAGGGACCTCTTTATACTGAAGCATCTTATAATGAAGGAGTACTTCAATTTTACTCGTGACAATTTGTACACAACTCCCATTTATACCCTAGACAATTGGTACCCAAGACAGTTCATACCCAAGACATTTCATTCCCTAGACAAATCATGCTCGAGACAATTTGTAACTAGAATAATTGGGACCCAATGAGTCATTAACCGCAAAATTTCATACCTTTGCCCAAGTATATATCATGACAAGACTGTGTGTTATGTAAAATAGCTAAGGGTCAAGGTCACAGGAAGGGAATTTTTGTTGTTGTTATTGTTTTAATAGCAAATTAAACACATTATTAGCTATGTCATGCCATGGAAATGGGAGTTAAATGCCTTTCCCAAGGACACAGAGAGAGGGAAAATGTTATTGTGTGACTTGTACACTTGTCTGGAGTATACCTTTTGAATCACTGAAGATATTTCAGTGAAACTTGAGCCAAATAATTTTTATATAAGGTGTAGATGGTGTGTCACATGCCATAGTTATGCTCCAGCCTCCAGGTGGAGGTTACAGCAAGGAAAAATGTAACTCTGACTTGTTCCTTTTTCCAGAGTATACCTTTAGAACCACTTTTGATATTTTAATGAAACTTTAACCATTTAATATCATAGTAGAGCAATATTGTGCAGGTGTCTAAAATATTAAATTTTTTTACCACATAGCATTGGCATTTTATTGCTGTTGCATCGTATCCACTTAGGAGTACATGAACCACTACAATATAGAAATTGAACTGCGTTGCTCTCCACATCTTTATTTGTATTCTTAGTAGTATTATACATTAAAAATACAGATAAATAAATTCAAATTCTTATTTATCTTTTTCTTTCCTTTTATTTTGCCACATGCACATGGCTCTTTTTTTTTGAGGGGCATTAACATGGTTTGAAAGGAAATGAGGCATTCATTAAAGTCATATTTTGTTGTTCAGCAAACCAGAATATTGATATCTTATCACAAAAATGAAGCCATAACTTGAAAAAAGATGAGAAGATGTCTGATTAGTTTCCAAATAGGAGATAATGAGTCTCTTCAATCAGTATCGATGGGAAATGCTCATAACTCCTGAAATAAAACTGCTAAGTATCTTAAGAGCAAGGCATAAGCTTGAGGTATATTTAAGAAAGTTTCATTGAGTTTTTCTCTCTTAATATCGTTACAATATTTAGAAATAAATTCAGCAGGGTATCCTCAAGATAAGCTATATTGTTTACACTCTGTCACTCTATAATAATGTTGATTACAGTGACACCCAAGGTTCAGTAGGATAACTGATTCAGTTCATAAGGTCGCTGCCTGCAGTTCAGGAGAACATGGTTCGATTTTCACATTGCAGTTGTTTTGTTTTTAAAGTTTCATCTCTTTACTCTTAATGCACACTTCATAACAGCTTTAATTTGCAATGAAACTTGGACCATTTTTTAGCTCAAAAGACCAAGTGAGTTTGTGGTATGATATTTCTGACCTGATTTCAATCAAACTTGGAATATGGGCTTATATCATCAAAATCTCCAATGAGTTCAATAATTAGTGAGATCCATGCATAATAATGAGGCTATCTTGCATCTGATTGGCTGACCTGGTTGCCACCCAGAATCCATATTTCTCATTGAAATTTTGATCAAGCTTGGAATATATGCTTAAAGCATTATGTTCTTGGACAGATTTGATGAGCAAAATGCACACACATTTATGAGGGGATCTTGCATATAATTGGCTGAGCTTGTTAACACTCTGAAGGACATATTTCTGATCTGATGTTGATCAAACTTGGAATATATGCTTATATCATTAAGATCTCGGATTAATTCAATAATGAGTAAAATATATGCATGTTAACGATGTGATCTTGCATCTGATGGCTGAGCTTGTTACCACTCTGAAAGCCATATTTCTAATTCAATTTTGATCAAACTTCAGATATGGGATTATATCATTTATATCATTAAGATCTTGGATGGGTTGGATAAAATGAGTGCCATGCATATTAATAAGGTATTCTTGCATCTGATTGGCTGACCTTGTTACTATTCTGGAGGCCAAATTTCTGATTCAGTTTTGATCCGACTTTTAACTATGAGCTTATATCAATAAGATCTTGGTCAGTTTTGGTAACAAGCGAGATTCAGGGATATTTTATGAAGTGATCTTGTATCTGATTGGCTGAGCTTGTTACCACTTTGAAAGCAATATTTCTGGTGTGATTTTGATAAAGCTTAAAATGTGGGCTTGTATTATCAAGATACAGTATTAGACAAGTTCGATAATGAGCAAGATCCATGCTTATTGATCTTCAAGATCTTGGATGAATTTCATAATGAACAAGAACCATGCAGCTGACCAGCTGATCTTGTTAACACTCGGGAAGCTATGTTATTTATTTGATTTTGATCAAATTTCAAATAAAGGCTTGTATGATCAAGATCTCACAAAAGTTCAATAATGCACAGGATCCACACATATTTATGAGGTGATCATGTGATTGGCTGAGCTTGTTCTCACTCTAGAGATTGTATTTCTGATCCAGTTTTGATCAAACCTGGTAAATAGGCTTAAATCATCAAGACCTTGGATGGGTTCCATTATGAGGAAGATTGATGCATATTAACAAGGCCAGACTAAAGGCGGAGCAGTTGCTTTAGGGCCATGCCCAGTGTAGGGCCCCACAATGCATTGAAATGGCATTTTTTTAAGGGGGTGGGGCACTTTTTTAAAGTGCTCCAGGGCCTGCTACAACCTTAATCCGGCCTTGATATTAATTAGTCGATTTTGCATCAGATTAGCTGAGCTTGTCAACACTTTAGCAAGTCTATTTCTGATATTTTTATCAGACTTGGTAAATAGGCTTTTATCATCAAGATGTACATGTTTTATTATAAGCAAGATTTACGCATATTAATGAAGTGATCTTGCATATAATTGGCTGAACTTCTTATCACTTGAATCACTGTATTTCTGACCCTAATCAAACTTTGTAATTATGCTAATATCATAAAGATGTTGGATGATTTTTATTACGAGCAAGACCTATGCATATTATGAGGTGGTCTCGCATCTGATTGGCTGATTTTTTTTTTTACCACTGTAGAGACTTTTTGATAGGATTTTGTTCAGACTTGGTAAATAGGCTTATGTTATCAAGATCATGGTTGAGTATGATTATGAGTGAAGTTCATGCATATTAATTGCATGACCTTGCATCTGTTTGGCTTAGCTTTTTGCCTCTCGAGATCTATAGACTAAATTTCTCATCAGATTTCTATAGAACTTAGTAAATGGATTTATATCATCAAGATCTTGGATGACCTTGATCATGAGAAATGATTATGCATACAGTAGTAATTATGCCTTTATCTTGAGA
The DNA here is from genome assembly GCA_029931535.1 of Margaritifera margaritifera. NCBI lineage: Eukaryota > Metazoa > Mollusca > Bivalvia > Unionida > Margaritiferidae > Margaritifera > Margaritifera margaritifera. The sequence continues at coordinate 1,306,070 of JAQPZY010001274.1, forward strand.
AAGAATTTTTATCAGGATATAGTAAATAAGTAAAATCAGTGCATAATGCACCGGATATCTGGGTCTATGCAGTTTGTTAGGAGTAATCAGTACAACAAACAACATAGACCTAGATCTGTCAGTGCATTATACAACAGCAGATCGGGGTCTATATTGTTTGCAGTTGGACTTGATTTATAAGCAAGTATATATAGTACTTTATGTACTTTCAGCTGGCAGTATGATGCGGGGTGGGGGGGGGGAGGCGGGCTGGGTTAATAGTTTTCACATGGCATATCATAAGCTTTAAGAATTTAAATATTTCCCTCATATTTTCTGCCTGCCACTTTATAGATCATCCTTCCATAAAAGAGTTATTGTGCAAAAAAAGGTCCATTCCATGAAATATTTATTGATTTTCAGATGGCTGTATGTTTAGAGGATTTGAATTATTATACACTTGCATAACACTATTCAGAGTGTAACCCAAGATATTTGGAACTTTCATTGTATTTCCATAATCCATTTTTAGCTTATGGGATGGTCTGTTGTCTGTTGTCCGCCATTCCTCCATCTGTCAGCACAAGTTTGTTATCGTTACTCCTCCTAAACTACTTGAGGAATTTCCATAAAACTTTACACACATATTCATCCCATGGTCTAGTTGGTCCTAAATGAAAATGGTGTTGCTTGGACATCCAATATGGCTGCCACAGTGGCCACCTTGAAAATCTTGTTATCGCTACTCCTCTTGAATGTATGGTCATATCAACATGGGGTTTTCACTAAAAGACTTCTTATGATGTCTTGTTGGACCTAAATGAAAATGGTTCCGATGTGAGGTCCAATATGGCCGCTACACTGGTCATATTGAAAATTTTGTTATCACTACTACTCCTGAAAGGATGGTCATATCAACATGGGGTTTTAGCTAAAAGACTTCTATGATGTCTAGTTGGTCTTAAATGAAAACAGTGTTGATCTGATGTCCAATATGGCTACCATGGCAGCCATCTTGGAAATCTTGTTATTGCTACTCCCCCTACATGGATAGTCACATCAGCATGGGGTTTTCACTGAAAGACTTCTTATTATGTCTACTTGGTCCTAAATGAAAATGGTGCCAATCTTGTTATCGCTACTTCCCCTACATGGATATTCACATCAGCATGGGGTTTTCACTGAAAGCCTTCTTATAATGTCTACTTGGTCCCAAATGAAGATGGTATCGATCTGATGTCCATCTTCAAAATCTTGTTATTGCTACTCCTACATGTATATCCTTATCAGCATTGGGTTTTCACTAAAAGAGTTCTTATCATGTCTGGCTGGTTCTAAATAAAATGGTGCAGATATGACATCCAATATGGCCATCATTGCAGCCATCTTAAAAATCTTGTTATCACATCTCTACTTGAACAGAAAATCATACTGATATGGGGTTTTCACTGAAAGACTGCTTATCATGACCAGTTGGTCTTAAATGAAAATGGTGCCGATCTGATGTCCAATATGGCCACTCATCAGCCAGCTTGAAAATCTTGTTATTGCTACTCCTGAATGGAAAGTCATATCTTGATAATATTGTTATCTCTACTCATCTTCAAAAGGATGGCTATATCAACATGGGGTTTTCACCAGTAGATTTTTTATGATTCCTAGTTGGGCCTAAATGAAAATGGTGCCAGTCATACATCCAATATGGCTGCCATGATGACTATCTTAATTATGTTGTTGTCACTTCTCCCCCGGATCATTATGACACGGGGGTTTTTACAAAAAGACTTCTAATGATGCCTACTTTGTCCTACATGAAAATTGTGCCAAGCCGATGTCCAATATGTGCAGAACAGCAGATAATTTGAAAATCTTGTTATTGCTGAAGAATATCAGAGATGGTTTCAACACTCGACAGTTAAAAGGAAGAAATGGTCTTGTCTTTAATTCCTGGAAATTCTTTTCGCCAGTATATTGACAGTCCCTTTGTTATATAATACAGGTTTCAAATTGATATTAACATCAACTATAACTCTAGGGAAGGTAAATCTTACTTAAACTGAAAAGTAGTCAGAAACTACTAATACTACTTGCTTCAGTTACTTATACTTTATTATTCTTTGTTTTGTTTTTTCAGAAGCAGTATAAGGACTTGAAGAAACAACTAGCTCAGCGAGCTGCAAAAGAAGAGGAATGATGTTAGCTTAATTTAGGGATAATTTACTTTGTGTTTGTGGACATTATATCATCAATGAGGGCTCAACTACAGATCTTTTGCTGAATCCGCTCTTCTACAAGTAATGTGAAAGAGTGCCATAGTGAAGTTCAAATGCCGTCATCAGTTTCATGATTTGAAGACCCTGATTTGGTAATTGACATAAATGTAACCCATTCAAGACTGTTGTAGGAATACTAATTGTTGATAGAAAATTTATTTAAAGAAGGATACTGAACTTGCTAATATGAATGGAAGGACAATGAAAAATGGTAGCATCCTGAAAATGACACCTTGTCATACATTTCTCATAATTTAGAGATTCTTGTTCTACTGCCTAATATAATGATAACTAAAAATGACTTTTTGAAGACCATGCCATTTCAGTATGGTTTGTCTTATACGAAGCACTCCTTTTGAAGCTTTACTAATTATATTGATGAATAATTTTTATGTTTGAGAAAAATGAGGAAAATTGATTTGTGAGCAAATATTGTACATTTAGATTTGAATACTTAGAATAAAAATGTCCGTTTTTAGATACTTCTTAACATACATTTGTGTTTGACTTCTTTGTTTCATCTGCAAGTCCTCTTTTTTGCAAATATCTGCATCAGTTTGATATGCTCTAGTCTGATGATTTCATAGTCTTGGTGTCAACAAATGTATCATCAGGAGGTGAGATTTAACAGCCACTTTGTCTTTGATAACATGTTTTATGCCCCCTCTTACATTTTCCATGAAAGGGGCATGTTGTGTTAATCATCTTGATCCATCCTGTCCATACTTTGCTAATTTTGTTTCTGCTCATTAACTTTTGAAGGACTTCACAGATTGAAATCAAATTTGATGTATGGATTTGTAGTAGGAATATCTAGGTCAGGTTTGATTTTTACCTATTTCAGTGAAGATTTGACGGAGGTACTGCCCCCGTTTGACTTAGACAGTTGCTTATGTGTCATGATTTCTATTTTCGCTCAATAACTTTTGAAGGTTGAAATGTATTGAAACCAAATTTGGTATGATGCCACATATCCTGAGTTTGTTAATTCTCTAGAGACAATATTTATCATTCAGTTGTGATAAAACTTGGTAAATGGGTTGATATACAGATCTTGAATGAGTTGGATTATGAGTGAGAGCTATGCATATAAATTATTCCTTTATCCTTGGATTTTTTTTTTCAAACTATAGTAAGATAGGCAAAATCAACACAATATAAAGGTTGGGAGATAGTTTACATAGGGTTTTTTTTTAAAAATTGCTACATAAGCCTGCTTGGTTTAGTTTGTTTGTTTTTGTTGGTTTTAATGGCATTTTTAACACATTATTGGCTATATCATGCTGAGGATATGGGTGCTAAGTGACTTTCCCGAGGACACACTGAGACAGTCAGCCTGGGTGGGTATCAAACCTGCAACCTTTGGATTATGAGTCTGACACTCTATCAATTGAGCTACCATGGTTTATTGTGTTTAGTGCAATTGTCGGCTGTTATTTAAGCCAGATGAGTAATATAAGGTCATAGTCTACCAAAATTCTGTGTTGGGTCACTCCTCATGCTGTGGTGTGGCTTTCATAGCAACCAATATAGAAAATCTGTTTACAGTCTTCTCCAGATTGGCTGAACCAATTTGCTTCAAACTTGGTTGGGAAGCTTCCAGTAATATAATAGTTGTGTCTGGAATGGGCACCCCTAGGAGTGATGTGGCTTCCTTAGCAACAGGATGGAAAACCTATTTTCGACTCCCAACAACAGCTGAGCCAGTTCTATCAAATTAGGTTGGAGTGTTTCTTAGGACATGCATTATTGAAATTGTGTCCAAGGTGGCTCCACTAAGCAATGGTGTGGCTTCCATAGCAACAATATGGAAAACCATTTTTCAACTTCTCCGGAATGGCAACTTCTCCAGAATGGCTTAGCCAGTTTTGATCAGACTTGGTTGGAATGTTGTTTAGGAATTCTATTTCTGCTAAATAACTTTTGGAAGTCTAAATGTATTGAAACCAACTTTGATCAAACTTGTTAAGAATGTTTTGTTGGACATGCTTTATCACGATTGTGTCTCAAGAGTGGCTTCTCAACCCATGGTGTGTCTTGCATAGCAACTATATAAAAAATAATTTTTCAACTTCATGTCATCAATTTCAATCAGACTAGGTAGGAATGTTTGTTAGGATATGCTGTATAAAAACTATTTCCAAGGTGGTTTCCCTAGCAATGGGGCGACTTCCTTAGCGACAAGGTGGAAAACTTGTTTCGACTTTTTCTCTCAAATGTCTGAGCCAGTTTGATAAAACTTGGTTAAAATGTTTCTTAGAACATGCTCTATCACAATTATGACCAAAGTTGCTCCCCTTGCAATGGTATGGCTTTCATAGTGACCATATGGAAATCCTATTTTCAGCTTGTTTAGAACAGCTGAGCCAATTTTGATCAAACTTAATATTAATGTTTCTTAGAGCATGTTTTATCAAAATTGTTTTTGGGATAACTACCCTAGCAGTGTTGTGGAGGCAGAAAACCTATTTTCAGCTTCTTCAGAATGGCTGAGCAAATTTTGTTCGAGCTATGGTTGCTCAGTCGGTAGTACATTGGACTTAGGATCTAAGGGTGGCAGGCTTGATACCTGCCCAGGTCAGCTGCCTCCATGTGTCATTGGGGAAAAGCACTTAGCTTCCATTTCCTTGGCATGATATAGCCAATAATTTGTTGAAAGTTTAATTCAAAAGCAACCAACTAACATCAAACTTAGTAGCAATGTTTGTTAGGACATGCTCTATCAAATTTGTGTCTGGGGCAGCTCCCCAAGCAGCTCTGTGGCTGTCATTGTAACTAAATGGAAAATCAATTTTCAACTTTGTCTCCAGTACTACTGAGTCAATTTTGATTAAACTTTGTAAGAACAATTCTTAAGATATGCTATACCAGGGTAATGTCTGGAGCAGCTTTCCTAGCAAAGGTTTGGAATCCTTGGCAACCAGTTGGAAAACCTATTTTCAACTAATTCTCTAGAACTGCTGAACCAATTGTGATCCAACTTGGAATGAAAGTTTCATAGGACATGCACTACCAGATTCGTATTTGGAATGGCTCCTATAGCAATGATGAGGATTCCATGGCAATTATATAGAAAACATATTTTCAACTTCTCCAGTACAGATGAGTCCATTTTGATCAAACTTGGTTGGAAAATGTTTTATCAGATTTCTGTTTGGGGTGGCTTCCCTAGTAATGGTGTGGCATCTGTAGCAGCCATGTGGAAAACATATTTTCAGCTCTTTTTGAATGACTGAGTTAATTTTAATTAAACTTGGTGGGAACAATTCTTAGGACATGTTGTACTATTTTTGTGTCTAGAGTGACTCCGCAAGCACCAGTGTGGCTTCCGAAGCAAATATGGTTGGTGGAAAACATATTTTCAACTTCTCAAGAATGAGTCGGTTTCACTTGATCTTGGTAGGAACAATTCTTAGCACACGTTCTACCAAATATTTGTCTGGGTTGGCTCCCCAAGCAGTGGTGTGATTTCCATAGCAGCCAGGAAGAAAACTTGTTTTCGACTTGTACAGCCAGCTTTCTCCAGTTTGGTAGGAATGTTCCTTAGATTATGCTGTGCAATTATTGTGTTCTTGGTGGCTCCCCTAGCAATGGTGTTGCATTCCATAGCAACCAAGTGGAACAGCTACGAATTACACTCCTCTCCCATCAAGTATGGCTATTGCTACTAATATATAATACAAATCATAGAATGACTTTCTCTCCGAAACTGCCTGATCATATCAGACCAAATGTGATAGGTAGAGCCCTAACATGAATACAAAAGATGCCAATGCACCATCAAGTCAAACTGAAGTAGCCCAAAGTTGAAAAACATTTAAACAACATGCCACATAACATGAGTTTTTGCAAACAGCTGGAAAGTATCCTAATATGAAGAACTTTCAACCCAAGGCATCTGCCTTTTACTACACCTGTACATTTACCTTTTAGACCAATGGGTGCCATTTGAGTGATGTTAGGCCTTATGTTTTATGTTTAGGTCAGTTTCTGAAACACCGTTGTTTTTACAGTCATGAAAATAGATATTGTCATGCATCCAGAGAAGTACTACACCATTATACCAAAAGTAGGTAACTTTGATCTAATTTTCATGGTCTAGCATCAGGCACACATTTGGTAAGTTTAGTCAACTTTTGGAGTACATATGTATCTCCCAGATCATCAGTTAGTCTCGTGGAATATCAGTGAAACTCTGAGATTCCTGGCCAGTAGACGTAATCTTCCATTATTTACATGCCTTGCATAATTTTCTGAAATTTCATATGTTTCTAAAATTTCATATTTTTCTAAAGAAAAGGGTTCAGAAAGCTGGCTATAACTTTTTCTTTCAGTAAACATTTGAGTTGATGATACAAAATTTTTCATCCAGAATGACAAATACTGAATACATCTGGACTTTAGGAATACATTTGTGTCACCACTAATAATCCAGGGGCCCCGAGTGGCTGAGTGGTCTAAGGCGCTTGCCTTTACCAATCACTGTCATCTCACCTCTGTCTGCATGGGTTCGAGTCTTGGGTTCAGCCAATGTGGTTATGTGAGAAAGCTTTCCAGTAGCTTCCCATGGGTCAGTGGTTCTTCCCGGGATTTTCCCGCGTTCTTCCTCCATCAGATATACTGGCCACCATGTATAGCCTATCATGTGCTGAAAAATGGCGTTAAACCCAATAAACCAAACCAAACTAATAATCCTATTGTCAGATAAAGCTAGGAAACAAAACAGACTAGCTATTATTGTCTAACCATTAAACAAAACAGAGGTATGCAGTGCATTCATTTTGGCAGATAAACAATGGAAAAATAAAGGCCATTTCAGAACTTGTATTCAGTATTACAAGTGCCAGAGGAAATAACATTATATTTTGGTTTTGCAATCTGCTCCAAACAACTTGGGGCATGTATACTTGCTTGTGTGTGACACCCACAGTGATTCAAAAGAATTATTTCCATAGGAAGTACAGTGTATAAAGACTTTTTTTTTTTTTTAAAAGAAAGTACAGCAATAATAGATTGTAAAGAATTATTCATCTCCTTGGGAAGTATAAGCACCTTTTTTTTATATTTCAACTGGTCACAGACCAAAGAGCCTATGGGATGGCTTGTTGCCCATCATCCATCTGTCCGTTAGCACAAGTTTGTTATCATTACTCCTAAACTACTTGCCATGAAACTTTAAGGTCTAGTTGGTCCACGATGAAAATGATGCTGCTCAGACATCCAATAGTGACCATCTTGAAAATCCCGTTATCACTATTCCAAAAGAACAGATTGTCAAATCAACATTGGGTTTTCACTAAAAGACTTCTTGTGATTTCAAGTTGGTCCTAAATGAAGATTTTGCAGATCTGACATCAGTATGGCCACCATATCAGCTATCTTGAAAATCTTGCTATTGCCACTTCACCTGAACGAAGTCATATCGACATGGGGTTTTCCCCTGAAGATTTCTTATGATGTCTAGTTGGTCTTAAATGAAAATGGAGCCCCGGGTGGCCGAGTGGTCTAAGGCGCTCGCCTTTACAGATCACTGATATCTCACCTCTGTCCATGTGGATTCGAGTTTCCGCTCAGTCAACTTGGGTATGTGAGAAAGCTTGCCAGTAGCTTCCCGTGGATCAATGGTTCTTCCCAGGATTTTCCCAGGTTCTTCCTCCATCAGTTATACTGTCTGCCATGTATAGCATATCATGTGCTGAAAAATTATATTAAACGCACAAAGCCAAAGCCTAAATGAAAATGGTGCCAATCTGACCCCCAATATGGTGGCCATGGCAGCCATCATTAAAATCTCATCACTACTCCTAAATAATGGATGGTCATATCAACATGGTGTTTTCACCAAAAGACTTCTTATGATATCTTGTTGGTCCTGAATGAAAATGGTACCAATTATACTTTTAATATGGACACCACAATGGCTATCTTGAAAATCTATCGTTGCTCCTCCTGAATGGATGGTCATATTGAAATAGGGTTTTCACCAAAAGACTTTTTTTATGTTTAGTTGGTCCTAAATGAAAATGGTGCAGATAATTCATTGAATATGGTTACAATCTTTAAAATCTTGCTATTGCTCAAGAATATCGGAGATGGTTGCGGCACTCGGCAATTAAAAAGAAGAAACAGTCTTATCTTGGATTCCTGTACATTCTTTTCAACCATTATAGCATCAGTCTCTTGAATTGACTTTTGGTACATTTCTTATTCATCACAGATCATATGAAAATGCACTTCATTCCCCAGTGAGACTCTGGTGAGTTTTTTCAGGGTGATGCCCCATTTTTGACTGTTGGATACATATTGTGTGTAACAACTAGTATTTCAGCTGTAGTCCTACTGGTCGTAGACCAAAAGAGCTTTGGGATGGCATGTTGTCCATCGTCTATCTGTTACCACAAGTTTGTTATCACTACTCCTAAACTACTTGGAGGATTGCAATGAAACTTCATTCCAAGGTTTGTTGAGTCCTCAATGAAAATGGGGCCATGTGGACAACCAGTATGGCCACCACAGTGGCCATCTTAAAATCTTATCATTAGTCCTCCAGAATGGATGGTCATATTGACATGGGGTGTTTACTGAAAGACTTCCCACGAAGTCTAGTTGGTTCTAAATGAAAATGGTGCTGATTCAACATCCAATATGTTATGTTATTGCTACTCCTCCTGAATGGAAATTCATTTCGAGATGTGGTTTGCACCAAAAGACTTTTTATGATGTGTAGTTAGACTAAATGAAAATTATACTGATCTGGCCTCAGTATGGCCACCATTATCACTACTCATCCTGGATGGATGGTCATGTTGGCATACGGTTTTCACAAAAAAATATCTAATGATAATGTCTAGTTTATTCTAAAATATGTGGTGCCCTCCAACATTCAATATGGGGGTCATTAAAATCTTGTTATAGCTGCTCTCCTGAATGGATGGTCTTATTGACATGGGGTTTTCACTTTTATAATCTCTAGATACATATGGTGCTGATTTATGGTGGTAGTCTTGAAAATCTTGTTATCACTACTCATGAATGAATGGTTGTATTGACATTGGGTTTTCGTTAAAACACTTATCACTATATGTAGTTGGTCCTAAATGAAAATGATTCCAGTGTGACCTCCTAAAATCTGAAAAATCTCGTAACATATACCTCCTCAAAATTTAGTAATATCTACTTCAACAAAACGGATGGCAATACCAATATTTAAAGAAAACAAAACTTTCTTGAAATAAATAGTTATTCCAGTGTGGATTTAACCTCCAAAATAGCTGCCTTAGTGGTCATCCTGAAGATCATTATACGACTACTTCTCCTGAATGGAAGGTCTTATCAAGATTGGGTTTTTATTTCCTTCTCACTAACAACACTATTATAGCAATATGTAGCTGGTTCTGAATGAAAATGATGTTCATCTTACCTCCAACATGGCACCATTGTGGCCATCTCGAAAATTTTGTTATCACTACTTTTGTATGAATGGTGGCATTGACATGAAATTTTCACTACAACAATAATTGCAGTATTTAATTGGTTCTGACTGAAAATGGTGCAGATCTGACGACCAACATGTCTGCATTTCAGTGGAGGAGTTTTGAAAACTAGAAAGAATTGACTTTGGAGTCAAGTCAGAAGTCATTGGTTGCATTTTGTACTTCAGTGATCTTGTGAACTTTTACATATACCATGATTCCAATGTGACCTAAAACGAAGCAGCCCTGAGTTCAACTCGCATAGCTGAGTAAGGACAACTCACCGAAGTAGGAGCCGGCTAAACCTTCTTCTAGAGTGGCCGAAGTAATGTGAAACTGGTGTTGCGTTTGCCATTAAATCACAGCAAGTTAGCAAGCTCACAAATCTCCAAAAGGTGTGAGTGACAGACTAATGAAAATGAGACTTCCACTGTCTGGAAAGAGACATGCAACTATCATCAGCGCAAATGTACCCACCATGACCAACCCAGATGAGATCAAGGACAAATTTTATGAAGACCTGGAATCTTTTATTGCAGAAGTACCAGAGGCAGACAAGCTCGTCATCCTTGGTGAATTCAATGCTGGAGTTGGCACAGGTCATCAGACATGGCCGGGTGTTGTTGGCAAAAATGGGTTTGACAATGCAACAACAACGGACTCCTACTGAACAAATGCGCCAAACATGACCTCCAAATCACCAACACAGTATTCCGCCTGCCAAACTGCAACAAGACGTCTTGGATGCACCCACGCTCCTAGCACTGGCATTTCATTGACTACGTCATCGTCAGGAGAAGAGACCGGCAGGATGTCCGAGTGACGAAGGCCATGAGAAGTCCAGAATCATGGACTGACCACAGGCTCATAGTCTCCAAGCTCAATATTCGGATTCAGCCTAGCAGACGACCACAAGGCAAAAAAGTGCCCCAAAAGCTTAATGTCGCCAAATTGAAACAGGAGAATGTGAAACAGGCATTTGTCAAAGAACTGTGCAGCCAACTGGATACAATCGATATAAACTCCAAGAATGTCGAGGAAAGCTGGGCATCCTTCAGAGACTGTGTACTCAACTGCATCCAAAACCCTTGGTCCCACCACACGTAAACATCAAGATTGGTTTGATGAGAACGATGCTGCCATACAGAGACTTCTGAATGAGAAACATCAGCTACAGAAGGCCTATTTAGAAGACAGCACTTCATCATGTAAGAAGGCAGCCTTCAACAACATCAAGAGGACTGTCAAATGCAAACTCAAAGAGTTGCGAGACTCGTGGCTGAGCAATAAGGCAGATGAGATTCAGTCCTACGCAGACAGGAATTACATGAAGACTTTCTATGATGCTTTGAAGACAATCTACGGCCCACAGTCATCAGAAACATCTCCAATACTGAGTGCTGACAGCGCCACGCTGCTCACTGACAAAGAAAAGATACTTCAAAGACGGGCAGAACACTTCAACAACATCCTCAATCTACAGTCCTCTATAAGTGAGGATGCAATTGATCGACTGCCCCAAGTGGAAATCAACATATCATTTGCTGATCCTCCAGAGCTGACTGAAACTGTGAAAGCAAAAGACCTGCTGTCAAATGGCAAAGCTACTGGAGCAGATGCTATACCAGCAGAAGTCTACAAAGCCGGAGGCTCGCACATGCCACAGAAATTGACTGAACTCTTTAACCGAATGTGGACTCAGGGAACTATACCCCAGGAGAACAAAGATGCATCCATCGTCCAATTGTACAATCGGAAAGGCAATAGACAATCCTGCGTCAACCATCGGGACATCTCCTTGCTGTAAATAGCCGGCAAAATCATTGCCAGAATTCTACTGAATCGTCTTATGCATCACATCGATCAAGTGCTCCTGCCAGAGAGTCAGTGTGGCTTCAGGAAAGGACGAGGGACCACAGATATGGAGTTTGCAGCTCGTCAACTCCAAGAGAAATGCAATGAACAGAAGTCCAATCTGTTCACGACATTCATTGACCTGACAAAAGCCTTTGACACAGTCAGCCGTGGAGGCCTTTGGAGGATCATGTCAAAATTTGGTTGCCCAGAGAAATTCATTCTGATGGTTCGGCAATTCCATGATGACATGCTTGCTCGTGTTGTGGATGACAGTGAGTCATCTGAACCATTTCCAGTCACTAATGGAGTCAAGCAAGGCCAATGCTTGCCGATGCCTTCTGTGACTATGACATTGGGATCGACATCAGATACCGGACTGACGGCAAGCTGTTCAATCTGAGAAGACTATAGGCGAAGACGAAGTTACAGGTAGTGACTGTTCGAAATCACCTGTTCGCTGACGACTGATTCCTGAATGCCAAATCTGAGTCTGACATGCAACACAGTATTGACAATTTCCCTTCAGCTTGTGACAATTTCGGTCTCACAATCAGTATCAAGAAGATACAGGTGATGCACCAACCTGCACCAGGAAAGTCTTACGCAGAGCCTACCATCGCAATAAATGGCCAAACCCTCGTGGCAGTGCACAAGTTCACCTATCTCGGCAGCACACTGTCACGTGCAGTCCACATCGATGATGAAACCAACGCCAGAATTTCTAAAGCAAGTGTGGCCTTTGGCAGACTACATGCAAATGTGTTGGAGCACAGAGGCTTCAGTCTACAAACAAAACTTAAGGTCTACAAAGCCATTGTGTTGCCGACCCTGCTGTATGCTTGCGAAACCTGGACGGTGTACAAACGCCATGACAACAAGCTGAACCATTTTCGCATGGGCTGTCTGAGGAAACCGATGAGGATAAGATGGCAGGACAGAGTCCCAGACACTGAGGTTCTCACACGGGCAGGCATTCCAAGCATCCACACTCTGCTGATGAAATCACAGTTGAGATGAGCAAGCCACTTCACCAGGATGTCAGAAAAGCGACAACGAAAGAAGATCTTCTACGGAGAGCTGAAGGAGGAAAAGCGATCTCAGGGTTGTCAGAAGAAACGCTTCGAGGATTCCCTCAAGTCCTCATTGAAACACTTCAACATTGACCCTGAGTCTTGGGAAGATCTCACACAGGATATTTCCATCTGGCGGAGTCTCATCCATACTGGAGCTACAGACTTTGAACGGAAGAGAACTGCAGAGGCAGTGCAGAAGCGTGAGCGGCGTTAATGATGTCATGGTCATCTTCGAACTCGAAGGACGAACAACACACATATACAAGTGAATTTTGACCAGACTTTGTACTTTTTTTTTTGCATTCTAGTGAACAAGTTAATAGTCAGGACTCTGACATTGATTTTAAGCTTATGACAACATGTTCAAGGTCAATGACCATGACAAAGAATTTTGTCCTGCACTTAGTTATTTTGTGAACATGGTAACTCAGACATGTAGAAAATGTTTTTGTTACTTAATTTGGTATGTTGGAGTTTCTCAAGAATATCAGATAAGGTTTCAGAACTCAGCAGTTAAAAAGAGTAAACGGTCTTATCTTGGATTCCTGTAAATTCTTTTCGGCCAGAAGAGCGTCAGTCCCTTCGAGGTATTCTCGTTTAAGTTTTACATTTATAGTTATCGTCAATACAATATTTACACCTTTAATTGGCAAGCGGATTTGCTACTATGATTAGTATACCATTACATTTTACTTATATTTAATGGTATTTGACCAGGCTAATTCAATAGATGAAAGTTGCCTTATTGCTTTCACAAATCTATAAGCTTGGTAATTCATCATTTTCTTTCAGAAGCTGCAAGACACCTCCAAAAGTGTTTTCTTTTCCCTTTCTTCACCTTTTCTTCTTCTGTTTGTGCGTACTGAAATGATACAATGTTTAGGTGAACAAAGTTGTATTTGTGAAAGTTCCCTGCATTGAAGTGGAAATCTCCAGCATTGGAAGTTGATTGGTTTTTAATATAACTTTCAGCAAACACACACACACACACAAACCCCTCAAAACCGAACCCTGGGTATACCGTAATCCCCTCAAGATCAAAATTAAATAAATTTGAATTCCGAATTTTTCCTTTTTTAATATCATTTTTTCCAATAAATCGAAACCCCTCTACTCCGAAAACTGAACAAATTTCAATCACAGATTTCAATTTTAGACTGCCCCCCCCCCCCCCAAAAAAAAAAAAAAAACTACTGAGTCTAACTTTAAACTTGGAAATATTTATAATTAGCAAATAATGTAGTGGGGCTTATCGATGATAAAATGCCCCAAGGGTACGCGATTTTAAAACAATGCTTGACACTCGCGCCGACACAGGTTAGGGCCGACAATAGGCTAATCCGAAGTCTTTTCACCAACTTGTAAGATACATTATTAATAACTGCACGCTTGTAGATAAGCCATTTATTAAAGATTATGTTTGTCTGCTTATTATCAAATTGTGATTGATGCCATTCGTTTGCATAAATGATTCATAGAATGTTGTTTGTTTGATGTTTTATAATTAAATACCCAGGCTTTATTAACAAGGCATGAAGCTTAGCTTTGCCGACACAGACCGACAAAACAGTATTCAAAAAGTCAGATTCACTGAATTGATTTTCAAAAGAGAAAGATCATTCCATATATGTATTATGTAGCCATTACTGTTATTTGTCTTCACTCGCATGTCAAGATGTCAAAAAGACCAGTTAAACGTTGTAGGATTGAAGATAAAGTTTGTTTGATCAGAGAGTTTTAATCTGTGCCAACACCTATATTGAAGAAACTTGGAGAAGAATTTGGCATAGGAACATTATGAATTATACGGAATATTTAAACATTGTGGATTATCATTCATAATTCTAATGGACTTGTAGTAAAGTTAAAAAAATATCTCGTTCCTTAAATATTTCTTGCGACGAGGACTGTATTTCTGTGTGGAACAACTGTATTCATTCATGTAATCGGATGTAATTTTAAGAAGCAAAGTATGTTATGCTAAATTTTTATTAAATGTTAAAACTCGCCAAAACAAAACACCTTTCTTAGTTTGTGGACTCTTACAGACACCGAGATGTTCTCTCACAATTACATTTTCTCTCTCTCTCTCTCTCGTCACATAAGCGCTTATAAAAAGACCTATTTTTCACATCTGCGAAACCCTCAGTAAACCGAAAACCTCTCAAAACCGAAAATTAAATTTGGTCCCAAGAGTTTACATTTTTTGATTGCTCTCACTATATATTGATGGGCGTAAAAACTGTCATAAAACGTCCCTGGAATCACGCAATTAAAGTTTACTACACATAATGGCAGAGGGATACGTGAAATCAAAACAGAACGTTGGTTCCTCAGAAGCAGAGCAAAAATTGAAGCATCTTTGAACAAGAGGGTCTATAAGAAACTTGAACATGAACTTCTACTTGTCGTGGGTCGTCTTGGTGGAATACAGTTGTTATTATTTTGAGTTGATGCTAATAAATAATAAATGTTGAATTAGAAACTGAACTAATATATATATATATATATATATATATATATATATATATATATATATATATCATGCCGGGTAAATGGGAGCTAAGTGCCTTTCACAAGGATACACTGAGGCAACCTGGACTGGCCTGGGTTAACAAACCCACGAATTTTGGATTATGAGTCAGCTGATCTTGCAAACTGAGCTACCACGTCGTCTTCCTGCACTGGAAATCCAAATCTTCTGCATTGTACTTTAGACTTGTCACATGTATGCAGTCATGAAAATTTAGGTGTGCATTTATCCTAAGGATTACTACACCACCATATTAAATTAGGTCACTGAACTTTTTATGGTCCATTGCTCATGTTCATTTACATTTCTAGGGTCCAGCATCGAGATGCGGATAGCACCATAATACTTTGCTTCCGTCGATCTGTATGTCTGTCCATTCATTCGAGGTTCTTGTATCCATCATAGTTCTGCAACCATTACACATAATTGGATGATATTTGGTAGGGAAATTGCCTATTGCATGTAGATGTACCTTTTAACGGTTTCGTCTTTTCAGGTCCAATTTTGTCTGTGTTAAAGCCCTTTTTCAGTCAATTTTAAATTTCCACCACAGCAGATCATTGTAACCAGCATAGCTAAGAAACCATTCACCATATTCTGATGCAGTTTGGTGGATATATATTGTCTCGTAGATCTAGATGTGCCTTTTAGCTTCCTTTTGGATAGAATTATGGCCCTTGACAATTTATATCTTCATATGGGATGTTACTTGTAACCAGCATAGCTCCGGAATTATTCAACATAATTATTCTATTGCAATTTGGTATGAACACATGTGCCTTTCATGGGTATAGTCTCGTTAGTGAAGTGATTATCTATTGTTTCTCACTTCTGTTTTTGCACCCAAGATCATCCAGGATTTCAGGAGAATTGTTTTGGCCCGCTTAAAATTTTTGAATTCTTGCATGAGCTTGATTGCCAGCATTGTACATCGTTATTTTGTAGACTTATGGCCCATTATTGTTCAATACCCTTCGTTGTTTTCACGAAGTAATATAACTCTATTTGAGGCCCTAACTTAACAAATTATTGCAAGTGGGTCTGTTTGTAATGCATGCATCTATTATAGTCTGGTTCATAGTGATGTCACTTTCTGGGACACTGTTGCTTGTACAGTCATGAAAATAAATACTTGTATGCATCCTGAAGAGTACTACACCACCATACCAAGTGCAGTCACTATGACCTACTTTTCATCCTTGAGTGATCATGTACACTTTTCATGTTCTGGTGAGTTTCTAAGACACTTTTGCTTGTACACTCATGCAACTTGACGTGTGCATGCATCCTGAGGAGTAATACACCACTATATCAAAGGTAACTCACAGTGACCTACCTTTTACACTTGAGTAATTATCTATATTTTTTATGTTCAGACGAGTTTCTTGGACCCTGTTGCTGATATGAACATACAGCATTAGAAATACAGCATCACTATATCAAATACCTTTCCTGCTTTCAAATGGTCCAAAATGTGTGACAAAATGATGTAGAATAGTCTTATATAAATAACACCACCGCACGGGATAGCTCAGACGTTAGAGTATCCGACTCCTTACCAGTGGGTCACGAGTTCGAACTCCAGGGGCTACGAGGTGTTTCAAGTACTCTTGAGCAAGATACTTTGCCTCAGCTCAGCTTGTTTGAACTGTTGTTTGCGGCAACAAATACATAGCTGATAACAACTAATGGTACTGATTGAAGCCCCCCCCCTTAAATAAAGATTATTATTATTATTATTATTAGTAGTAGTAGTAGTAGTAGTTACTTACCAACATGCATACACAAATTACAATGTTGATGATTTCAAAGAGACGATAGTACGATCACGTGAGCAGTCTAAAATAATTGACAACATTTATTTTGATAGATGATGCAATATTACAAAGATAAAATAAAATAGAAATAAAGAAATGGGGGTGGGGTGGTGGTAGTGGTGTAGAGAAAAAGGCGCTTAAGGGAAAGATTTGCGACCCAAGTGAAAAAAAGAGAGCTGATCATAGATGTGGGTTTTAATTTATTTATTTGTTTTGAGAGACGTGCAAAATTACTATAGAAATGTCTATGGCAAACATGTTCAGCTTTACGGTAAACTTTTTGAATTTATTATCCACTCTATTTGTTTTATGTTCCTTAAATGATAACACACAAATAAATTTATTGTACCGTTCAAGATTAAGTGCATACTCTATAACACTCGTTAATGGTCTCTAACTCAATAAGAACATATTCTCAAAATATAACAGGATATGACACACGTACATAATGTTGGATCCTCCTGAAGTCGTATGCACACTATCAAATTTCACTGAAAGAACCCACTCGGATATGAAGCATAAATAAAGGACCCAGTAGGATATGAAACATAAATAAAGGACCCACTAGGATATAAAGCATAAATAAAGGACCCACTAGGATATGAAGCATAAATAAAGAACCCACTAGGATATGAAGCATAAATAAAGGACCCACTAGGATATGAAGCATAAATAAATGACCCACTAGGATATGAAGCATAAATAAAGGACCCACTAGGATATGAAGGATAAATAAAGGACCCACTAGGATATGAAGCATAAATAAAGGACCCACAAGGATATGAAGCATAAATAAATGACCCACTAGGATATATCCATACTAAATAAAGGACCCACTCGGATATGAAGCATAAATAAAGGACCCACTAGGATATAAAGCATAAATAAAGGACCCACTCGGATATGAAGCATAAATAAAGGACCCACTAGGTAATGAAACAGAAATAAAGATGGCAGTCTCTTGACCAATATGTTGAGTACTTCAACCTTCATGGTCGTTTCACCGAGTTTAAATTATCATTATTTGCCAAAATATAATGTACAAAAATACTGAATAAATAAATCCATAAATTAATGAATATTGTGAATGCTGTAATAGCTTACAAAAGGGCAGTTGCTCTGATATGTTGACCTGGATTTTTCCCCACAAGATTTATATCGTATGATTGTTTCTAAATACATTAATTTTTTTCCATCCATCTATCCACAGTATTTCTTCCATAATAAGACCAGGCGGCCAACATAATAAATTTGTAATAATGTATGGGTGGCTTATTATCAGAGAAAAATATCCGTGATAAATATTTGCCAAAACGTCATTAAAAATGAGGCGGATGGGTGGGCTACTCATCTAATATATTAAACATGTATGTATGTATGTATGTATGTATGTATGTATGTATGTATGTATGTATGTATGTATGTATGTATGTATGTATGTATGTATGTATGTATGTATGTATCAGTAAAACAGTGGTGTCATTGCACATTTTCGAATACCCTCTGTCAAGTCGCCAATTAACCACATTTCCTTCTAAACCTCCTTGTGTAAATAATTGCAACTTAGTAGTTGTCTTGTCCATATATATTAATCATGTGCAAAAGGGTATTATTCTTGGTTCCCTCCCCTAGAACCCCCTAGTATGGGTCAATCAAAGTTCAAATAATAGTTTTATGTACAGCTACATTTTCAAATATTATTCGACACAGCTTTAAATATATAATCATAGCAGGAATACGCATCGTATGTATATTTGATTGGATTACAACCCTTGGGTCAACAGTCTGGAGTTGGAAAGGAGTTGGGTGGAGGAGTGTAGTTATATGTAGTAAAAATGTCGGGGGATTTGCAAAGGCAAGCCATCAAAGTTGCTCTATTTGCATTTGAAATTGGAATAAAAAAAATGTAATTATCTATATCGTAATTTTAAGGACAATGCGGTGGTATGTATACATTTCCTTCAAATAAGTACTGGCATTTTTTTTTTTTACACAGTTGTATGGTATGATATCGGATAAAGAGTTTCGTGGGTTGGGTTGGGTTGGGTTGGTGTTTTACAGCACATAAACACTTTGAAGGTTATATCATGCCTCGGCAAGAAGAATAAAATGCCTAAGGACACAACATTGTAGCCCATCCAGGATGATTTGATGGTAGGGTGTAGGTGGGGGGCACCTAATAAATTTTGTATAGTAAGACTTCCCTGTACCAGACACTGTAAGTAGTTGAGAACTTGGAAGGGCTCGACCATTCATATTTAATTTTTTTAATTATTATTATTGTTTTACATCCCGTATAGGGATACTATATTATTCAAAGTATAGAAAGTAATTTGAGGCTTTGGTCGTCTGAAAATGGCATGATATAGTTGATTGCTTTTTTGACTCGGTGTATGTGTCAATGTTATTTTCCCTGTTTGAAAAACAATCGAGGTTATAACTAATCAAACCTTTCAAAAAGCTTGTCACCTTAGCCACGGCTATGAAGTATCGATTAAACCTCTTCTTCTTTGCTGCACGAGGCACTTTCAAAACACCAAAAAAGAAACAAAAAATAAAATGTGCGATTGTTCTAGACGCTATTCAAGAAAACTTATATTGGGGACCAAGAACTGCTGCTAGGTAATGTACATTCGTTTGAGATTACTTTGTGTATTTTTGGTTTGGTTGAACACTATGTAGCTATCCAAGCATGCCATGTGGTCCTATCGTTTCGGATCGAGCGTAACAGCGTCTGTCTATGTCAAACGTGAAATTGACAAATCCATGAAACACTCGCCACGCATATGTTGAGTATGGTACGTTTTGGTAAGAGCAGGACTCTAAAACCTAAGTTTGATCACAAAAAGTGACATATGCTTATGTATAAAACAACTGCAGAATCTATATGTACGTATATAGGCTGTTACTGCTAAGCGGCTACTACATGGGGACAAACTAGTTACGTATTATTATTACTATTACTGAAAAGAGCTGTAAACGCTATTTGCAGTCTATATTTGTTATTCAACAAAGATAAAGTGGACAAGATATTCGTATGACTAGGAATATTAGCAGCGTTATAATAACATGAAAATAATAATTATGAAAAGTACAAATCACACAGTGATTAGTGATTATTCAACTTTTTTGGGGAAAATTATCATGTTTTGGGTAATATATTGAAAAAGTTTACATTTTCATTTTTAAATTCATTTTTGAATCATACTGAAATGTGATCGGACACTGAATGCCTACCGTTATTTTCAGCCATCACATTGTAATCCTTTGCGAGAGAAACAAAACTACTACGCGCAGCAATGTTTGAACGAGTCCATTAGGAAGGGGTATTACAGTTGTTTACGTAGCGCGCTGTTTCGTGTGCGCTCACCATCATGTATATTCTTTCAATGATGTATGCTCACGCTATTTGACGTAAAAGATCTTACAGTCCAGCGTACACAATTTTATGTGAGTCTGGTAAAGAGTGTCGTACTTCACGCTCTTCATTACTTTAGTCAAAACCGTCAGTGTTCCAATTATTCATATAAGGGTCACATGTCCGTTTCATCCAAGCAAGTTCTTCAGGGTCCCAAATCCATGGTAGAGCTAGTTTTGTGGAATGATAACTCAGGATTTATACTGTACCAATTGGCATTACATATGATATCTCAGGATTTATAATGTACCCATTGGCATTACATATGATAACTCAGGATTTATACTGTACCCATTGGCATTACATATACCCTACATGTATATACCAGTACCCGTGTACAGACAAGAAAACTCTCGTGCTTAGCTGCAAAACAATGAAAAGCAAACTTTGAATTTGTTTTGTAGTTTTCCTTAGAATCGGATACTTTTTATAATAAGATTATTTTCTGAAGTAAAGTATACTTATTATATCATGCTTATTGATTATTTTCATAGCGAGAGGAAGCTACTAGGGACTTTTGAAATTTCCGTCCGTCCGTGCGACCATATTTCCACCTGTCTGTACAAATATTTGCCGTTGCGTCTATTCGTCATCCCTTCTTAGACTACATTGTTATACGGAATCATGGTAACATATTTCCCCACATTCTCATAAAGTACAGAGATCATGCATACGCCAAAAATATTGAAACGCTTAACCAGTGTTCCTCCTTCCATCCCTCTCCCTCTGTCTATTCCATTGGTCATTTGTGTCAACTTGACAGCAATTCAGTTCAGTTCAATTGTTTATTCTCATAAGCATGTACGTGCTCATAGAGTACATGCTACAAATATTGCATGGCTATCAAATGCTATGCGTACAACTTTAAACAGAAACTCAAAAAAGGTAATAAACAAAAGCTGGAAAGGAAAGGATGAACAAATAAAAACAATCTTTATAACAAATCAATGTAAAAATAATCTATCTCTTATTTTAAAAGCTTCATAAAGAAATTTAGCTAGTTAACATATTGTTTTCTTATTACTAGAAATTAACAATTGAATCTTCGTATTCATAGATGGTTTGTTCCAGAAGGACTTGTTAATTAAGTTTACACGTAAGTTAGTATATACTGGACACACTAAAAAGAAACTGATATTCATCTTCAATATCATGGTTGTCACACAGCATACAGTATCTTTTATCATGGTTGTCACACAGCATACAGTATGTTTTATCATGGTTGTCACACAGCATACAGTATCTTTTATCATGGTTGTCACACAGCATATAGTATCTTTTATCATAGTTGTCATACAGCATATAGTATCTTTTATCATGGTTGTCATACAGCATTCAGTATGTTTTATCATGGTTGTCATACAGCATACAGTATCTTTTATCATGGTTGTCACACAGCATACAGTATCTTTTATCATGGTTGTCATACAGCATACAGTATCTTTTATCATGGTTGTCACACAGCATACAGTATCTTTCACTTTTAATGATTATATTGTTTCCCTATCTCTCAGTTTCAATTCTTCAATTTTGAGAGGATACTTGGAGTTTTGCCAAAGCTGATCTATGTTTATGGTTACACAAGAATTTGAAATAATCTTCGAGTTCGAACTCAGTTTTGTAATCTTTTTATAGAGACATTTTATCAGACTTTTGTAATGTATTTTTCCAGTCTGATAGAAAAGCATATGTAATCCTTTGCTCAAAAATTGGAATAAACTTGGAATAATTTACAGAATCAGGAAAGATCCAAACTTCACCGAACCCAAATCTGTTTAAAGTATCTTTTAGGAGTGTAACCTAATTCATGCTATTATTTTATTTACTTTCAATAAATAACTGCTTATATGAAATACCCAATGTAATATTTACAGAACTTTTAATTCTAAACCAATATGTGACTAACATAAATAACCTTAAGTATTTCAGTGGGAATCTTCCAAGTTCACTGTATACACCGGCTTCAGATGTGAATATTTTTACATTTAACAAATATTTTAAAAACCTTCGTTGTACACGTTCAACTGCGTCAGCCAACTGAAAAGACCAATTCAATTGCATAATTCAAAACTGAGACACACACACACACACACACACACACACACACACACACACACCCCCAGATATATATATATATATATATATATATATATATATATATATATATATATATATATATATATATATATATATATATATATATAATATAAAAAATAATTTTCCAACATTCATTATATTTTGATTAACATTGTTTTTCAAATTACAAATATTCATATTCATTGCCTTCAGCGCTTCATCGACCAGCGTTTGTTGAGCTTTGGAGAATTTTCCATTGCTCGAGAATCCAAAGAAATTACAATTTTCAACCACATCAGTATTATTTCCGACAGGTTATATTTCATACTTCGTCTTGTCTTCATGGATCACCTTTTCTAAAGACCATAACTTTAGCTTTATCAAGGCTAATATTTAGATTCTATTTTTTTACAGTAATCGTGCAAATTATCCATGAACTTTTGTAAACCCTCAATGTTTTCTGACGAAAAAAAAATTCGTCAGGAAACAGTAAAAAAAAAAAAAAAAAAAAGCTCTTCTGACTCCATACTCAAAAATGAACTAAGAGTACCCTTTAACCTTTTCTTAAATATTTATTAATAAAAAAAATGGAAAATAAAAATAGCGTTAATAGTTTACACTTTAATTTTGAAACCAAATTGTGTTTAAGATAGTTTGTCATTTTCCTTGCCCCAATTAAAAAACGTTTCATTTAAAATACTGGCAAATAACATGGACAAGCAACTCTGTAGAGTAATACCTCAAAAATTTCCTGAGATTAGAGCTCTTTAAACTAGATAACTCACGTGTTTATTTCTTTTTGTATTTGTCGCTTTACCTTTCTTACACCTTTATTATAAATTTTCTTTTTTCCGACATTAGTAACATGTCCGGTTCACTCGACGTTTTCCGATAGATTGATAATTGATATTTTCCGATAGATTGATAATTGATATTTCCCAATGGATTGATAATTGATATTTTCCGATAGATTAATAATTGATATTTTCTGATAGATTGATAATTGATATTTTCCGATAGATTGATATAATTGATATTTTCCGATAGATTGATAATTGATATTTTCCGATAGATTGATATAATTGATATAAATAAACTTTATTACTATCCCTACATTCCTTACTAAACCATACAGCAAAGTTACTCCAGATCGATTTTAGCCGGTGATAGAAGCACTGACGCGTAAATCTAAACGGTAAATTTTTCATGATTCCTTAGTACAAAGACTAAGTTACGCATGAATGATTGTTGTAAACTACAAATTCTTCACCAACCATAGGGGGAAAATGTCTATGTGTTTATGTTGTTGTTGTTGTGGGTTTAACGCCATTTTTCAGCACATGAAAGGCTATACATGGCGGCCAGTATATTTGGTGGAGGAAGAACCCAGGAAAAACCCGGGAAGAACCACCAACCCACGGGAAGCTACTGGCAAGCTTTCTCACATAGCCACGTTAGCCGAGCCCGAGACTCGAACCCACGCAGACAGAGGTGAGATGTGTGAGTGATCTGTAAATGCGAGCGCCTTTGACCACTCGGCCACCCGGGGCCCCGAAATGTGTTTATATGAAGTGAATCTACTTAGAAAAACTTAATTATTTAATTCAAACATGTTAAGAGCTTTAATTTTTCTCAAATCGAAAATAGAATTTAGAACCCAAGCCGCAAATTATAGCACCTCTCTGTCTCCTTATCTGTCTGTCTGTCTGTCTGTCTCTCTCACACACACACACAGACAGATTCATCCTGAAATAAAACTAGCTATTATCTACAGAGTACGATCAAAATCAAGGTACATTTAGAACATTTTATTCAGCCGATTTGTGGAATTATAATTATATGTGCGTCGTGTGTGTGTGTGTGTGTGTGTGCGTGTGTGTGTGTGGGGGGGGGGTGGAGATTCTTTTAACAGAAGGTGGGAGTTTGACTTCTATTCAGCGTCCAAAATTGCTGCCAGTCCAGCAGCCTGACACCAGCTACCTTCAGAGTGGACCGGTAACTATTTTATCGTTGTATTGAGTAGGTACCATGTATGTGGGATGTTATTGCAGAGAGAGAGAGAGAGAGAGAGAGAGAGAGAGAGAGAGAGAGAGAGAGAGAGAGAGAGAGAGAGAGAGAGAGAGATGAATGTATAAAACTATCCAACTTCATTAATAGTGAAACCTCTTTAACCTTCTTAATGTTTTGATTAAAAGTTTTGTATCAAGATATTTAATTTATTTTCTTATTTCATTTCCATTTACTGTTTTGTAAGGAAAAATAAAGCTGTGGATTCAGTCAATGGTAGCTGGGCTACATTTTTAAAATAAGTCCAGAAGTCTTATCAAATATAACATAGATTTTTGAATCTGTTGTTTAATGTTTAACTGTGTTATTATGTATCATCCTTTAGAATGCAGTATTCTTTTGAAATCAGTATGAGAGAGAGAGAGAGAGAGAGAGAGAGAGAGAGAGAGAGAGAGAGAGAGAGAGAGAGAGAGACGCATACACTATGTATCATTTATGAATATGGTGTAAATATATTTGTTCTTCTGTATACCTCACCAATGGTCATTTATTTCCTTAACTTTTTTCAAGCCATGACCATATTTCAATTCAGTATCATTTACTACCTTATATACCCATCGATGACACGTGACAGCGTTGAGTAAATGCGGAGAGATCACACATGAGATAGAATTATTAAAACGGAAATAAAAAAATAAAAAAAACCAACGTGATAACAACACTCCAAACACGTCATCACACACTCAACACCATATTAGCCCGATGTTTATGCGGTCAATAGCTTTGCACATGCCGGTTTACTTTTTCATGAAGTGTCTTTGTATGTTTGTATTGAATGTCTGCTTGTATGAATGAATTGATGGATGTACGATGGAGCTCATGGACACATAGGCTCATTTAGGTGCAATATATACATATACATAATATTTATACATGTCCAGATGTACGTACGTACGTACGTACATACGTACGTACGTACGTATGTATGTATGTATGTATGTATGTATGTATGTATGTATGTATGTATGTATGTATGTATGTATGTATGTATGTATGTATGTATGTATGTATGTATGTATGTATGTATGTATGATTTAATAATGAAAGAAAGTATCATGTGATTATTCTAACACACCGGCGAATGTAACGCAACGCGAACAGCAAAATCCGCTATAAGCTAGTCTGTACACGGATAACTGGACAGATCCAGTATGTATCTATGTAACCGTTACTCTAATTGGACACGTACACAAAAACTCAAAGCTACTGCACCGACCACATAATCGGCTGGAGGGTGGAATGTTTGTCCCCCCCCCCTCCCCCCTTTGTGTAGGAAATGAAGGTTATTAAAATGAGCTCGTACGTCCGTCCCTCACACTTTCCACACAGTGCAAACGCCTTTATTTATTAATATATTTCATACGCAGGTTTACATTGCTTGTCAGAGGTTGATTATCAGTGTTCTATAGTTCCTGATTGTCAGACTCAATAACTGTTGTTTCCACACAATAACTTCCTTACATATTATTTTATTTCAACCAAATGAGTTATGGCCCTTGATATTTATAACACATTGGCTTCAAAATCCTATCTTTTTTTACAACCATTATGTCTTGGAAGCATCTGAGGCAAAACAAATGTAAAATGTTCGTGTTAGCCAGAGTAGCAAAGCCAAGACCATCCAAACTGCACCCCATCCCCGCCTTCTCAATTTAAAATGGTCGATATCAATCAAAAAACATTTAGAGAAAGTATTTATAGTACAGAAAATAACCAAGAATAGCATTTTAAATTTATTGATAGATTTCATAACATGCTGTATTCACAATTTTCAAAAACACAGAAATGACCATTAAGTCAAGAACAAGAGTCACACCATGGGACTGAGGCTGAACTGGTTACTACTTAACCACTACACTGTAGGTCTTTCATGATATTGAAGCAACATTTGGAACATTTAATTTGGCCTGTACAGTATGGCTGGTCCGGTGATTTGGATTGGGTTGGGTCGGGGAACAATATCTTATAAGATGAATACAATTTTACTCTACCGTAGAAAATATTGTATTAATCAACGTAATGAATTGTGTTTGTCTTCCAAAATAAATAGTAGAGAGAGAGAGAGAGAGAGAGAGAGAGAGAGAGAGAGAGAGAGAGAGAGAGAGAGAGAGAGAGACTTTTCTCAGGATGCCATAATATTATGTTCCAGATAGGAATTGAGTTAGGGTAACTAAAATACACGTATAGATGATAGAAAAACTTGTCCTACTTATTGACCTCTCCTCCATATCCAGGGATGTAATCCAAAGGCAGGAGTGGTATAGAGATACAATGTTATCATAATAAAATATAATAAAAATAAATAGACAGATATGTTATCATAATAAAATATAATAAAAATAAATAGACAGATATGTTATCATAATAAAATATAATAAAAATAAATAGACAGATATGTTATCATAATAAAATATAATAAAAATAAATAGACAGATATTTTATCATAATGCAATTCAGCTAGGAGGTAAATCGGTCAAAGTACTGGTGAATAACAAGTACCCCCCCCCACCACCACCACCACCACTACCACCACCACCAAAAAAAAAAAGAAATAAAAAGAGAGAGAAGAGAATTTATCCAAATTGACAGTCTACAGATAGACAGACTGATCAAAAGAAAAATATAGCATTGATCCCCCTTCTTTTTTTTTGGGGGGGGGGGGGGTGAGGTGGAGGTGGGGGTTATAGATATTTGTTCGATATTAAAAATGCAATTCATATAGGTTAAATCTCCAAAACTCGTTATCACAAGAAGATACATAAAGTTCATAACATTCCGCCATGCGAATATAACTCCTTCAATGTTCGTATTTCCATTAGTTTTATTGCAGAATAAAATGATCTACAGTTACAGCTGGATACGGATGCCTCCGCCCCCCCCCCCCCTTTCCATTGCTTCAATGAATTGTGCAAAGATAAAAGAGCAACAACAATGGACAAAGGTATTCATATATGCATGAACATGATACAGAACACCTAAATGGATACACAAGAATTGGATATAACTCTAGAAAATCATCAGTGCGTAGCGGCAGATGTTCTGTTGATGTCAGCAATGACTGCCAAGTTTCATGGCAATTCATCAAAAGCTGTTGTATTAGTTGCACACACAGGAATGACCATATGGTATATACATTTAACACGAAAAAGGGGTCATAACTCTGATATATGCATCATAAGATGACGACAGAACGATATTCCTATCTTGGTCTCGTTCCATAATGTCTGCTAAATCTCCGGGTAATTCATCAAACGCTATGGGACTAATTGCATACTCAAAACTTATATATAGTACCTACCTTTAACACCAAAGAGGGTCATAACTCCGGTAGAACGCGTCAGAGAGCGAGGTCAGAACAATATGCGGGTGTTGACCCCATGCTCTAATGTCGGTCAAATGTCAGGGCAATTCATGAAAAACTTTGGGACTAGTTGCACACACAAGAATTATCATATACAGTATTTACCGTTAGCAAAATAAAGGGGCATAACTCGGTATGAATTTGCCATAGAACACGATGACAGACGTATCTGTTAAATCAATAGCAAATGAACTATTTGTTTTTAAATTAACTGGTTATTTTGTTGTTGCAATTATTCTTTGAAATTTTTCTGGCAGGTTAGAGTTATTTATTTTAATCATGTAAAAGCAGTTACGGATACATAACTGAGCTAACATGGCTTCATAATAAAGTATCAATAAACTAATTGCTCTTGTAAAATTCACAAGTCCAATTGACACCGCAATCAGGCTAATACGAAAGACTTCATACCTTTAAAGGTACCGTAACAAAGCCGCTTATGAGGTAAACAATTTCTGTCGACTTTCAGAGTAATAAACTCATTGAATATAAAGTATACTTGTCTGCTTCAGTAAAATAAGGATTACGCTTGCAGGGAATAGTTAAATGAAATTATATCACAATTTCCACTAATACTTGACCAATTTCTCTGTACCTGATCTGTTAAGTTGATTCAGTTCCACGAATTTAATATGACCATGTGTCTGCAAATGTCTTTCTGAAGTGTAATGTTCCTCGAATTGTTATCTTCTTCTTCCTTTTACATACGAATACCAGATTTTCTTAAGACCTCTTGGTGACCTTCTTTGAGGACACTTGCAACTTCCTCGTGAATTATAATATCTCTAAGTTTCGTCTTCGCCTGAACTTTTCTTGCACAGTCAAGTTTCAAGTGAGAGTAAGCTGCTTGAAGTTGCTTAGATAACTTGTAATCCCCATTTTTGTCCCTGTATCTACTGTAACAATAATGCCTCAATATCACATCAAAAACGGCCTTGTTTCGTAATTGGCCTTAATCATTTCCACATCCGTAACGCTTTTCAAATTTAGAACCATTGAAAATAAAATAACTTGGAAAGGTTGAATAACAGACTGCACATGAAGAGATTTCAGCTTGTTTGGAGGATGGTGTTTACCTCCCTTGCGAACAAAAATCGATACCCTTTCATCAGTAATAACCATGGGCGTCCGCAGGAGGGGGGAGGACAGTGTAGTATATATATATATATATATATATATATATATATATATATATATATATATATATATATATATATATATATATATATATATATATATATAAAGCCTGCAACAAAATATAAACAAACCCCCACAATATTAAATCACCCAAATCTGACTGTGGGAGGTTGCCTCTCCCCTTGACCTTACTGGCATCACTTTGAAGACACATGCAACATCTTCTCGCGCACCTTCCAAAAGGGACACGTAGCATTGACCGACAGTTGTCATTTTCGAATTACCCACTTCAACAGGTTGGAGTTTGGCACACCAGCCAGTAAAGGCAAACATTTATATTTTCAAATGAAGCCTGACTTTGTCTAAATACTGTAGTTTTTCCCTTGAAATGGGAAATTTGTTAATCTACTGCTTTAGTGTTAAACAACCAATCTTATTTACCAACGGGTCAGTCGTCCGGTGCCACAGCTTGAATGAGCTTAAAATATATATCATCATCATTTTTATTTCCTTCCGTAGAAGATTGCATGATATAATAATTAAGTACAATAAATCATCTGAATACAATAATTAAACTTTCATAAAAAATGAATATGTACCAAAATAAAGAAATGAATACAAACAAACACTGGTAAAAAAAAATGTAGACAAACTGTGAATCCGGGTCTCCTGTGCAGAAAGTCATTATTAGGCCGTAGAAGCAACATCAATTATTTCGTGCATACAACAATGTCAAGAGATATAAAGTGCGACTATCATAACACTGTTCGTCTATGGTATAAAATAGAATATTAGACTCAAAATCCTTACAGCATCATTAAATTGTTCATCAGCTCCATAAGTTGCAAGTTTCAGTACCTTATTTGCAGAAGATAGCTGCACACTGCAGGACAAAGTATGCTGCATACAGGACGAATAACTTGGAGTTTTATTTGTCGATTACACCGGCTGGTAACCTTTTATGTAGAAGATATAGCACTTGCAGCTCATCTTCTGCATTAAATAATGTAATATGCAGGCTCAGTGGAAATTTATCAGTCAGGAAATCCCAGAAAGAGTTTCTGAAATTCGACATATAAGGACATGCAACACAACAATGAAGTATCAAGCCTGTATAAACATTCCCACATCGAATACACATATCGAGCTGTGCTTGAGAAACAGCAGCCCATAGTTTAGCTATATACGTAAATACCTTACTGTGCTGTCTGGTTTTAGCCGACTGCCATACTGAGGCAGGTCGCAAGGATTCATGTATCGAAGAGAATCTGTCAAAATCTGCTTCATTAGACATACGAACTCTCCAGAGGCCATTTTCAAAACCAGTAATTTTCGACCTTACAATTTCTTTCCAATTTTGTTTATCTGGAATTCTTGAATGCTGCAAATAATCAGTTAGATACTCAAGCAAGTCAAACTTCTTTAACGTATCATATAGATTTGAAATTAACCCGTAGCTTGACATGCATTCGCTCAAAATGAAGTGAAATAACGCAACGTTAAACACATGTTTAGTATGTACGTTATTAAGCATTAAACACAATCTGTGTAAAAACATCAATTTTCTTCTATCAATTTCTGACTGCGCTGATGTCCATCCTATGGTTCCCAGAGCGATGTCTGATCTTGTATGTGTTGGGAAGCCTTATAAATGTTTGGCAAAACACCTCAGAGTTCTATCCAATGAAGAGAGGTCACTTTTTGAAATATTACACCATAATTCACTGCCATAAAACATTGAAGGAAAAATTACCTTTTTGATCACATTTGCAGCAACCAAAGGATTTAAACCATTCGGTTTAATGCCAATACCAAACAGACCGTGAAAAGAATTTTTCCCTTTCTTGCATGCATCGAGTATTGCGTCATGTGACGTCAGCTTTGAGTTAATCCGGTGTCCCAGGTGTGTTGCAGAATCAGTAACCGGCAAACATGACGGCCCAAGATACCATTTCAGATTGACATAATTCTTGTATTGCGGACCGAAAATAATATTGTAGGACATTTAGGATTATTTAGGAATTTCCAAACTGTAAGTTATTTTTAATTCTTTCACTTTGTTTGTTTGTAATGTTTTATATTTTAGGAAATTAAATTTATATTTTAGAAATTGTGAAAGCTTGTTTGAGTCGTTCTTTCTTTTGTTACGTTTTCTAAGCCCTAGACGTAACATGCTGCAATAGTTTATGTTTAGTTATGCATGCTACATCAACATCATATTTATCCAGCATTGCACTAAGCCTAAGAGCAGAGGACATAATTCCTGTAACATTCCAGATCAATATATAAAGATTCATATTAACTTGCAATATAGGCATCTTAATACTTATGCCAAATTTAACAAACATAAATATTGGCGTAGAAAGAAACACACACACACACACACCCAAGAGGAAGGCGTTTTATATACCATATTTAGTGAACTGTATCAAAGGTTGATTTCGTATCGTAAGAGCTAGTAATTAAAAGCACCTTTCCAAAGGACACACCTAGGCAGCCGACCCAGGCTGGCCTGTTGGACGGGTATCGAAACGGCGAAGATTATAATAATAATGATATACTTCCTTATTGTGTGTGTATATATATATATATATATATATATATATATATATATATATATATATATATATATATATATATATATATATATATATATATATATAATGCTACATATATTATGTAATTTGAGCCAGTGACCCACATTACCTCAGTAAAATTAGCATTTCTTCTGCTTCTTTAGTTCATTTTCTCTACTCGGTACTCGCTTTTCAATTCGAGACTCGCTTTTTTCAACCCGATACTCGCTTTTCTCTACTCGATACTCGCATTTTTCAACTCGATAATCAATTTTCTCTACTAGATACTCGCTTTTCTCTACTAGATACTCGCTTTTCTCTACTAGATACTAGCTTTTCTGAACTCAATACTCGTTTTCTCTACTCGATACTCGCCTTTTCAACTCGATACTCGCTTTCCTCTGCTCAATACTCGCCTTTTTCTACTCGATACTCGCTTTTCTCTACTCGATACTCTCTTTTTTCTACTCGCTACTTGAAAAAAAGAAACCCTCTTATCAGATAAATGACTTTGATTTCCTCTACTCGATACTCCAATTTTTAACTCGATACTCAATTTATTCAACTCGATTTTCACTTTTTAACTCGATACTAACTTTTCTCTACTCAATAATCCATTTTTTAAACTTGATACTAGCTTTTTCCAACTAGATACTCACTTTTAACCCGATACTCGATTTTTAAATAGATACTCGCTTTTTTCAACTCGATAATCACTTTTCTTTACTCGACACTTATTTTTTTATTGACTCGATAATCGCTACTATCAGAAAAGAAACCCTTTATACATATACACAGCATTATTGCTGGTGGTCTTACTTGCACGTGCTAGACAAGCAAAAGCTACTAAAATTGAACGAAAATATGTAAAATGAAAGTCAATGTGATAATAGTTTTCAATTAGTTAGAAACTATGTTCTTTTTTTCCTGATGTACAACAGTCGGGCAAGTTTTCTAATCTCGCGGTCTTCTCATTTCTCCACCTTGACACCGAACACATTTTAATTCGAAATGGTCAACAACAAAAAAAAAAAAAAAAAAAAAAGGAAACAAACAAGACCATGATTTTTATGAGCGCTACTTAGTCATAAAGTATCAATGCTGCTGTACTCTTTTCTGTACCTCAAAGGATATGGAGACACGGTCATTAAATTAAACAGTATTTGCGAATAACAAATATTTGTTTATGAATAATAATAATGAATTCACGAAAAGTTTGGAAATTGTAGCATTATCTACTGCAAACATAAACAAGAAAGGTGGTGACATTTTCATACACTCATAACTTTGAGTTAAAACTGCCTGTGACGTCATAGGAAGACAATTTCTTTCAATCTAAAATAAGTTTTTCTTCATATTCAATTAAAATGACATCATCCTACTTGCGATAATTAAACAATATATGCGAAAGAAATGGTAGAATTTTATTGGTATTTTCATTAGTCTCGTTCACGTCTATGGTTTTTCGCTCATCATTTATAGCGTATCACTCATCGTTTATAGTGTGTCACTCATCGTTTATGGATGTCCGTTTAACGCTTATGGTTTATTGCTAATCGTTTATTGTGTATGGTTTTGCATTTGCTCTCTGTAACGTTTTACACAGAGCGCTTATTGTTCGTTCTGCATTCTTTTCGCGTTCGTTCATAGTTGTTTGTTAACCATTAGTTTACCGTTCGTTTTCTGCTTGCTGATCACTCCATTTGCATTTCAAAGGGGTACATACATGTTTCAGGGCTGCAGTGCGTTTTTTGTTTTTCTTTCAGCTTTGGTGTCAAGTGTTTGTTTTGTTGATGTAAGACGTTTCTCCCCTGACGAAGAGCTTGATTCGCTCCAAACATTGGGAAACTGCGTTGTAACTGTGCCTTTATAAATCTGTGTGCTGTATATATATATATATATATATATATATATATATATATATATATATATATATATATATATATATATATATATATATATATATATATATATATATATATATATATATATTGGGACACTTTGCGTAGCTAAATGTTTATTGGGGAAGTTATACATTTCTTTGATCATTTTCTGCTACTATTATTTTTTTTGTAAAGTAAATATGGAGAAAATTGATTGTGTGTGTTTGTGTATGCATATGTGGATGTGTTCAGATTCATGTTGTGCGTTGTGTGTCATATAATATTTCAAATATATTTAGTTACATAGAGAATTCAGTGGGGGGGGGTGTCATACTAATCTATGCTCTCAGAAACAATACAATGCTTTCAGTGATTTAAGTACTCGAAATTTAGTGCATGAATACCACAGAAAGTACTTTTGCTACTAAATTCAGTAGTACTTGACCGTTGTTGACGGACAGATGAACATGAACCAGATTATTTTTATTTCTGCTTTTTTTCTTCTGTTGTTGTTGTTGTTGTTTTTTTTTTTTTGTCTTTTTCGTAGTTTACGGACAGAAGAATAAATATCTAGACTTGATATTGCAGTTGGACAGTCCGCTTATTTTCCTGTATTACTTATTTATTCATGTTTATATATTTATGTTGCAACACATTGAACGAGATTAAAAAATATAGAGCAAAACACAACATATGTAAAATGCGTGTTTAGTTTTCTTAAATAAGAAAAAAGAATCTACTCTTTTAAACATATTGCCTCAAAAAGGGAAACTTCAATCAAATTACTTTTGCTAACAGATCCGATCTAAAGGTTTCGCCTTAAAATTTCAACTTTAAATGTCTTTATCACAGGAATAAATATCAGTTGTTGGCATTGAGTTTAATGCTAAGGAGTGTTATATAGAAAGAAAAAGATAATTGATAGACAGTGAAAGGTTGATTTTGTGTTTTTAATCACATCTGTAATCACAACTTCTACACAGTTTTATACTCAGATGCAATACTAGCCTTTTCATCTGGCATCTTTTAATCTCCAGTTCTGGTCTGGATTGGGAATATTGTACACATCTGCTGAACTGACCTTGCTGGAATCATTAAATAATTTAAAGGCTAGACCAGGAAAATTTAAGTTCAGGGCTGATTTAACCTGTGTTTAACCCTTGGTTTAGCAAAACACCAAGACCTCTACTGCCACAGATGATCCCTTTGCTATGGAGATGTGAGTTTAAGTCTGTACTTTGTTACTTAGATTGGTAGTCTGCAGTCTGATTTTAAAATTTCCTAGTCCCCCCCCCCCTCTCGCTTTGAAAAGTTCAAAGAGTGTTATGTAGGTTTTGAATTACTTCTGGTTTATATATATATATATACATATATATATATATATATATATGTATATATATATATATATATATATACATATATATATATATATATATATATATATTATAGACATTTGCAAATTCATTTTAATTAAACCTTTCCTTACAAAATATCATATTTAGTAATAGTAACAACTATCTCCAAACTATATACAAAATAATTCTATAGCTTTTCAATTAAGTGCCATACTATATGGTTGGTTACAATTCAATTAAGTGCGATACTATATGCTTGGTTGCAATTCAATTAAGTGCGATACTATATGCTTGGTTACAATTCAATTAAGTGCGATACTATACGTTTGGTTACAATTGCCATTAAGGAAAATTACCAATAGTTTCTTAAGAAACGTCTATCACACCAGAAGAACGAGTTTTCGTGTCAATATTGAGCATATTATGTTTCAAAAGGTAAACTATATTCAGTAATTACAAGGCAAATGCTATTTATAACATTTTGTGATACAGTCCGTCTGTCCGTATGAACATGGCCATATGTATATAGATGATGCCAATGGGGATTGGAGCTCTTGTGATTTTATATATACTTCAATTAACACCTAAATTGTATATCTCGTATGCTTGATCAATTACCCAAGTGTCAACATATATCACACTGGGACCCCTGCGTGACGACATAGGATCAACTTAGTCCCAGGGTCATAACAAAAGCTATTTAGATCCCACTCTATAACCATATGTACAGTAGGAGGGTTTCGTTTTTCGCTCTACTGGTCATAAACCAGAAGAAATTATGGGATGCCAGTTGTTTATCATCCATCCGTCCGTTAGCATAAGTTTGTTATCGCTACTCCTCCTCAACTACTCTGAGGATTGTGTTATGTATGATGTTTATATAATATTATATATATTTTAGGAAATTATAAATGTTTCTTCACTTTAATATTTGCTTAAATCTTTATGTTTATTAGGAAAAACATGTATAACTAGTGTCCTTGAATTAGGTTGTTTTGATCAATATGTTTTCTCAATTTGAAGGTCAAGGTTGATTTTTGTTTACAAGTAAAAACTCCATTAAGATGACTCATGTTCTAGAACATTCTGTCATGTGACCAATCTTTATATATGCCATGTTTGGTGGACATTTATTCAGTTTTGACATTACCATCAGTCTTGTAAAGAGCTATTACAGTTGTGAAAATTCATTACAAATTCTAAGAGAGGAATTATTTTAAATATTCATTGGATTATAACAGTGCTCATAAACTTTTGGATTTTGGATTTTTAATTGACAATTTTGGATTTTATGTGAACTTATTCAGAGATTTTGGAATACTTCATTTGGACTTCAGCACATCAAGATTTCTAGTACATCAGGACTTTGGAGACCATTGGCACATAATAACATTCAAGGACACATTCCATATTTAGGACTTGTGATTAGAACAATCATTCTTATTGGATTATTAGGATTTCAAAACACATTACTGTAAGTGACTTTTTGATTTTTCAATTTAATTATCTAGTAATAAATTGCTTGTTGATTTTTACTTGATTTGTTGGTTTCACTTTCTTTCTGTTACATTTTTCTTAGACCATAGAGCTGTAACAGAAATTGGGGGCTCGTCATCTGGGATTGAATTTCTTTAAAGCATATTAGAGATATTACATTTATCTTTGAAATTCATATTGATTTTGTCTTGGAATTTTTTTTTTGTCTTTGGCAAAGATTTTTAATAGAGAAATTTTTTTTTGTGTGAAACCAACAAGCATTTACAATGGCATCTAATGTTCAGAATTTCATTTCAAAACCTATCCAGGAGGGGATAGAGTGCATGAGAAAGTTAATTGAAGAGTTCAAGAGGTGCATCGATAGTGATGTTAAAACCTATCTTGACGAGCAGAATGTGGAAACTTTGGAAAATGCTGCTCGTATGGCTGATGATTATTCCTTGACTCACAAAATTTCATTTGGTAATAAATCGTCCTCTCAGCAGTTTTCTGGTAAAAAACCATTTCAATCTCATTTGAGTACTTCCAAATTTCACAACAGCACAACTGTTAGGAATCAAACATCTGATAAGACTGATCAGAAATCCTTATCTCTTCCTACGTGCACTTATTGTAAAAAGAAAGGGCACGTTATTTCTGATTGCTTCAAGTTGAAAAATAAGCAACAGAGAAAAGACAGAGCTTTTCCAAATACTTTTATTTCTACGAGGTCAAGGTCACGGTCTTGTATTGAAAGCAATACATTTGTTGGGTCAAACAAACCCCAGTCTGATTCTATTTTGGAGGCTTATGAACCATTCATGTCAGAAGGTTCTATATCACTTATTGGTGATTCTGCCAAACCTATCCCAATTAAAATATTAAGGGACACTGGAGCTTCTCAGAGTCTTTTATTATCAGGTACTTTGCCTTTGTCTGAGGAGTCTTCTTCAAGTGAAAGTGTTCTTGTTCAGGGAGTAGAGTGCGGCTTTGTAAATGTTCCTCTCCATTGTGTAAATTTGGCATCAGACTTAGTTTCTGGACCTGTGACTGTTGGGGCAGTGACTTCTTTACCCATAGAGGGTGTTCATTTATTACTAGGCAATGACCTAGCTGGAGATAAGGTTGTGGTTAATCCACTTGTAACTGACAAGCCTTGTTTGGATCAGAAAGTTGATCCTGTCGAAACTGAAATCCCTGATTTGTACCCTGCTTGTGCAGTTACTAAAGCTATGGCAAAAAGAGCTCTTGAGATTGATGTTGATCAGGATATTATTCCTTTAGCTGACACATGTATTGGTCAGTCTTTTGATGAGGTCACTTTTTCCTCAGGTATTGATCAATCAAATGGTATTGATCACAGTGATCCTCTTTTGGCAACTCATTCTCTTTGTTCTAATCAGGATGACAAACGACAATCCCTTGTCGTTGAACAGGAGCAAGATCCCGAGATATCGTGTTTGTTTCAGAGGGCTATTAGTGAAACTGAAGCCACACAAGTTCCAGTGTCTTACTGTGTGAAAAATGGGGTCCTTATGAGGAAATGGAGACCACCTGATGTACCCGCTGGTGACGAGTGGTCAGTGAGCTATCAAATTGTTGTTCCTAAGTCACATCGACAGGAAATTCTTAATTTAGCCCATGAAACTCCTTTGGCTGGTCATTTAGGAGTCCGTAAGACTTATCGCAAGATCTTGAATCATTTTTATTGGCCGAAACTCAAAAAGTGATGTTTCTAAATACTGCAGATCTTGTCACACTTGTCAAATGGTAGGAAAACCCAATCAGAAGATACCTAAGGCTCATCTGCAACCTATTCCTGCATTTGATGAACCATTTAGTAGAATAATGGTAGACTGTGTTGGTCCTTTACCCAAAACCAAGTTAGGCAACCAATACTTGTTGACCATCATGTGTACATCTACAAGATTTCCAGAGGCAATTCCTCTGAGAAATATAAAAACTAAAACTATTGTGAAAGCTTTGCTGAAGTTTTTTACACTTGTTGGCCTTCCCAAATCTGTCCAGTCGGATCAAGGGTCAAATTTTATGTCTGGAATTTTCCAGCAAGTTATGCATGAATTAGGCATCCAGCAGTTTAAATCTTCTGCCTATCACCCTGAAAGTCAAGGTGCTTTGGAAAGATTTCATCAAACTTTGAAGAATATGATTCGATCATATTGCTTTGATACAGAAAAGGATTGGGATGAGGGTGTTCATTTGTTGTTGTTTGCTGTTAGGGAATCAGTTCAAGAGTCGTTGGGTTTTAGTCCCTTTGAACTAGTTTTTGGTCATACTGTCCGTGGACCATTGAAATTATTGAAAGAGAAACTTCTTTCAAATGAAGATTCAAAGATTAATCTTCTTGATTATGTCTCTGATTTAAAATACAAGTTGTCAAAGGCCTGTGAAGTAGCAAGAACTAATCTTCACACTACTCAGTCAAAAATGAAATTAAGGTATGACAGAAATACACGGGAAAGGAGTTTTAAACCTGGTGACAAAGTTCTGGCTCTCTTTCCCATACCTCAGAATCCTCTTCAGGCTAAATTTTATGGTCCTTATACAGTTGAAAAGAAAGTAAATGACTTAAATTATATCATTAACACTCCTGGGAGACGGAAACAGAAACAACTTTGTCATATAAATATGTTAAAGGAATATTTTGACAGAGATAGCTCAGCTAATTATTCTGTTAATTTAGTTGTACCTGTCCCACACAGTGAAGATATCAACGATGGAGTACGATCAGACTATAGTGACTCTGGTATAACCAATCTTCGGAATTTAGAAATATTGAACAACCTAGACCAGAAACTTTCACATCTACAACAACAGGAAAGAAATGAACTAAAACAGCTATTACATGACTATGAGCACTTGTTTCCTGATGTTCCAACACGAACAAGTAAAATTTATCATGACGTTGACATTGTAGATTCTGCGCCTGTGAAACAACATCCTTATAGGATGAATCCTCTCAAACAGAACTATCTGAAGAAAGAAATTCAGTATCTACTGGAGAATGATTTCATAGAACCAAGTAAAAGTAACTGGAGTTCACCATGTATTCTTGTTCCCAAGCCAGATAATACATTCCGTATGTGTACTGACTATAGAAAAGTCAACAGTGTCACCAAAACTGATTCATTTCCAATCCCAAGAATGGACGATTGCATTGATAAAATTGGAAATGCGTAATATGTCACCAAGTTTGACCTTTTAAAAGGATTCTGGCAAATTCCACTGACGGAAAGGGCAAAATTAATTTCAACATTTGTAACTCCAGATGGACTTTATCAATATAAAGTCATGCCGTTTGGAATGAAAAATTCACCTGCAACGTTTCAACGTCTGATGAACATGATAACATTTGGTCTTGATAATTGTGACGCTTATATCGATTACGTCATTATCTACAACAACACATGGGAAGATCATTTCGAAACCATTCGAAAATTCTTTGATCGACTCAGCGATGCGAATCTGACAATTAATTTGAGCAAAAGTGAGTTTTGCCATGCTTGTGTCACATTTTTAGGACATATTGTGGGACAAGGTCAAGTTAAACCTATAGAAGCTAAGGTCAAAGCTATCTCTGAATTTCAAGTTCCAATTTGTAAAAAGCAACTGATGCGATTTCTAGGTATGGCTGGATATTATCGGAAATTTTGTTCCAATTTTTCCAAAATTGCTGAACCTTTGACAAGTTTATTGAGTAAGAAAGCCAAATTTTATTGGTCTGACAAGTGTCAGGAATCTTTTGACAAGTTAAAGGCCATGCTTAAGAATGCACCAGTTCTTTCTGCACCAAATTTTAGCCAATCATTTAAATTATCTGTTGATGCAAGTGATGTAGGGGTTGGTGGAGTATTGATTCAGGAAGACAAAAGTGGTGTGGATCACCCTGTGTTATTTTTCTAAAAAACTAAACAAGCACCAGAAAAATTATTCCACAATTGAGAAGGAATGTTTGGCTTTGATATTGGCTTTACAGCATTTTGAAGTGTATGTTACCTCAGCTCTTTCTCCAATTATTGTGTACAGTGATCACAATCCCCTTACTTTCATCAACAAAATGAAAGATAACAATCGGAGATTGTTGAGATGGAGTTTGATATTGCAGGAATATAACATTGACATCAAACACATCAGGGGAAAAGACAATGTGATTGCAGATGCACTCTCACGTGCCTAGAAATGTAATATTGCTTGATGTAATTAAGTCCAGTATCATAAAACATGTTCTTATGTAATTTTGGTTATTATAGTATTAGATGTATATTCAAAAGAAAGCTTTATTATATAAATCTTTCTTTTTCTTTATGAGGGGAGGTGTTATGTATGATGTTTCTATAATATTATATATATTTTAGGAAATTATAAATGTTTCTTCACTTTACTATTTGCTTAAATCTTTATGTTTATTAGGAAAAACATGTATAACTAGTGTCCTTGAATTAGGTTGTTTTGATCAATATGTTTTCTCAATTTGAAGGTCAAGGTTGAATTTTGTCTACAAGTAAAATTCCATTAAGATGACTCATGTTCTAGAACATTCTGTCATGTGACCAATCTTTATATATGCCATGTTTGGTGGACATTTATTCAGTTTTGACATTACCATCAGTCTTGTAAAGAGCTATTACAGTTGTGAAAATTCATTCCAAATTCTAAGAGAGGAATTATTTTAAATATTCATTGGATTATAACAGTGCTCATAAACTTTTGGATTTTGGATTTTTAATTGACAATTTTGGAATTTATGTGAACTTATTCAGAGATTTTGGAATACTTCATTTGGACTTCAGCACATCAAGATTTCTAGTACATCAGGACTTTGGAGACCATTGGCACATAATAACATTCAAGGACACATTCTATATTTAGGACTTGTGATTAGGATTTCAAAACACATTACTGTAAGTGACTTTTTGATTTTTCATTTTAATTATCTAGTAATAAATTGCTTGTTGATTTTTACTTGATTTGTTGGTTTCACTTTCTTTCTGTTACATTTTTCTTAGACCATAGAGTCGTAACAATTGCCACATTTATCCCATGGTCTAGTTAGTCCGAAATGATGCCGCTCGGACATACAATATGACTGCGACAAAGGCTTGTTATCGTTACTTCTCTTGAACGGAAAATCATATTGACATGTCGTTTTCACTGCAACATTCCTTAAAAGGTCTCGTAGGGCCTAAATTAAAAACAATGTTGTTCGGACATCCAATATAGCCGTTATAGAGGTCATTTTGACAATCCTGTTATCGCTACGCCTCCTGTGTAAATGGTCATTTTAACATGAGGTTTTCACTAAAAGACTTTTCATGATGTCTAGTTGGTCCTAAATGGAAATGGTGCCGATTTGACATCCAATATGGCCACCATGGTAGCCAGCTTGAAAATATTGATATATCGACTACTCATGAATGCAAAGTTATGTCAACATGGGGTTTTTACAGGATGAATTCTTATGAAGTCTACTCAATGAAACTGGTGCCAATCTAACAAACAATATGGCCACCATGGCAGCCATTTTCAAAATATCTCTCTCTCTCTCTCTCTCTCTCTCTCTCTCTCTCTCTCTCTCTCTCTCTCTCTCTCTCTTTAAGAATTATATATAAGATATAAATATAAAGTATACAAGAAAATGGATTTATGGATTCCTGGTCTTTTCGGCCAGTACAGCGTGGGTCCATTGTGGTGTTTCTTGTTTTAATTATGTTATAATGATTGAACTTGTTTGTGAACACAGAGCAATCAGTTAGGCTTAGTTTATAACCTGTAAATGGATACTGATGGATACTGATGGATACTAATGGATACTGATGGAGACTGTCTTATTGAAAAAGGGTTCGTTGAAGGAAGAAAAAAAAAGGTCTTTGGGGAAGAGTCGAACCAAGTTTTTCGGCATGTCATTCAGAAGCTCTACAATTTTAATGATACAAAGAGGTGCAGGTTACACATATATTTTGGTTTACACTGTCTAGCATGCTTTTGAGGTGCTACTACTGTTCAACAATCCATTTCTTTACTGCCAATTGTGAACAGTTTCTCCCCCGTTGTTTTTTTCATTTTTATATTTTATTTTTCAGGATTTTCTTTAGAAAATGAAGCATACACATTTCCTATTCATCAGACACATTATACATTATATCGTACGCTTGCAAAGGATCCTTTTGTTGTGAACTCCACGGCATTACAGTACAAGCCCTTCTTTTTTAAAAGTTAATATTGTTACAATTAGATGACACATCGGCTGAATAAAATGTTCATAAACATAACTTGGCTTTTACCTTACTCAATAAATAATAACTAGTTTTATTTCAGGATGGACGTTTGTGTGTCAAATGTGTGAAGAAATGCAATACAGTACAGTAGAGTCTACCATATAGTGTTCATTTCACCCACATTGACGTTTTAAGCCTCATAACAGAATTTAATATAAAACGTTAAATATTTTTATTGTCTGTAAACAACAATAATTTTCTTATCCTTTCCGTGATAAATTGGCAATGTTCAGGCACGTTAAACAACAAAATACTATTTAATATAAATGCCTAATTATCTCTTTGCTTTGTCCTGAATTCCCGCTGGAACCTCTCTCACAAAATTAATTCATGCGCGCAAGCCAAGTTAAAATTTAGAAAGGAGATAGAAAGATTGAAAGAAAGAAAGACATAATGTTAAAAACTATTTGTTTCATGAAATTTTAAATGTACAATACTGGTATTTAGAACACTGTATGAAGGGCCACAAGAGCAAATTTTAAATGTAGAATACTGGTATTTAGAACACTGTATAAAGGGCCACAAGAGCAAATTTTAAATGTAGAATACTGGTATTTAGAACACTGTATAGAGGGCCACAAGAGCAAATTTTAAATGTACAATACTGGTATTTAGAACACTGTATAAAGGGCCACAAGAGCTAATAATTAAAAGGGGAGAGAAACTTATGCTTCTTAAGCATGAATATTCTTTTCTTTCTATGGTTTCATTTATTCTCATTTTAGATCCATTATCTCTACCCGATACACGCTTTGCGCGATCTTTGCATTTTTAACTCGATACTCTTTTTTCTACTCGATTCTCGCTTTCCCAAGTCGATACTCGCTTTTCTCAAATCGATACTCGATACTCGCTTTTTTGTATCATATACTCACTTTTTGCAAGTCGATACTCGGTTTTCTTGACTTGATACTCGCTTTATTCAACTTGATACTCACTTTTCTGCACTCAGTACTCGTGTTCTCGACTCTATCATCGCTGATAGAATGAAGGTAAACCTCATATGCATACG
This sequence comes from Margaritifera margaritifera, assembly GCA_029931535.1. Classification (NCBI taxonomy): domain Eukaryota; kingdom Metazoa; phylum Mollusca; class Bivalvia; order Unionida; family Margaritiferidae; genus Margaritifera; species Margaritifera margaritifera. The sequence continues at coordinate 1,349,731 of JAQPZY010001274.1, forward strand.
TCTGGACCATCAAAGCTGAAGTAAAGCATACTTATCATGTGACATTTGCAAATGTATGGAAACAAAACCCGTCGATTGTAATACAAATTATTATAATGTCTTTTCAGTTTTGAATACATTAAGTCTATGTTCGTGTGTGTGTGTGTGTGTGTGTGTGTGTGAGAGAGAGAGAGAGAGAGAGAGAGAGAGAGAGAGAGAGAGAGAGAGAGAGAGAGAGAGAGAGAGAGAGAGAGATCAACCTAATTGATTTTTGTAACTGAAAGTTAAGACAAAAGTAAGTACTGTTCGTACTTTTGTTGAAGCAACGTGTTCATTTGATAGTGAATATCGGAGAAACATATATTATTAGTTTTGAATAGGGAAGTAAGCGACTCGCAAATCTCTCTCTCTCTCTCTCTCTCTCTCTCTCTCTCTCTCTCTCTCTCTCTCTCTCTCTCTCTCTCTCTCTCTCACACACACACACACACAAAACATAACTTTTATACGATGTCACTTGCACCACCTTCTTTTTGAGCCAAACTCACTTTAGCGTGCTTTTTCAAAGGTATCACTTTTCTGACTTTGACGACGGTGGCAGTGTAAACAATATACATGTAAAAGTTTGGGCTAAATTTTGGGTAATGTTGTTGGCAGCGTAGATACATTAGCACACAGATGTGGGTGAGATCGTGTTCCTCTTATGACTTGTTTTGGGTAACTTTTTTATTTTATTTTATTTTTCATTTTATTTGATTTTTCGGTTTCATCTGCACTAGTCATTTTCCACTATTTTCGTCACTCGAAAGTTTTAATGCGCCAATGTGTTAAGCATATTTAGGGAATATTTATTAGTAAATATTTTTTTTAAATATACCAATACAAGTTAGATGTCTTCCAAATATAGATGAACATGAACAGATATTTGTGTATAATAATAATATCTTATATATCATTCTCTAAGTTCGTATTCTAGGTATATATGTCAAGTGTATTGTAGGGATTGGGATAGAAAGTACATTGTAGTGTATTGTAGGGATTAGGATAGAAAGTACATTGTAGTGTATTGTAGGGATTGGGATAGAAAGTACATTGTAGTGTATTGTAGGGATTGGGATAGAAAGTACATACTGACTTTCTTGTGTCTTTGGTCTTGGGATTACATTTTTTTTCAAGATCAGAATTTCAAATGAATTTAACTTGCTGTAGTTCAAATCTATTTTAAATGAACAAAAGATATATTTTCTATATTGACCCTGAACTTTTGTACAGTATGAAAGGAAATGTTTTTCATCTTCCATCTTCTTACAGGTAGACAAAACTCTTACATCTCTAGGTGTATGTGACATCTACATTAATTTGCTATGAGTATCTCTAGTATAATAAATTAAATCACCAAATGACGCATACACAAAATGTTTTTTTCTCACTTTGAAGAAAAGCAACAAAACAAATTAAAATAAGGTATAACCCAGTCTCTTCTTCATGCATTACCCCCGACCTCCTCCACCCCCCCCCACCCCCCGCCAAAAAAAACTCCACACACAAAAGCACAGAAGACTTCCACTGCAAACAAATACATGAATATCAAGCACATATACTGCTTGTTTCATTTCATATAGTTGCAATAATTAAACACAACAATTTTGTTTAGTTGGAAATTTAAACAATCGTCTGCCAGTTTTAATGGTTCCCAGAGAAATAAACTGGTGTCACGTTGCCTTTAATTTTTGTATTCTGTGCATTCCTAGATGACTGTAGACAACGAAATGCATGACTTTTATATTTTTTTTTTAATGTGCGGAAAACGACAACATGATAAAGGATACATGAGGTAATTGTAATAAAAACGTACACCGTAAAGAAATGTACGAATGGTTAAGAATGCGATATAAACAATGCATGATTTGATTCTAGTATTATACAGTGCCACATTTAGTTACTAGTATTTACTCTTGTAGCTAGCTTTGCATTGGACAAAACAGTACATTTGTATATCATTTTCTAAAGTGTCTTGATAGCTTTAAATATTTCTTGTGGTATTATACTTGGCTATGAAAGATGCATACATTTGTATTAACCGTTAATTTGTGTAACTGTGACCCTTTCTAAATGTGGTGTTATCCTTTGCACACACTTGCTTCGCAGTGGGGGGCTTTACATTTAGCAGTAGAAGCCCAGTCAAGTCAATAAACCTCATATTGGTGGGAATAGTGTGTTATAATGCTTTCAATAAGTCACTAATAGCAAGTTGCCCTTAATATTAAAACATTTAGCTTTATGTCCATTTGTTGTGAAATTTGTAGTGGTTTTAGTAGGTGTGAAAGTGATTAAGATAGAGTTCAGTAGTTTAAGTGTAAGCTTGATATATCTAGCTGGTTAGGGGGTATTTTACAATAATTGTTCACTAAATATAACCTCTTTGGAAATTAAAATATAACATTTTTGGAAAATTCTACTGACGTTAAAGGTTGCAAATCAGTGTGAATGGGGAGTGGATGCAAGAGTAAAATTAGGGCATGGAATTTAGGCCTTGAGCAATTGGTTTATATAGAAGAGATAGATAATATCTGCAGTTGACACAATCTGACAATAAGTTTAGCACAACACTAGGCCTGGAATGATTCCCAAGAAATAATTTCTCCTAGATCTGTTGATTTAATTGATATGTTGAGGTCAACCATAGTGCAGGTGAGTCAACAGATAGTTCGAACGACGGTCAACAATTTAAACTCTTAATAAATATTCTAGTCAGCTGGGATAATTTATAACTAACATAGCGGGAAACGAAGATATGGTTCCGCGGTTGTATTTACCAGAGAGAGAGAGAGAGAGAGAGAGAGAGAGAGAGAGAGAGAGAGAGAGAGAGAGAGAGAGAGAGATTTCACCATTTTTCGTCCTTTTTGAAAGCCATATATGCGTCTAACATTTAATCCGATATAATCTTATGTTTCTTTAGTATATAATAGAGAGGGGAATTAGCAAGCTAGTTCTAGTTAGCAAGTTAGCTATCAATATATTATTGTTGACAACCAGCAAGGCAACATAGATAGGCATCTAACTTTATTTTTGAAACACATATCAAGCACCCCCACCACCCATACACAAACACACAATTCAGAGATTCCAATGTGGTATTGTAAAATATAGAGAGGAATTAGCAAGCTAGTTAGCAAGTTAGATATCAATATTTTATTGTTGACAACCAGCTAGGCAACATATATAGGCATCTAACTATATGTTTGAAACACATGTCACACACACACACACACACACACACACACACACACACACACACACACACACACACACACGCACGCACGCACTTCAGAGATTCCAATGCGGTATTGTTAAAGAGAGAACTTAGCAAGCTAGCTAATTTACCTATCAATTTAGTTTGTTGACAACCAGCTAGGCAACACGTATAGGCATCTATCTTTATTTTTGAAACACACATGTCACACACACACACACATATATATATATATATATATATATATATATATATATATATATATATATATATATATATATATATATGACATACATTATACATTAAGACACATTATTACCAGTTGAGATAAGTAGTCTTAATTGTTTAATAAAGAGTGCCACCAATGATGAAACGGTAAGAACGGTAACTATACAGAAATTCAGTTGCGTTTTCCTCACGCGCTAGGCGGTCTCTGTATCGAGTGGTAATTAAACCGCTTTTTTATGTTTAGTAAAGCAAACGACAAAATGGACGTGTTTGATACATTACTTTGAATCGTATCTTATTGCAAACTTTACTACCTAAAATAAGGCAAAACTTGACAAAATATGTGGAATGAAAAAACTCCACGAGTCGTGGCAAACAGATTGGGGTCTTCCGTTATAAGACTTAAGTACGATCTAATTTTAACTTTGATTGTGTACGGATCAGGTTGTAAATCTTACTTGCAGATGCTCGATCCAACGCACAATCATGTACTTCGACTTTGTCTGGGAGCATTTAGAACTTCCTCTTCAGGAAGCCTCTATGTTGAGGCAAATGAACCATTACATTATCTCATACGAACGAAATTGACTCTTCATGAACCATTACATTATCTCATACGAACGAAATTGACTCTTCATGAACCATTACATTATCTCATACGAACGAAATTGACTCTTCATGAACCATTACTTTATCTCATACGAACGAAATTGACTCTTCATGAACCATTACTTTATCTCATACGAACGAAATTGACTCTTCATGAACCATTACATTATCTCATACGAACGAAATTGACTCTTCAGTACGCTATCAAACTTTCCTATAATCCATCTAATCCCTTATTTGATGTCGTCTTTATGCCCAAATACCACACATTGTACATTTAAAATAAATTTCATTCGCCTTTGGCAGATGAATTCATCCTCATTTAGAAGCAGCAAAACCAAATCCTGCAAATACTACAAATTTCTTTATTCACCTCTCTCTCTCTCTCTCTCTCTCTCTCTCTCTCTCTCTCTCTCTCTCTCATATCGTGAAATTCTCACTTGAACATTGGATAGTAACCAAGAGAAAACAGTGATAGCGTGATCCCGGTATATATTTCTGTATTTACCTTCACCATATTCAAGTATTTTAAAGTACTTTAACTCTTTCTTCTTAACCTTGTAATTACACCTACAGTGAACTATCGGGAGCAAAGTTTGAATTAAAAAAAAAATACGAGTTATTTAAATGCATGACACCAATATACGACTAATGAGGAACGTTCTCTTATCAAGAACACATTTGATTCGGAGACAGTATACTAATATACTAGGAAAAATGCAAAATATTATAATTTACAACACTGGATTGTAACCATATTCTACTCGTTACATCCATTGTTTTTACGATCAATATTGACTTAATGTATAATTCGCGAGATGCGGCAAAACAATGTCAGCTTATTGCTTTGTTATACACACTACATATTTTCCTATATCAGCTTGAAAATTATTTTATTAAAGTAGAAAATGCATATGTCATATCTTGTATATCACAAACGTTGTTCAACATTGAATATGTTGCTATGGTTTTAATCAGTTTTTTCAAATTAGAAACTTTGTGTCAGTTTCATTGTTTGATAAAATCACTCCGAACAATGAGAGAGAGAGAGAGAGAGAGAGAGAGAGAGAGAGAGAGAGAGAGAGAGAGAGAGAGAGAGAGAGAGAGAGAGAGAGAGAAGCATGCATTATAAAAATGGATGCTGCCTTTTAGAAATTGGGTCACAATTGGGTCACAACTGACAGTATAGACCTCTGGGTAATCAGACGAATCACGTCGCATAGAACATATACAAGCCTTGCTCGAGCGGGAACGACACCGATGTGCAATCGGACTGTGTACTATTCCAACTAAAGACGAAAGCATAGTATTTACAACTACACGTCTAGTGTCAGAGTCAAGGTCGAGGGAAGCAGCATGATAGTATATCCAGGTATTTTAAATTTTTTTTTCGCTTGTTTGTAGGAGATGAGACAAGGCAGCCTGTAGATGGCGCACACACTTTCCATCCGTTTAACAAGTACAATGACGAGTATTCCATAAGGCGTGAGGTCTGCAAAGGCTTCATCATACAAGCAAAAGCTTGCAAATTAATAGACCAGCATAACTTGGTATTATTTCAAAATCACTAAAAATTACTAAAGCACTTATATTTTATCTATCACAATTGCACATAAAAATTAAATAATTTTTGGACTATAAGGAAAAATAAAAATAGTCCGATCTTCAATAAATGACTTCCTCGCTAGGCTGCCGTGTCATGAGCCCGGCGAGATAATTTCATTCATTTCACTTTAGGAATGAAAGATTGATTACTTCGGGCTGCAGCAGAAATCAGTATTATATTATAATATCTACATCAGTTAGCTTTATTTTATTCACCTGTGTCTGAACCATGAGTCTAATATAGTAGATTTGCCAGTTGAAACAGAATATTTACTTTTGCATCACGTGTTAATCTTTCTCTTTACCAGTTCAAAAATACTGCAGTGCAGCAACTGGTTCAGTGCGAATACTGATTTAAGGTCTTACTAATATAAATGTGGTCTTAATTTAAGAGAATGTGTACAGGGCCTTACTGTCATCATATCTGCACAGGGCCTTACTATCATCATATCTGTACAGGGCATTACTATCATCATATCTGTACAGGGCCTTACTAACATCATATCTGAACGCCAGTGTGCTACTACGGTACAAGTAGTTTTACGTTGTTAGTAAGCAAGACACGCGGTTAGGCGTATAAAACCGGTTTTCAAAACAAGTGATTATGATTAGGTTCTCGTCTGAGCAGAACATTTTTCTATATAATTGAGAACTACCTTGCTGTCCATAGAAGGTAACTACATAAAAGAATTAGATCAAGTATACTCAGAGATCGAAATAAACATAAGCTCCACGATTAGGAAAAGTTTAAAACAAGGCATGCAAAAAGTGATAAATTTGCATTTTTGCAGCTGACGCACAAGATTCGCGTGACATAGTCACTGTGTGTACGTAATATGCATATGTGAAAATGAAAGAGGCATCCGAATAAATAAAAAAGCTACTTTTGTTATGCGACTAACGGACAAGAGCCGCGTGACACAGTCGCTATGTGTACGCAATATAGGGATTACAAAGTATGATCACGGAGAGTAGATAGAAATCTGATGTAAGAAAGTTGTAAATGATGGAATCCGATATAACTACCCTCTGGAGGTGGTAAGTTGTGAAGTACTGATATTAGTATGCCCAGGTGCAGAATCTATAGCCAGTAAGGTGGGTATTTTGCAGCAATGTATGATAAAGGTAAAGAGTTAAAAAAACATGCTAGACTTTCAGGAAAAGAAAGACAAAGACACGTTAATTATATTTCAATATGGTGATCTATATGACCACCGCGATGAAAGGTATCACTGTACTGGAATTTGCTTCTTCTTTCAAATTAGTTATCTGTAAAAACGTCCTTGAACTTTTTCTATATGCCAGCGAAAATTATCAGAACACAGAAGACTATGTTACAATGTTGATAACTCGATATATATAATTCCTGACAATGCTCAGTTATAAAGTTTAAAATATATAAACAAGATTAAAACTCCACATATTATTTATTGCGAATTTAAAACTATTTTTTGTGCTAGAGACAACATGTAAAAGCGAAACTGACACACAGAGCTAGAGCTGTGCCGAAGGCACACGTCGAAATGTGCTTGAAGCATTGTGAATCTTCGGTGCAGTTCTATGGGCGTAAATGATACCTTGTAGTCATGCACAATTAAAACAGTCAAACACATTCCATCAGAATGTTGTTTGTTCTTTAAATCAATCCACAAGAGATATAAACCAATAATTTACAGAGAAACAGAGTGTACTGAAGTATTTTGCTATGAAAAATCGCAAAACTCGTGTATGAGGAATTAAGACCAAAAATTGCAAACCTATTGTTTCACAGACTAAGATGAAAAACATTTTATTTCATATATATTACATGAGTTAAAAGTTTCAGAACAAATTTCGCGATGGCGAAGCACACGAACACGTTATGATGATCACTTAATACATACCATTGTTCGTTCGTAGAATTTCCAGATATGACAAAAATTCTATTTATGAAAACATTTGTTAAAAATGATCCAAATGTAACAGCGATAAGATGTATATTTTATTGAGCAAGGATTTCATATCTGATAGGTTAATAAAGAAGAAAACGAAATAGCTGTCAAAAGGACAAATAGGTTGGTAGATAGCTTTAGATTCGCGTCACAGTCAATAGAACAGTTGGTAAAAAATGAGTGATAAAAAGTTATAAGTTTAAAGACCCATCTATACCACTCAAATAAAAATTGTAATCATCACTTAATGATTCAAACATACCAAAAGACGATAACCAATGCGATAAAGGTGCCACGAAACATTTCAATCTTCGAATATTAGGAAATCTACTTGACTATTATATAAAGAAAGATACACTGAAACAAAAGACGAATACTATAAATATTTACTCTGTAGAAATTGTAGATGCGCAAGACATGAACACATTAGACGGATTAAACAATGTTTATTCGAAATACCAGACGACTATGATACTGGTTGCATTTTAGAAGTGGATATAGAGATTCCATTACACTTGCATGATTTTTTCAGGGAATACCTGTTACCTCAAGATACATTAATATTCCAGATGAAATTATTTATCTCCCTTGCAAAGAAAGTTGATTAAAGATTTGAAGGCTACACAAGTTAACAGTAACACAACACACATATAACTTGAAACAGAAAGATAAATAATCATTCCCTACAAAAGCTTGAAGCTTTAAATACAGTTGGGTTAAAACTGGAGAAAAAAATAGATGGACAGTGTTGTCTTATTTGGTTAACTACTGTGGCTTAAACTCTACACAGAACTAAAAAAAATTTTGCGACAAAAGCTAACAAATGATTTGAAAGAAGACTTCATGAAACTAATGAATAACAGTGTGTTTGGTAAACAGATAGAACACTTCAGGAACAGAACAACAGTAAAAAAACAAATGTACAGGTGAAAATAATTTTAAAATGTCAGACACTTTTATCATTTGCCAAGGGAAGAATATTCACGATGACGTGGTATTAGCTAGTTTAAAAAACAAGAAAATCAAATTAACCAAATCAATTTACGGAGGATTTACAAAGTTAGTTATCATCATGTTCTACAACACTAGAAACACTCCAAAGAAAACGAGTCAGAAAATTCTTGGACTTCTCAAAGATGAGTTGGACGGAATTCCAATTAGAGTTCTATGGGTTAAGGTCAAACTTATACTTTAAAGGAATAAACAATGAGTGATGAAACCGAATTTGAAATGCGAAATGTACAAAGATTGCATATTAACTCTCAAGGAAAATTACCAGGAAATGAATTTACTCAAATAAAAAAATTATGAGATGTATACATTAATATGTAAAGTCTTATTGTCTTTGTGTTTTGGTTGACAGCATCTACATAAATCCTTACGGACACGTGCAAATTGTCTTGACAAGGAAATTCAAGTCTCATTAAAAATTTGTTTATTGGTTCTGTTTAAAGTAACTACAATTTATACTTTAATTTCACCCGGAATACCATGGTTCACTTCAAGCGAAATTTCCATTGCTTTCTTTTTTTGTCCTTGCTGTAAAAGACAACCTAAAATCATTGATCAAAGAGTTGTACTTCTGCTCGATCAAACTGATATTTCAAAATGTTTGCCACTAAAAACTAGTTTGCTTAGGTTAGTTGCTTCTATTTTATTACGTCGTCTAGATTGAAACAATTATCATTACCCAGTAACTCTAACCAGATATTAGTTTTATCAACGAAATCTATTAGGATAATATTCTCATCAAGGAATAACCTCTTCATATAGTAAGTCTTGTTTACAGAAGAGTTGGACAGGTGTAAACACTATAATCTAAAACGTTTATGTGCTCAGCTTCTATTAGATTTGGTAAAACGTATTCTTTTCACAATTGATCACTGCATACAACATTAAGTTATGAAGTTCTTTCAGATAAGTTTATCATGCCGAAAACACACCTGCTTGGTATGTTTACCTGAGCATCTGAAATGAAATAAATATACATATTCTGAGCATCTACATTTCTTTTTTGTTATTTTGAAACTGAATACCTTGTTGAACATTAGCTAATTTAAGATCACTACGATGCAGTCTATTATCAAATGTATTTCGCAAAATCGAGCTATGCAGTCTATTATCAAACGTATTTCGCAAAATCGAGCTATGCAGTCTATTATCAAATGTATTTCGCAAAATCGAGCTATGCAGTCTATTATCAAATGTATTTCGCAAAATCGAGCTCGATGCAATGATTATCAGTGTAAACATTGCTAACACTTATCTGTGTTGGCCATAATATAAATTCTTCTTGGCTTCTGTAAACTACTTGGCAGACCTTTTATAGTAACTGAGATTTTTTCTATTGTTGTTTAAAACATTTCTCAATCGCTTTCTCTGTTCTTTATGTACATCAAAACACACTTTCAGTTTATACTGGAATAATCAAGTGTGATATTTGTGAAAGTTGTATTGACTGCTAAGTCTATAATTCTTTTTCTAGTAATTGCCCTCAGAAAAGGTAAAAATTCAATTTTTGTATTAGTAATTAATTTATTCTGTAATTGATTCTGAAGTAATCGTATCTTACTGGGGACAAATGTTTTCAAGTTCATAATTTTGGTTACCATCTTCTATTACTTCAGAAGCTTATTGCAAGTGTTATGTTAACCTGAAATCCTCTGGAATAGCGCAAGGATGGAGCAGACAATGAACTGTTAGTATCTGGAAATTCAGTGGTATTCCAAACTTGTTTCTATACTCTGCGAACTGTATAGTTCAGTACCAGTATTTTGCGCTTAAGCTGCTCCTGATCGTAACTTTCTCAATTTATCATTCATAATGCCTTGTTCGATCCTATTTGTCTTAATAGAAACGGGTAAACAGACATTTTTGCATGTCATGAAAATGTTGTAGTCATTGAACTCGAAAAGACCATTACTTCCTTAGGATCTTGTTATGTTTTTCAGAAGCATTGTACCCAAATTGTTTACCACTGTACTGTTGCCATTTCCTTCTATATACATATCAAATGACACAAAACAACTGTCTGGTAGAATCAATATATTTGAGCTTATCTTTGGAGTTGTGTATGTAACATTTGCTCAGGTTTTATACTGCTCGGTGAGCTTGTAATATATTGATGTGCTGGATTGAGGTATTTAACTCCCTGCGGTATCTTTTCTTGCTTGTAGAGTTATGTTTTTGCCATTCATTGTGCTGGAAAAGCACGATGAAAGAAACTTGTGAGCAGGCATATAGATCAAAACCATCGCCCATGTTGTTTAAAGTCTGAGTCACCAAACCTTGTTCTCACGATCGTCCATTGATGTAGCGTAGTTTTTTTGCTCTATTTCACTGAACTCAACAGTATTTTTCTGTAATTCTCCTATGACTTTGTTATGCCTCAAATAATGTGAATAGATAGTTTTTTTTTCTTCTAAATTCTAAACTATTAGCTCTTCCAATTATAACTCCTGATGCTGCCATTTTGTTATTATTCTAGCGATAAATAATAAGAGACTTGCTTCTGCAGTCTATTCTATTAATGAGTACCAATTTTCATACTGCTGCCAGTTGATTTAATTTTTTATCCTGACTTATCGTCTCATGTTTTGCACGTCGATCCTATTAATCAAACACCGTTCTCTTCCAGATATTATGTATTTTACATTGTAAAGATTAGCTTCAGATTCTTCATTAACGTCCAATGAGTAAACAAGACGTTGACTGTTTAATCCAATGTAAAAAGATAAACATTAAACCCCCCAAATCTTAAAGATTCATTGGACAAGTTTATAAAAATTGTATATAAGCCTTTTGTTTCTGATTTGAATGACATATTGCTGTGAACCATCTACTGTATGTAACTTGTATTCAGTAACACGGGAATGAGCATAGGTCAATCGGTAAATTTTAACTATGTCTGAGGTGTAGGTTCAGACTTAAAAACATATAACAATCATTTCATTATTATATGAAGAATAATATATCCATGTGTAGTTTTAACAACCGAAACTACATCAATTATTGTCAGACCTAAATGAATTACACTAGGATAATCCTGCACTAGCACAGACATTACTTTAGTTATCTGCTCAAGTTCCTTTTTATTATTATCGATTTCCTTTCTTATCTCATCTATGCTATGTATCTTTATGCACATTTCCGTGCTGAATTCAGTTTTCAATTAACTGTATTAAAGCTACCTTGCACCACACCCGTATTATTAACCACTTCTCTATTAACATATTATTTCATATTTGCTTTTTATTATTCAACTTTACCATGTAACTTGTTGTAAAACTCTTAACGTCTGACATCTTTTATTGTTTTAATCTTATTGCTCAAATCTGTAATAGAGAAACCGAAATTTTATCTTCATAGATTTTATTGTGCTTTTGTTATGTTTATTTTGTTTTTGTCGTGCTCAATTTGTACACGTATATATAATGAATAATTCTTCTTCTGCAACTCTGATATGATATTAGTGTTAACGTTTATCTTCTTGTTCCAATCGTTAACTTTTATGTTAAAACCACACATTACCTTTCTTATTTGTTGGTTGTATTTTATTATTTAAATCGTTTGTTAACGGTTCTGGTTTTGATTTGAAACATTCCAAAGATTTTTCTCTTCATGTTCCTCTCCAAAACAGCTATCTTACAGTTTATTGTCTGCACGATTGGCTGTAAACACTATTGGACGTTAGATATCTCACATGATCTTTCCAGTTACTGTTTGCTTGGCCTATATAACAGCTTATACGATATTGTATTGAATCGTTGTCTGAACAATTCGTTAGTATCTCAAATCTTTTTCCTGTTGTACTTCTGTGATGTGAATTATTACCCTGCACGAACATTGTGTACATTGTAATTGCCTTATCATGTTTTTCACGTGTACCATGTTGTTATGTGCTTGTGATGTTTTAGGATATATTTTCTTTTTACCCTCTGATATTTCACATATCATGCATGCATTAATTCTTCCATTTTATGTTGGTCTGTTCTTCCACATTTGTCACATTCTATAAACTCGTTATGTTTTTTTTTTGTCGTGCTTCTTGATACTACTATTGAGTTTCGTGAGTATCCGAGGTTGGTGTTGTCTCTGGAGGAGAGCCGTGTCTTTGAACCCATCGTCTCTGGAAGAGAAGTGGACTTGTTCTACATCATTTATTTAATGGTATAAGATTTTCTAGCAAGTTATCAGCTGTTAAATTATTCATCATGTCATTTAAATTTCACGAGTACATACTTTTGACCATTCATCCATTTGGTTTTTAAAATCTTTTTCAACTTTGTATACGTCATATTTTTGTTATATAAGGATAGTTCTTGTTCCTAAAGCATGCCCTCTATATCGTATAACTTTGAGTATTTCAGTTTGTAAACGACCGGATCACTTAAAATTAGTTGCCGGATTTCAAATATTTCTTTGGTAAAGTTAGGAAGGTAGCCTTCTGCAAAGACTGTTTTGTATTTCGAAACTGTGACTGTTTTGTAGATTTTATATTTAGGTGTTCCAAATATAAAAGTAGCAAAATATATTGATTCACACTCCTAATATGTTGTCCTCTTACCTTTTTTCGACCGGAGTCCTGCATATATCTATTGATTTATGATGCGTGTTATTGCATCCCTGTATTAGCTTTGGTACTTTGAAAAGTATTCGATGTTTTCCTTTCCAAGCAAATCCTTAACTCCCTTTTGTAGAATTATTTTCCTTCATCAAACTGTATCTTTTCAGATTTTTTAAAGCATCATGTGTGTCAGCTCACTTTTTCGTATATATATTATTAGTCCAAGCGTATTTTGAGAAGACATCTATAGCTCTTAAAATGTAATTGTATCCACTGTTGTCTTGCTCATATATCTGCATGCTAACTATATCTGCCTGCCACCGATCTTCCACGTGACTGACATAGGCCCTTCTATGGTGAACTCATTTTCTCTCTTTATTGTGTAATATATAGGTAGACGGTTTAGTTAGCCATTGTTTCAATTCAGAGTAGTTTATTTTCTTTTTGTCCCGTTTAGTTTGATTGATACATTTGTAAGCAACTGGGCTCTTAGGATCATAAAATGGATGCCTGTAATACTGTTCATTGTTTCGGTCTACAGTGTCTCCGCGGTCAGTCATTGAAAACGAAATAAAAACACCCAGACAATACTCTATACTTCACAAATTGTCTTTAGGTGTCTTCAACATGTCAACAAGACGACCGTCTAAAACAAGACCGTTCATCGTCAACAATTTTAAACGTTTCTTCAATCCTATCAAACGTATGAATGTATTCAGTTTAATATAAAAGTTTGCCATTCCAATGGTTCAGTCTAAAACAGATAATTCATATAATGAGTCACTGTGTGCTATTTTAATCTAACTTTGTCCTCTGTAAAATAAATCTCTGTTTTTGTTGAACCTTTGTAGGTTGACCTTGTAAAGTTAACGAGATCTTCGAATTCAACTGTAAATTTAGCACAATTAAAATATGTATATTTACGTATATCAAATACGTCATTTGTTGCTTCTTCACACTGCACTGTTTGGACCATCTTGCTATCAGGACTGAATAAGTTTATTTCAATGTCATCATTATTAAATGCAATCTGTGAATCAGGATATTTTCTGCAGCACTGTATGCATATCTTTTTTGGATGTGTGAAATCAACACGTCAACATTTTTATTATCCTGCATATTATTTTGTAACTCAACTTGTTTTGGTCATACTTTTATCCCATCCAAACTTAAAAATAAATACACATTATTTCACGATATGGACATGCTGCTTTCATGTTAAAATTATGAAATATTTCTATCACCTCCATGAAAACGTTTCAATTAAATACAGTGTAGTTTTGTGCCATTATTTTGATGTGTAAATAATTTCAGATTTGTGCTCTCTAATTGTCTCCGCAGTTTGAATGGTCATGTAATATTTAATTGTGATTTGTAATTGTGGCACACATAAACATGAGTAGTTAAGTAATTATTTTATTTTTATATTTTTTTTTTCTTAACCCCTATACGGATGTACAAATATAACAATATATGTGGTTCAGCACTGTCAGTTTCTCAACTACTACTGTAAAGACAAAAAACATTGTAGTCATTTATAGTAGTGGCCATTATACAACCAAATTTTAAGGTTATAAATGCAATTGTATATAAGTAGAATACTCTTTTGAAAGTGACCGTAAACATGTTTCACTTGTATTTTATCACTGAAACAACCTTTTTGTATGATAGAATGTTGTTATTGTTAGAAGAACAGTTTTACTGTGCATTGCCATTGTTTAACTTATAAGAACATGACCAGATGGCCGACAGGTAATCTTCCTTTAAAACAAGTACTTTTCATCTCACTGAAAATTTTTACTGCAGGTTTTTAAAATGTTTGGTCACACAACTCTGTAAGAAGGCGGACCCTTTCTGACAAACCCATCTTTTGGCTGTCCATATTTGCCTAATAATGGAGAAAATTTTGCTTATTTTTATTGCAGTCAGTCTTGGGTTGAATGTCAGTAAAAATTGTTTGATTTTTTAAGGTTTTTATATTTTATGTGTGAAGGAATCGAGTAAATTGTATCATAATGCATCCGAATGCTTGACTATGTCATTTATATAGAAGAACTATGCACGTGAAAATGAGTACAAATTAGCAGCCCGTTAACAAATACATACTATATGGTATATTCTGTATTATTGTACGATGCTTCCAAGCATTTTTCCCATTGTAATGTGATTTTAACTTTGTGATAATATGGATGCAAATGCTAATTTTACACCATTGGCATTAATAAAATAAGAATGATTTGGTGAAGAGTAAATGATTATACAGGCATATCTGGAAAAATTATTAAATTTTTTTTCCTGAGAGGTTTGAATTTAAACCTCATGGAAAACAATTTTCATTGTAGTCCTTGTCCTTTGATATTTTGGTAAAAAGACTGGACAATATTAACAGATAACAACCACGCAAGAATTTTCAATTAAATCTCCTATAAGTTCGTCACTCTTAGAAGTGCCGCATTGATACAGAGAATTTTAAAACATTTATGATTTATCTGTCACTGTTATAGCATTAATATAGGGATCATACATGTTTTTTTTTTCTGGTATCAACGTTCGCCGAATTCCGTGGGGATCGTTGAACTTTAAGCCCGATGAGCGAGCGCTTTAAAAACACCCGAAGAATTCAAAGAACGGTGATGAAAAAAAGCAAAAAAAAAAAAAAAAAAAAAAAAAAAAAAACAAAACAAATCTTTTAGATATGCTTTCAGTAGCAATTTAAAGTTTCTTTAGTGAAGGCGCAGATCCGGTACGTTGGCTATACTTAATCCTTTTCCAGGACGGCGCGCGCTCATAATCTGCTGCTGCAAAACGGATGGACGTCGCGCAAAGGAGTCGACTTATAAGATCGATTGAGAAATAAGCACTTATAATAGCTGTCATTTTTCAGAAATAAAGCAACTACCAGATCATTGGCAGGTAATTACGTGAAATTACTCAGATTCTGAAAGTTATTTAGATTTAAACACTAATGAGAATATATACCAGTTATGGTGCAGCAGACGAGTTGAAAAAAATCTGTTGCATCGTTTTTTCTATCACTGTGAATCAATAAAATGTATTAGAGCAAGAGAGTATGCACTGTTTCTCTACTCGAAACATGCATCTATTCTCTGCGTGTGGATTGCATGTTTTCAGTCAATACACACACGACGCAGACGTGCAGTAGTTTGTTTTAGGTACGGACTGGAAAAAAGAATGAGTATAGCAACACGCCAGGGCATTAATGGCGCGTGAAATCCGATATTGATACATGGATACGGCTACATTGATACAGCTCGTCCAACAATGCTGCTCACGCATTTTATATAAGTATACAATTGTATCAATATGTACATGTAGATCAATAATTACCAAAGAATTTTACTACATTTGTTATTTCATTAGTGATATTTCTCATAGTTACATAAGATACAAGTTATCCTAAAGATTTTATTTTTCTTTATATTTTTTTAAACGGCATTTTAAACAAATTATTAGCTATATCATGCTGATGAGATGGAAGCTTAGTGCCTTTAAAGATTTTAATAATGCTGATTCCTTAAAAGTGTCATCTGATCTTATGATAGTATGTTGCCTCAAGGGTTGAGCTCTTATTATAGGTACCATAAAAGAGTGCCTATTTCTGTTTATTCTGCTTTTCCGAAGAAAGCTTTAAAACAAGGCTTAAGGTAATTCCATTTTTAAATTATCCCAATGTTTTTCTTATAATTTACAAAGTGACCTGGGTGCTAATAGACTTGTCTGTCAATATTTGTTAATATGCATCACGTTCAGATGCAATTTAGATACGGTTTAAGGGAAGTTTCACCTTAAAGATGAAAGTTTTGTACGGGAGTTTAAAAACGTATACTCTAATAATGCTGGTGTCTTATATCATTCTGCAATTAACGAAAAAGTGTGTGTGTGCGTGTTGCGTGTGTATATGTGTGCGTGCGTGCATAGTTTTGTGTTTGTGTGTGTATGTGTGTGTGCGAAATTATTTAAGTATTCACTTTAAATGGTGGACGATTTAAGTACCCATAATCTAGGCAATTACTGGGCACGAATAATTAGCCCTTAAAGCATCGTCTGGAACTAGTCCTCTTTCGGAAACACAGCACGTTATTAACTTTCTTTTAACGATAAAGGTAAAATTATTTCTTGACAACGATGAGTGTTAAGGCATGCATTGCTGAACAATATTATGCATTTCGACACCGACTTTTCTTATCTTTTTCTCCTGATTTAAACTTTTAAATTACTTCCTGGAAGTACTTGATCGTCATTTTTCAAATTAAAATGTACGTATTTCTTTTCCTTTAAACGTTAAATTCCATATTTAAACTTAAGAATCACATGCAAAATACACACTGTATATCCTAAATCTGCTTAAATTGCAATAATGACACGAGTCTAACGATACTGAACAACAGTGCAATGGGTATTATAAAAGTCTTTTTGACTAAGTTAATATTATTATTATTATTATTATTATTATTATTATTATTAATATTAGTAGTAGTAGTAGTAGCAGTAGTAGTAAGAATGTATGTGATGCGAAAATGATTGAATTTTCGCTTGACATGCATGAAATATTGTTTTTCTTTTCACAGTCAAGCATCATGACCTAACTTGACGTTAAGTATCTTGACGTAACCCTACCTTGACGTAACTTGACCATACCTTAACCATAACCTGACGTTAAGTATCTTGACGTAACCATACCTTGAGGTAACTTGACCATAACTTAACCATAACGTAACCATAACTTAACCATAACTTGACGTAACTTGACGTTAAGTATATTGACGTAACTATACCTTTAGATAATGTAAAAATAAATGGCATTACTGTCCCCTACAGACTAAAAGGGGCTAATCATGGTGGAAGAAAACTCATCCACGACATGGAAACATAGACGCTCTGATTTAGAATCAGACTTTGATGAAATTATCTGAATCGAAGTTATCTTCAAAAATATGAAATTCCTCGGTAGCACTTTCTATTGACCTGAACTCATATTATTCTGGCATATATTTTTTTTAAAAAGTATACCAGTCTAGCACTAGACGAAACTGAAGACGAAATTGACCGCATGGAGAAATTGAAAAAGTAATTATTCAATTTTACGTATCAGTTCTTAATCGACTTCCTAATGCGAAATGTACTTTTACCGGATAAAATAAAATAAATATACATTGTTTTTGGCTAATAAATAGTATGGCTTTTACCTTCATACAAACGTGGAATTAAACAAAAAACATTATCAACACAATTTACCGTGCAGCATTAAAGTTTACGTTTACTGTTGCCCACATCATGCGTTAGTAAAAAATATTGAGATTTACAATTGACCCACTATCAACGACAGATAGTGAAGAAATTGTAAAGTTAATTATTCCAGTTTCTTTTAGTCAGTTCACAAGTGATTACCTAATAGGAAATCAAATTTTACCTGACAAAATTCTGACTTTATAAATAGTTTGCAAAGCAAACCTTTACTATGCAGTTATCGCCCCCAAGTAAGGCTATGATTATGCACATGCCCTTTTTGGACACATTACATGAGTCCTAATAGGCCAAAGGACATGACATCAGCATACGTGCACAGCACGATCGTCTTTCTAATCTGAAGAGGAAGTTAACGACAAATTTCCAAATAAAGGGCAATGAAAATACAATAGCAAACCGAAAACAGCGGAACCAGAGTCAAAATATTGGTAACCAATACTAAGTCTAAGCTGTCAATTTCCCACATATAAATGAGTGAAAAGGTATCAATTGCTAAGCCGTTATATCCTACACAGCCTACAGACAATGGTCTTAATTTTAAATTGCAAAAAATTAACGAAATTAAAAATGACTTGATCTGAGGGATTAAACACTACAAAGGCGTGAGAAAAAAAAAATACAAAGTAGCATACAAAGATTTAAATTGGGTGGAGGTTAGCACGGTTACAGTTTCGGGTAGTATGGGAATAACAGGAGCCAGAGTAGACGTCGCAGGAATAGTTACCCTTGTAGTTGTTCCGTTGACTTTTTGCGGGTCTGGCGCACCATTTATAGAATGTATTGATACCGTATGTACTAGCGTATATGCGAATACTAACTGCAAACTACGTAGACCCAGATCTGCCGTCGCATAATGCGCCGGCAGATCTGGGTATATGCAGTTTGTAAGGACTAATCAAAAGAACAAACAACATATACCCTGATCTGTCGGCGCATTATGCGAAGGCAGATCAGCGTCTATGTTGTTTGCATTTGGACCCGGTTTATACGCGAGTATATAGGGCAAGTATTTAGGAGAAGTTAATTTACAGAAACATTTTAAACACGATGAAATATTAACATCTGCAATTAGTACGTTGAACAATATCGACGATATGATAAGCACTAAGATCAATGAAAATTAAATAAACCATGAGAGGTTTATTTTGATCATTAACGGATACAACAGGTACAAGAGATAAAACATGCAACCAGAAGAAAAAAAAAATTAAGTTAAATAAATAAATAAACAGTCCGGAAAACCAAGATGCCAGGCACTCATTGAAGGAGCGTAGAGGGATTGAAGACAAATATTTAGAGGAAAGGAAAAGATTTAAAGAGAAAGAGATTTTAGAAAAACATATTGAAACGGATCGCTTAGTGACTGCAAAAATAGAGCAGAAAAGCTGAATCTGTTTATTGTTTAGGTTTTGGCTGCGTTAAAATGACTATGTAAATTGAGCGCTATATTATAATAGACTGACTTCCTTAGAAAGACATTATTTTAATGATAACGGACTTGGTAAACTCTCGATATTGTTGTAGAAAATTCATTTTGTTGTTGGCTGCGACATTAATTAAAAAACAAGATATTTTACAACATAAATGACAATAATGAAACAAGGACTGTTTTAAATTCTGATTTTTTTTTACAACATTGAGCTGAATGTGAATGAAGTTAAAGAGGTAATGACATCAAAGGAAGTATAGATGTTGAATGTCTGAAACACAACTCAAAAGTTAAAATCACCTCGAGTAACAAATATACAGTGCACATAATGCAAACACAATGATAAATTGTTATGATTCAATAACCAAAGCACCAGAGAGACATCTACTGAATCTGATACAGTTGTATTATACATTGTAGCAAAAAATATACTCTAATGGCTATCATTCGTGTATAATAGTCTATACCCGTTAAAAATGCTTTTCATGGCGACTTTGTTTCATACAATGTTTATGGTTATTGCAAAGGGTACAGTAAATGTAAATACATTTAATATCAGCATAAAAGATAAAGATGGAAAATAATAGACTTTCATGGTATGCCTGTAAAATATTTTTATCAAATTAGATACACTATGAAATGATGAGATAAATTGCACTACTTTTACAGTGTCCTAGTGGGTTTGATTTACCTTTAGATCTTGAGAGAAACTTAGAGGAAATGCAATACTAGGACAAACAATTTAATAGAGATTAAATAAAAAGATAGAGGATGTCAAGAACAAATAAATATTGACGAGCACACGATTAGATCTATTAAACTGCTTACGAATTATATATTACAGATTTGGATTGAAACAATCAAAACGACAAAAGATGTTACATTCATCAAATTGTACAGCAAATTAGATGAGGTGGAACGATCAAAAACAGATGCAAAAGAGCATAGTCTCCAACGTATCTCAACATGAATGCAAACAGAACCAGTATCGTCATTAAAAGTCCCATTCTATCACAGTATTTGTTTTTAACTTGCTGTGGTAAAATCTGTACACGAACCACACTGTTAACTCGTACACGTTAAATGCACCAAAACTGGTTTTAATTTGATTTTCTTGTTTTTCAGAGTGAATAACACTAAGTCATTGTCAACAAATGCTCTGCTAGCCAATAAGAAATCTTTATATATTTGAAAACTTTATTTTCATCTGTACATAATATAATATTTGTTCGCTTTCTGACATTTTCCATCGTTTTACCGAACAGACTGGTATTTATCAATTTGAAATAAAAAATCTTTTTCGAAATCATTTGTTGTTTTATTGTCTCAAACTTGTATTCAGTTCCGTGTAAAATTTAAGCTACAGTTGTTGTTAAAAAAGACAACTCTGTACATCTTTTTCAGTGCTGGACCAAAGTCTATGTAAAGCTGTAAGTTACTGAAGTGACTAACGTATTTCGTTTTATTTTTGAATGCACACAATAGTTTTGTACTCTTGTAATCATCAGTCAACTTCTTCTGTAATTCTGACACATCATTTTAATCTAGAATTAATTTCTCTAACTGGTTGTCCCTGAACTTATAATAAAAATGTAATGGACTCTCCAAATTAACTTTTAATATGCAAACACTATCAATCGTCATGCCAACTGTATAAACGTTTTCTTATCACTTCTGTTAGTTCATCAATTTACCCGTCTACAGTTTTTAACGACATATATTGGCACATGGCCCTCACATAGAGGTTGCTATTATTTTGGTACATTATGGATGACCTTATCCTGTACCTTTTGTACGCAACATCATTTTTTATCTGATCATCCGTGTCGTAATTTGCTTCAGCGTATATATGTGATATCACCCTAATTCCTCATCGTATTCCACTCTCAGTCAACAGGAACATGTCCTAGTTTGTTAAAAGTTCCATTTCAACCCCTACAAGTTTTTAATGAGGACTCATGTGCTAATCCAGGAACATTATACTAATAAGCAGGGTCTAGTGTTTAATTTTTCACACAGGCATTCCTAATTTTAAAAAAATGTCACAAAGCATCAATTCATCTTTATTTACGTAATTGTCATGAACACCTCCAAGTGTTTTCAGGTTGAAATGTTCACTGACATCTTTAACGTATTGACAATCTTTATTTATGTATTTGAATTGTCAAGTGATGGGTAAAACTATTCTATTGATAGTATATGTGTTTCATTAAACCTTTCAAAGCTATCCATGTTTACATACAGATAGATGTCTTTCCTGAAGGTTTTTGACTGCATATTGGTAAACTGTTGCCGTGTTGTTGTTGTTTTTTTCTAACTTTTCATCTCTTAAATGTTTTACCAGCTGTTTTAAAAGAATGCTCCATGAACCTAAGGTACAAATCTAATTGTCCTTTTTACGTTTTTTCTTCTCCTTCTTTCAAGAACCTATCAACTATGAAATCCTTGCTGAATTAAATATTTTTATTGTCGGTGTTCCTCATGATTTTTACCTCTTTATCTGGACCATTTTTAACCATTGTATTGATGAACAGATGACTCATAACCGGACAAGTTTTATTCGTTCTGTGCCGGACCTCTATACTTTACTGTTAAGTGCTCGTGATCAACGAACATTCTGCGTGCTGACTCCGTTGTCTCGCACCTTAAATGGGTACACTTCGCCGTCTCTTACTTTATTTTCAGCTTTTTCCTAACCGATGTAATTTAACATAGGTTTTGCATTTTTCGGATTTATATCTTCGTACATTAGCTTTGCAATATTACCCAACGTATAGTAAAATAATTGAATACAACACGTTCGTCTGTAAACTACTGAGTTATATCTCATTTGGATTGATTTGAGGTAGTAATAAAAACCCTGATGGAATGTGTTTGGCTCTATAAATTGTCCAGGATTGTGCCTCCGGGAAACGTTGCCTCTACCACGATAAGACATTGAGTTCTGCGCCGCCTTCGGTGACATATGCCCTTACCAAGGCGCAATGAGTGGACGTTGCTTCTAGCGCAATTCCACATGTGCCGGACATTCTGAGTCCTTGTACAGAAGGCACACCTTCAGTACAGCTATTTCTTTATGAGTCAGTTTCGATTTCACAAGTTGCTCTTGCAGGGTCACAATAAATAACATACGAAGCTTTTAGTTGGTGCTGACCGTTCTTAAAGTTTACAACAGGACTCTCTCAAGAAATTATATTTATCGAGTTGTGTCCATTGTAACATAGTCTGTTGTGTTCTAATAATTTTTTTGGTGTATTTAAAGAATTCAAGGATTATTTTACAGATATATATTCTATCCGCGATCTATATTTATCTGTGACGACACCAATTTTGAGAAACATTTTTTTTCCAACGTAATGGTACCTTCCATCTTTGTAGTCATTATGTCCTCCATATTGAAATGTAATTAATACATAAGCATGTAGTCATTATGTCCTCAATATTGAAATGTAATTAATACGTAAGCATGTAGTCATTATGTCCTCCATATTGAAATGTAATTAATACGTCAGCATGTAGAATTATGTCCTCCATATTGAAATGTAATTAATACGTCAGCATGTAGTCATTATGTCCTCCATATTGAAATGTAATAATACGTAAGCATGTAGTCATTATGTCCTCCATATTGAAATGTACTTAATACGTAAGCATGTAGTCATTATGTCCTCCATATTGAAATGTAATTAATACGTCAGCATGTAGTCATTATGTCCTCAATATTGAAATGTAATTAATGCGTCAGCATGTAGTCATTATGTCCTCCATATTGAAATGTAATTAATACGTCAGCATGTAGTCATTATGTCCTCCATATTGAAATGTAATTAATACGTCAGCATGTAGTCATTATGTCCTCCATATTGAAATGTACTTAATACGTAAGCATGTAGTCATTATGTCCTCCATATTGAAATGTAATTAATACGTCAGCATGTAGTCATTATGTCCTCCATATTGAAATGTAATTAATGCGTCAGCATGTATTTTGCTTTCTACTTGAGTTATTCTAACAGGATTGATGTAGGTTCCTCCATACCGATATCTCCCCCTTTTAATATTTCATACGCATTGATGGAGATATTAAATTCATTTTTTTTCATAACCTCAATCTTTAACGGACATCGTTTAAACAAATTACTATATCCATATAAATTATATTTTCATGGTCCATCTAATGATCACTTTCTGTATTTAAGACAGATTCCAGAGCATAAAAGAAACACATGCCGTCTTTTTATGAGCTTCCCCTGAGCGGTTGCTATTTATCTACGAACACTGTTAATTATTCAATCCTGTCAATCAAACACCCAACTTGTGCTTGCGCTTTTTTGTGTCCAAATTTGGTATCTAAAATGAAAAATAAACGTTCAGTGACATTATCAATTTCACATTGATCTAAAATGACAAATAAACGTTCAATGACATTATCAATTTCACATTGATCTAAAATGACAAATAAACGTTCAATGACATTATCAATTATCTAAAATGACAAATAAACGTTCAATGACATTATCAATTATCTAAAATGACAAATAAACGTTCAATGAGATTATCAATTTCACATTGATTTTTATACCTTGTGTATATACTTTAATCGCTCTACCTCATGGGTGAGTCGTTTCTAAGTCTGCTAGTTAAGCCTAACTCTACTTGTACAGAACCAAATTGTCAAATTTATCTTCTGATGATCTTTTTCACATATGGTTTAATGTCATTACAAAATTCATGCAAATCTTGATTGCTCGTGCCGTAAAATCTTTCCTTGTTTAAATTTCTCTAAGTGAGTCTCTAAGTGAGTCTCCAAGTGAGTCTCTAAGTCTTTTAGTGATAAATTCTGCCTATTCATTCATCTCAGTTCTTTTCTAGTTTGAAAACGTATTGTAGGAGTTGTAGTATTTTCTAATGTGTTTTGGTATTAGTTCACTGAGTATAGAATTAATTTTTTCATGTATTTAACTAGATAAAAAATCAATATATATCTATTTTGGTTTATTTAACTAGAATTATTTCAAGTTATATTTCGCTATTTTGCATGCGTATTTACATATGATGTATTCTTTGACATTTCTCAAAAATTTTTGCAAAATGTCGATCTCACTGTCTATAGATTTATTACCCGCGGGGGTGGGGTAGGTATCTCAAAAATGGATCACTTACCAACCCAAGGGGGAGGCCACAGTTTCTGCAGCAGATGTTTATCTAACCTCAGTGATTGTAGTTTGTGCTCGTGTATTGTATGCACATAGAACCTATGCCACGCGGCTTTGTACGTTATATGCTCAATGAAACGTTTTTTTGCATGAATTTCTTTTTTTACAAGTGACCTCCTAGTGAGTTTGTTATGTACACATATTGACTGTCAAGCGGATCTTTTGCGTCAGCCGTACAATGCAAATTAAGCACATGTCTTTTTTTCCACATTCATTATTTAAAACCCTTTCCTAATCGCAGTGTACTTGATCTACATTTTCATATTGTGACCATCTGTAAACAGTGAGATAGTTCTCAAGTTATAATGAAAATAAATTTCTCTTCAATCAAAAATCGAACCGCACACTTCCCCTGTGCAAATTCTGCGCTATACGTTTGGACCAATGACCTTAGTTACCAGCCCTGTAAAACGTACTGTAATACTAGCATGCCGCAAGGCTTGTTCCTAAGAGACGACAATATTTAAAGAGCACAATAATAGACTCATGTAAACATTCTGTTAACTCAAGCAGATTTTGGTGGTTTTCAAAACCACAATCGTAGCATTCACTTTCAAATCAGTTTCTGCACGATCACTTCTTACTTTTGACTCTCTACAGAATATTTTGAAATAGTCGAGGGAAGTATTGTCAGATAATGTAAAAGTATATTTTCAACAACTGCATTAGAATGTAAAACAATGTTACAGTCTTTCTAATTTTCAGACCCGAGTCTATAGCACAATAGTTGTTTCACAAAAACAAATGTTTCGTATCTGCAGAAACATTATAATTTTGATCAATTTTACAGTATCGACTAATGGTTCAGACCAGATTGTATAGTAAAAGATTTATTTAGTGAAGAAATAATATCTGGCTGCAGCCGGAGGCAATTATTTTCTGATAGTGGCATAAATAAAATATATCGACGGCTAGTATGGCAATGAGCCTAAATTTTAACAGAATATGTAATATTAATTTTCCTACATAATCATAGCAGACGACGCATAATTTACTTATACATCAGTCTGAATAGTCTAATCATTTTTAATGACTCGTGAAATCATTCCCAAGAAGTGTTGGCCTAGTTATTTTTCAATCTGAAGTTTAATGCTCTCTTATCCATATACGGGATTTGAAACGGAAAATAAAATTGATTCAGCTTTTTCATATCTACATTACTCTTGTACATTCAGTAGTCTGCGCATCCTGCACAGTTGAATGGTTGCTAACAGGCAGGAAATTAATCGAGCGATTCGTAGTCTTACTCTAGCATACGAAGTACTAACAGAGCTTTAAATCGCGTGAGACAAACCAGCATTTAGGGAACGTTCATGAGTCAATGTGGGGAACGTTGTTTAGTGCAATTTTCCTTTGAAGATGAGAATTCTGATCCGCACAACGCTGTAGCACAACAGAATGCAGCATTTGAAGAGTATATTCATCTTCTTATTGATGTGTACAGCTAGTATGAATGTAAATGTTCTCAAACATTTAAGCAGTGGGATATGTTCCTCGAGACCAAGCAAATTCATCTTCCAAACGTACGAGCAGAAAGGAAGGGCCAATGGTCTCTGCATTTAGACACACAAAATGCCATTTTGCCCTTTCTTTATCACCAATCACATCATCTGCATACTCTGAATGGCGGGGTATATTTTGGATATGGTGTATCTTCCAGAATAGGTCAAAGTAGCCTTTGAATTTGGCCAGTTTACTTTTCAAAAAGACCATGCGTTTGAACTGAATTCGGAGCGATACACGAACAGATAAAACTGTTATAAAGGATTCAGAAGCTCTTGTGGAATAGTGGCCAAACACATACTTGATAACTTTACTTCAACTATCGGAAACTGGGAAGGTCTTACTAAGGCGGATGAGAAAGATATGATAAAACCCTGTCATCAGCCATCAAGCTTGATGAAAATAATATACACACTCTCTGACCAAGCATCTTTGCAAAAGGATGACTAACCATTTGACCTATAAGTTTTGATATCCTTATTAATATTTCTACTGGCATGCATGCTACACCGGAAATCCAGAAATCATTGCTGAGTACTGTTGATAAAGGAAACGAATCGATTGCAAATTGTAAACACTTGTGTGTCACAGGGTCAGAGTGGAAGACACCATTCTTCCAACAGCATATAAGGTCTTAAAACATTCACGGACATGTCAAGAAGGACTAAATTTACCTGCGCTTCTGACTTGATAATCACTGTGAGCATCGGTCCAGAGCCGGCATTTCGCCGTAGACTCACTCCTGCTAGTTTTCGAAAATAATCGCTCTTGATTAAGTTTCTATCTCATAGGACCTGTCCCAATAACATTATTTCATGTTTCAGAATAAGAAATGCGGAAAAATCCTACCTAGCTCTGAATCTAGAAAAAGAAGCTGAAAGTCAGTCAGACTTGCCTCCATTTTACACGGAATCTGCAGTGTACATGTGTGATAGAATAGCTGTCATTCATAGTTTAAATCTTAAGAAATGCACAAATGTTGGTTCATTAGCAGATGACTATTGGTCCAAAATTGGCGTGTGTTTTAAAGAGAGAGACACTGTTATCGACGTATATGATAGGTTATGATCTTCTAGGCTCAGTAAAGCCAGGGGAACGAGAACAGAGAATGCAAATGGTAACTGGTTGCAGAATCTTCAAGAAGTACTTTCTTTACCAGACTGGAGTAAATTTAAACGTTTTATAATAGCAAAGTACTATACTCTTATCTGACTTAAAATACGGATAAATACAATTAAACTACAAAAGACGCGGACTCAGTAAATAGTACATTGGAGAACAAAAATACTAAAGAACAATAATTAGCATGTAATGGGCACTGACTAAGTTTTAAAGAATACAAAAGAAAAATCCCTTGTACCCACTTGTTGCATATTTATTAAGATTTTCAACTAATTCTGTTAGTTTCTTTGATATATGTTTGTAATATTTGTAAAATCTGATAGCTTACACAATCGCTAAAAATTTGAATGTAGACATATTTGATTGTCAAATCACACATATAAGACAAAGGAAGGGGGGACACAAGTTCTGCCAACTTAGAATTGTCCATATTTATAATGGCACATGAGAGTTATCATAGATTTAATTTGAATTATGTTGTTCTGCGCATATCAATATGTCCAAAAAACACAGAGTGATAAAATAGAAACCAGATGTAGTAGTCCTCTAAGGACGGGAAATTAGTGACTAGTTAGTTATGTTGAAAGTTTAATTGTGTGCGCCTGAGGGCAACTGGCTATGAAGATAATTATTTTATTGGTACAGTCATATAAAACACTAAATAAACCCCCCATTGGAAAATGTTAAAACGTAACATCCGTTAATCCTCGTAATTTACATCTTGCAGCTTTATTTTCCTTCCTTATTTTACTATACTTACAATGTCAATTTGCCAAATGATGTGTCATTTTGTGAATAAAACGAGTTAGTTTTCTATTTTAATTATAGTCTTACATTCTTGTAATGGTCATTTATTTATCCTCTTGTTTATTCTCATTGGTGTGTAAATTTATATTTTTCGTAATTCTCCTATTTCTCTCTCTCCCTCTCCCCCCCCCTCTCTCTCTCTCAAATTCATTTATTGTTCGTTCATTTATCCATTCATTCATTCGTACGTCAACACTTTCACTTACCCACTTGTTTTCATCTACGTCTTTTTGATTGCCCGTTTCTTTGTGCAACTCTTTTAATTATAAGACTGACTGGTGAAATCAAACACTGAATTAATTACATAATTGATGTCATTTTTAATAATAATTATTTAGAAGAAAACAAAAGTCCTCACAAAAACCTTAAAGCACATATTTATAATTAAATAAACACAGCCGTAGTCAAGCAATGGCTGAAGATTAATGAATTTTTTTGTGGTAAAATTATGTTTAGGGAATTAGAAAATCTCAAACTGTTTTAAAGTAATTTTGCCCATAATTCTCTCTGTCTGTTTCTCTCCCCAATAGACAATGTCTATCCTGGTCAATCGTATATTATAATTTTTCAATGAGAAAACGATATAGAGGTTTGTCTTTTCTTTTAACTATGTTTCTCTACATGAGAATTGCTTTTCACAACTAAAGATAATTTCTCGCAGTAGTGTAGGATACATAACTACTGGTTCGCTTGATCATTTTTTTTACCCATTTTTCGATCTCTTAGTCATTTCTAAGAACAAAATACCCCATCATGACATTATTTTAAACCACTTATCGTAAAAACGTGAGCCATCAAGGTCACTGGTTGTCAAACTTTTAGAAATGTAACTTCTAAGAAAAACCTGGCTGACTACCTCCCCCTTACTCGCCAATACTTTTAGGAGCGTAGCTTCTGACCCAATGGGGGTCAAATTTTTCATGAGAGAAAGCTGACCCGGTGGTCATCAAATATTTATGAGCGTAACTCCTGGCTCACTAACCACTAAAATTGTATGAGCGTAACTTCTGGAATTGTGGTCGTCAAATTTATATGCGCGTAACTTCTTGCGCACAGGTCTTCAAACTTTTATGAGAGACACCTGTCTCAGTAGTCGTGAAATTTTTATGAGAGAAATCTCTCTCAGTGGTCATGAAAATAGTTCATATAATAGGGCCAACGACCTCCACCGACACACCTAACAAATATAGGATTAAAAGCCAGCGTCTCACGCCAATTTTATTAATTGCATAATTAACCGCATACTTAACTACTAAAATATTATATAAGTTAATCACTGAATCTAGATTTAGAAAACAAACAACTATCTCACCTTACATTTGCCCTGAAACAGCATCAGTTGATAAAGGAATAGCAAATGAATTTAAAGAGATAGAGATATATTGCACAGAAAATAAGTATTCTGAATACAGGATACTAAACAGTTTTGATAAATTCACTTTTCATTTTAATAATGATGATTTAATGAATTGAAACGCGACACAGTGTGATATGAAATTTTGGGCAAAATTAATTAAATTGGACAGTATTAATAGCAACATCAAGATGTGGAACATATTACTGGCATTTATCAGATAAAAGTGTACCAGAGTTAGTAAAATCAATATATAGGTTTCATATAAAAGTGTACCAGAGTTAGTAAAATCAATGTATAGGTTTCATATAAAAGTTCAGATAAGAAAACTGCTATCTGAATGCTCAGTACCATTACCACATGATGAAGTATTTAATCCAACAAACAACACTATAGATCTATAGCAACCATTACCACATGATGAAGTATTTAACCCAAAAAGCAACACTATAGATCTATAGCAACTTGAAATAACTTTAAGATTTGTAGTAATACTGACTGGAGATATGTTAGTAGAATAAATACATATTTTATTGATAATGAGCATATAGAACATAAAAACTCTATGTCAAGCCCACTAACAATCTGTACCACCTGTTGTGTTGCTTGCTTACAAAAACATTTGACTTAGCTGAAACAATTGAATACTGGAGAAAAATGCCAGTTGAAGAAATTAGTAAAATGGCTTCACAATATACAGAAATTTGATGGAATTATTGTTTTCTTCAAAGTATCAACGGACTAACAATTGAAGTAATAGTGCTACTAAATCAGAGTATTAGATCATATGTGATTTCTATTTTAGGGGGCCAAATACAAAATATCTATTACAGAGTCTGAATATACTGTTCAAGACACTGTAAAACAATGTTTTACTGTTTAATTTTAGGTGAAGAACGTTATAATTCAGATGAAAACATTACAATAAAATTTCAACAATATATTTCTTATTCAAAAGTCTAGACTACACTATGCAGTAGGTAGTGAAGGCTTATTTTTAATATGCAGTGATATGGTGATGAAAATGGATAGTATAGTAGCTAACAATAACAGATTCATTTAAGCCAGGAGTAAATTCTATTGTAAATACCGAAGTGGCAAGGAATACAACAATATATAATGAAAAGAGTCTGTAATATTTCGTCAAGTGGTAGACAACAAAGATGAAAATGCTAATAATAATTATGCAGACAAACCTACAACTAATATCTCTCACAATTTAGATCACAAAACAAGCAAACAGGTATTAATTATTATGCATATGCTTGCATGAGCTGGCGCATTTTACTTTTTAAAATAAATTATCATATTAGCTAGCTAATTAATATATTAATTAATCTGTAATCCTTTTAGTTACTACAAATACACCTTATAATACAATTGCAGAGAACAAGCTAATTAATGGAAGAATTAGCGAAATGGCATTATCAGCTATCAAGTAAGTAATTTTTCAGGTCGATGTTGAAAGTCAGCTTATTACACTGCAAATGATAACAGGCAATGCTGCTGTTGCTTCTTTTTTTTTTAGCTATGTTAAAGAAATAGTCGCCAACATTTTTCATACCTTTTTTGAATTTATCAACTAACGAATCTGCGATCCCGTTGCCACCTCAGCCGCTACATTCGCTACCACTTGTTAATCCTTTTATAAAATGTACTATGGTAAGGCAAAGAGTTGTTGCTATAAAAACAATAGCTGCAAAAATAGTAGCAATTTGTACACTTTTTTTCTCTGAACAGCCGTTTAAACTTTTCACTTAATTGTAACTTGCTAAAAATGTTTGACTCAATGTTATTAATATTTTCTCTAAAAATCTTTTCTATTTCTGTTAAATGACCAACTATGTGTGCTCTTTTACGTCATAACTTTGTAATAAACCATTTAATGTAGCTTTTTATTTTAGCTGAATCTTGTTCTTTAGCATACAATCTGCAAATATTTTCTTCTCTAATCATAGATTTTTCTAGAACATTCTTTATTTCTTTAATTTGAATAGTAGAATCTGTATTTCCCGTATATTTAAATTCTCATGTATTTCTGCAATATCATTTAAATATTTTGGCAAATTTGTTTCAGCAATAAAATCTTTCAGTGTATCCAGTTTTTTTTGAATGCTTTTTGGCTTATTCCATATGCTTTCTTTTCTTTTGCGACCTATTATGTTCCACAAACTTACTTCCACCCGGTGTATTAGCTATTGAATTTGTTTAGGATTACCAATCTCAGAAAGTTGAAAATCAGACTTCTCAATTTATTCGCAATACAATGTATTATTTATAATTTTAAATTGACGTTTATTTAACGTATAATCATATTCACTTAACTTTAAAATACATATTACAGATTCTTTGTATTAATTAAGAAATATATGTTGAACTGTTGAGGTGGGGAGTGTAGAGGGTTTAGGTTTCCAACTGGTGGTAAAGGACGAGGAGTTGGCATTAGACAATGATCAGGACGAAGTTCAGACGTAGGTTCTACAACGAAGTAATCATAACCATCTTACGCCAATTTATATTATTTAAATGGGTCAAAGTCAACTTGAAAAAGAATTAGATGCTTAAAAATCTAAACAAGATATAAACGGATGGGACGTCAGGACTGCTTTGCACCTCTGTTAGTACTATATACGAAGGAGGAATAAGAGAAGCCTACAAACATGAATTAAAAATTAGTCTAGTAAATAGAATATACATGAAAATATTTTATAAACACTTAATCAAAAAAAGTTGGATAAAATGGATTCAAAAAAAATCAAGAAAGCAATTGAAAGTTTTGTAAATACTAGATCAGGAAAATTATCAAAGTCATTGTCACATTCAATAATACTAGCAATACCATCTTTGGTGTGTAAATTTCTTCCAATTGATAACTAAAGAATTTCAGAAATGTTTCAAAGAAGACTACTTAAAATTATATACTTTAGTGGGTTTTTGTCTTTTAGATTTGGATTACCAATTTCGACAATAAGTGCTAGCTTGATAACTTTTAAGCACATACATTTTAAAAAGGAAAGCGAACAAGTTTTAGAAAACCATAACGCAATTATGTTTGAAAGTCAGTAACTACAAGTACTATCTAACATATCTGCAAGTTAAAATAACTTGAAAGTAACTTGAAGGTGTCTTGAAGATGACTTCAAAATGACTTGAAAATTTAAAGGTTTCTGAATCACCAGAAAAAGTAACTTCACAAAAGAGAAAATATCTACGTACAGGTGAACTTGGAAAAAAAAAAAAAAAACGGAAAACGTTCAGATGAATTTTTGAAAGCCAAAGCAGAAAAATTAAAACATATTATCGCTACTGAGAGAACAGAGTCACGCAAGCATGACTTAGTTGGTGTTAACATAGGATACAGCATTTTTTACTTGATAGCTGTCTTAGTTGTGGCTATTGGAGCATGTGCCATACATTCAAATAAAAAAAGCCTAAACAAGACTCAGCGACTGTGGAGCCTACTAACATATCCTCCAAAGAATTAAAGAAAGTAAATCCATTTCCAAAAATGCTGTAGTTAAGTAATTTAATAAAATTATATTAATAAATGGCATGCGAAACGAACAAAATGCAAAGCGAAACGAACAATATGATTAGCACTATTTACCATGCATCAAACTCAACTCGTACAGTAAGTTACAATATGCTTTTAAAGAGTATATTTAATATTAAAAAGATTCTTCAACTAACATGGGTATGCAAGATATACTAAATTAGTTATTCCAATTTCCTTGTGTCAGCAAAAAGAAATACCACCAGATGAGATAACTAAGCATTTAAACTTTTATCATGGGATATTTTTTGGCTGATAAAAATTAATGAAATTAAGAATGACTCAGTTAAAGAGATAGAACATTAGAGAGGGGTAAAAACATCCAATATATATAAGTTTCTAAACTTTGTAGATATGCTATGACAAGTGTTTCCAGTGGATTGGGTGTTGCGACTGTTGGTTCAGGAGCTGCAGCACCAGTGCCATAGGACTTATTATACCTTTTTACAGGGTTTGGTGCAAGCTGGTATACAATAACGTTTTTAAGCACGATAATATTGAAACCTCTTCTTTAACTAAGTTTAATACTATTGATGAAATGATGAGTAAAACAATAAGAAATAATGAAATAAGTAACGATTAAATTAACATGATGGTTAATGCACACAGCAGATGGTAGGTAGGGGACGTCAGGACTTCGCAGGACTGTGCTTCGCTAGCACGTAGCGGCACATTCAAAGATTCTAGTTATTTAAATGGCGAATCCAATTTGCATTATCGTGCAAGTACAGTCTGGGACAAAATATATTTTTTAAAATCCAGTTGATAACAGAGATGATAAATTATACATTTCATTACAGAGAATAGATTTTGTTGTTGGTTATTACGATATTTCGAATGATCAAAAAGATAAATAAATGAATAAATAAAGCAAAGAATATATTGAAATAAATAACCGATAAGAATGAAAGCAGTCTCATAGCAATACCCGATGGTTTCTACAATCTTGAAATGTACATGAAAATACAAAGTATAAGAAGGAATGACTGCTAATGACAACAGTGAAGAATGTATACATATTGAATACCAGAAACATAACTATAAAGTTTTAATATCTCCGAGCAATAATTACACAGTGTATACAACAAACTACAACTCTAAATTACAAGGATTTTAATACTGTGAGATCTCTAAATACATCGAGTGAATAACATACAGTTTGTGGAATTTTTAAGCCTAAAACATATATTTTCTTTGATCAACTAAACAATACACAGACTTATTGTAACGGTTCCTACTCTAATCTATTAGTGTCCCAACCTATTAAAAATGTTTTGTACGGTGATTTCATATCGTTCAATGTTAATGGTCCACATAAACGATTACAGGTACTATAAACGAGTACAGGTACTATACACGATTACAGCTACTATATACAGATTAGATAAAATTATTAAAGATAAAGACTCGAAAGTAATAGATTTTAATGGCATGCCTCTTGCAAATTAATTTGCTGTCGTGAAGCTTAGACAAAAGCAAATCAATTTGTCCGCTTTGTGTTAAATAATTGACAGAAATATCTGTACAAGGGCCTAGTGATTTTATTTTAAAAATACATAGAGAAAGATGAAAAAATGACACATTAAGTCAATCAATAAACAATGCCTTAAACTTGAACAACAATGGTATAAACATGTTATAAAACGTTTCTGTTGATGCCTAAATATGTAGGACTGTCGAGGATAACAGAACATGGAAAGAAAAAGTTAATAAATTAACAGCTTTGGATCCGAGGATCACATACAAATCTACTGAAGTTTCAGAACTACGAAAACACATAGATGATAACAAGAAAAAGATTTCAGATGCTCAAGATTTCATGACCAAGAGATTAATTACTCTATCAACTGTTTTGCAAACTTTACAAACTGTTAGAGTGAAATCAAACATTAAACATGTAGATAACATATATAAGTTATTAGAACCAATTGAACCAAGGATACATTTTGAAATATCATCCTTAGAGAGTTACTTGGAGGAAACAAAAGGCTCTAGAAAGTTTTAATACAGTACAAATACAACATCAACATAAAGAATTAAACCAAAAGAAGGAAAAGAATGATGAAGATGATGAAAAATTAGTTAACGACTTTAAAGCTGGTGTAAAAAAGTTGGAAGATAGAGTGACAGCTGTCAGTAATTGTCTTTAACAATTAGTAATTGTCTTTAACAATTACTGAGGAAGAATGGCTTTAAAGAAATATAAAAAAAAATTAAAGAATAAGGTTAATGTGAGAGAAAGTACAATGAAAACAAACTACGATTTATTTATTTCAGATTTAAGAAACAACAACAACAACAAAATTAAAATAACTGGCTTAGTGATTCTCAAAAATGAATCTGCTGGATCAGAAAAGTTCTAATATATAGTAAAGTATAGACAGATAACAAACTTTCTGATAATATTGGCGTGGTACAACGAAGTATTGACGAGTTAGATAAAAGGGTCAAACGATTAAAAAGAGATTTTGATGATGTAGAACAAAATACAACAACCGAAACAGATAAAATTAAAAAAAACAAACAGACGAAATTCAAGAAGAAATAAATATTGACGCAGATAAAAAGTGTTGGCATTAGGTGAAACAATTGATACGGCTATATAAGAAATAGAGAAATCATTACCTAAATAACTATAGATATGGGAGTAAAGAGAATTGCAATTGATGCTTTTAATAAAACGTTGAAAGATCATAATTCATGGCCAGATGATCATAATACAAGGCTATAAAAATTTGATTATGAATTACCTGGAAGTATATTACTTATGAGTTTTGTTTTTTTACTATACACCAAAATGTGTTATTTTGGTTAATATAAGAAAAGAACCATATGCCTATTCTAAATTTGAAACAGGTAAAATATCAAAATTAAACTTTTTTAAATATTTTATTTTTATTTTCATACTTATTCTCTGGTTTTACAATATGAGAAACAGTAGCTACTACTTAAGGATTTGAGTATAATCTATCACATTTTTCTAGATACAAGTGACATGCTAGAGAGATCCACGAACAATATTATTTTTATTAAAATAAATAAATCAGGTTTATATTCTATTTTTATAAACTTAGATCTCTAATCTCCAGATGATTTAAAAATTTTATATTGTATTAATAGTAAATACTCAAGTCCTTTTTATGTAGCAAATTCAAATATGGAAGTTGTACGTAAAACATTTACCTTGAAGATCTCAATAAATACAATGTTACAGAACAGAATAATCAAAAACTTATTATTTAGAACAAAACATTATTTTTTTCAGATTTAAAGTGGTTTAAGATGATAGTCCCAATTATAGAAACTTAGATTTTAATATTGGTAACAGAATGAAAATTTACTATCATTAAAAACGAGAATGGAAAATGATGCCAATTACTTATATCTGTAGAATAGCTAATATGAGTTAATGTGCGAGTTTATCTTTTATTTAAAGCAAAATAAATGAAATAAATATCATTAATCCCTCTTCTAATATCTTTAGGAGATTCTTGTAATTTAACTTTTAAATGCTCAAGAAATATGATACGCTAAAAGGAACTCGATACTTCAATACCTAGTGAATTACACATGAATAACAACCGTATTATAAATTTAGGAGAAATGAAAAAAATTACTGTTGCTTCTACTAGAATATTTGTACAAAGACGCATTGACATTCAAATACAAAAGACTTTGGAGAATAATAATTAGAAATATATTAAAACATAGATAGAAGAGACTGATAATAAATTAATAGTTATTGATGATAATGAAAATAAGAGCAAAAACGTTTTATCAAATCAAGAACTAAACAAAACAAAATTGGTAAATTAGATAAAAATGTTCAACAATTAGAGTCATCATTAACTGACTTAAACATCTAAATGAGAGTAAAAACTAATCCAATTGCTGATGTTAAAGGAAGTTAGAAAACTTTGATGATGAAAGCATTTTACTTTCCAATTTTCGTATATAAGAAAAGCTTTTAATTTGGTTGATGCAACTAGATAACCTTATATATATATATATATATATATATATATATATATATATATATATATATATATATATATTGAAGTGCTAACAAAGTTGAAACAGTCATTAGAATAAAATTAAATGGCTTATTGAACATATTCTCTGGTCTAACAACGCCACACAAATGAGTTACTAGTTATGAATTTTAATATGTTCCAACACATTTTGTTGAATAAAACTTACATCCTAATGGTTTAGAACAGCATTATGTTATTAAAATTATTAAATCAGGTTTATATTCAATTTATATTAAACCTTAATCATTAATACTCAAAGTGAATTATTATTTAATATTGCAATAGTGATAAATAATAAAATTTGTTACTTGTTTACCAAGATTAATAACGAAAGGGTAGCAGAAGATTTACATGGTGTAATGCGTGTAAGGCAATATAATATAATTAGAAAAACAATATATTATTAAGAAGAAAACAATATATAATTATTATTATTATTATTATTATTATTATTATTATTATTATTATTATTATTATTATTAAATCAATTGCATTAGCGCTTAGTGGTACACCTCAGTCTTGTGACTTGCATTTTGATGTTGGAGCCAGTATACAAATTTACTATCGTTATGTATCAGGAGCAGCAAGAATCTGAGGAGAAATAGTTAATGGTTTAGTATTCACAGGAAGTAATTTTCTATTCAGTTAAATTGATCCTAATTAAGCTGATTCAGAAATTTAAAAAAAAAAAAAAAATTTAGGGATTACAGAAAATAAAGGATGACTTATTTGAAACAGAACAAATACACTTAATTACATAAATGAAAATTAAGACAGCAAAATGTAGTTAGTCGGTATTAGAAAATTTGGATAAATCTCTTGTTCTATATTCTTCTACTAATATAGACGATAGTATCACTTTATATAAAACTAGGAAACCTAAAGTTAGTGATTTTTACCAATATTCTAATGAACAGATAACTTATGTGTAGTTTTTATTGCAGTTGTAACGTGTATAAGTGTTTATACTGACTATAAGTTTTTCTCAGAAGTGAGCGAAGAAGTTTTAAAACCAATTATAAAAATTTAAATAAATAAATAGGATGACAACATGTGGAAAATATATGACTCCTCACAAACAGAAAAACAAACACCACATGGCATTAAGTATTTTAGTCTAACACATTATTGTATTAAACACAATCTAAGTACTATAGAACATGGTTTTCACTTACAAGTAGTAGGACACTATGGAAAAACCTATCCTACATAAACTTAGTGATTTTTACCAACTTTTTGATAAACTGTTAACGTTTGAGGATTTTTATTGCAGGTATAATAGATGCTAGTGTTTATAATTTGAATGTAAAGTTATTAACAATTTTAAATAAATAAATTGGATAAGAACATAGGGAAAGTATCTAATTCTTTTCAAGCAAGAAAAACCGCCACAGGGTGTTAAGAATCTTAATCCAGCACATCACTGTAATACTCACAATCCAAGTACTATAAAACCTGAACAATATTTACAAGTTGTGATACTTAGGCAAGGAGCAGCTGATTTAATAACACCCAGTAGTTTGCTCTTATCATTCGATGTATCGGTTAAAGGAGATGCAGCTAATTTAGCTGTAAACAATCTTGGAAGAATGCTGATCAAGGATATAAGCTTTTCTTACAGTAGTAATGATACAACATTTTCATGACGTTCTAAAACGTGTGGTTATCAACGTCAGTGAAAACAAATAAAAAAGAGCAAGTTATAATGAATAAAACGTGAGAAATGTTAAGATCATGAGCGGCTAATGCACATATCACTGGTACGTAAGCTATTCAGTTCATTGAATACTCAAAGAAAGTTAGAATTCCACTCGATTTCCATATACTGACATTTTGCTCTTCCTCAGGATTCTGAGATTTATAATTACATTGGAAAAATCACCTGAAGTGATAGAAGGTGCAAACCAAGGCTATGAATCGGAACATATTTGTCCCCAATACGATAGGTTTTTTGTCTGAGCTATTACGTAATCGATAAGCACATATATGAAATTTCTTTCTTTTATAATTATATCACAAGAGAGAGATTTATCGATATAGCAGCTAATACAACCTTAACAGATTTAATACTTGATTCACCAAGAATGAGTCTAAAAGGACTGTTCATACTCTGAAAAATAGACAGAAAAACTGATAATATTTCAAACCAGCAATAGAAAAATAATGATTAGTTTGGAAGGATTACCTAAAATGTTTTATTCACAGGGGTTTATGTTAGATCAGCAATTTACAGAAGTGTGTACATTTTTCTGCGATGAACAACTGAAAGACTTTCATATTAGTAAAATTAATTTAAACAATTTGTATACTGATCACCATTATTTTCGTTGGACAAAAGACGTACACATGATATTAGATTGCATGGAAACTAACACTTTGTTCCTTATAGACGATTGTGCGAATTTATATGATGAAAAGTAAAAGAAAGAAAGCAACTAACTTAACAAGGCCAGCATTCAGTGGTAGGCATTATGGATTATCTTTATGAGTAATATTACAAAAATATAACTGTATATTTAGTTTCATATCATTATTAAAATTGTCTGTTTTAACACCTATGCGTAGATAATCTCTATCAGTCATTAATACAATTATTTTATCAGTCATTAATAACTTCATTTTATCAGTCATTAATAGCTTCATTTTATCAGCCATTAATAACTTCATTTTATCAGTCATTAATAACTTCATTTTATCAGTCATTAATAACTTCATTTTATCGCTATATTGGTTCTTTTGCCTGTTATAGTAAAAGTTCCACATAAGCAATTTACTTACCTCTAGCACTGTAAAGCCACCATAGATTGATTTGGCTAATTTTATATTCTTGTTATTTCAATTAACTAATCAAATATCTTCATCTATTATTGCTTTTCTTGCAAATGAAATATCATTGTGAAGTTTGAAATATTTCTTCTCGTCAGTACATATTTTTACGCAAGTTCTCTTCAATTTTCCGTTTTCCAAAAACAGTATTATTCATTAATTTTAAAAAAGGTATTTATTAAAGTCATTGGTTGCTTTTTATCTTAAGGATGCATTAAGTTCAATGTATGATTTTAACCATGTCTCTTGTTCGAATATAACTGCTCTATGAACTTATTTAAGTTTTATTTCCTAACTGAACATACTAATTTGAATTGCGATATTGAAAAAAACATTTTTCTTTGTTTTTAGGGTACATAATAATTTAGGCATTGAAATTTTGTTATTTTTTTTTATCTTCTTTCAATTGTTTTCGTGATGGAGATAACTCTTCCTCACTATGAATTAGTTTTGTTATGGTAACAAATGATAATCTTTAAAATGGTCAAAATCTGTTGGTACTAAATTTACTTTACTAATTTTATTATGACCACTCCAATTTTTTATCTAGACGCCAACAATTTTCTTTTTTTTTCTTCGTCTGCCCATGTAAAGTTTGTAACAAGTGTGGGTTGTCACATGTCCCAATCATTCAAATTGTTGACGTCTCGGTACATAATATTTGACATTGACCTTGATCTATCATATTCTCTATTAGTTAGGACGTTAAGGCTATTAATCGAGGTTTGACACTTATCTCTTTTCTCACGTTATACTTCTCATGACGTTCTCTGGCATATTATTACGTATCATGGATATCCCTCCTCTGATTCCAGATTCAATCAATGAAAACATATCACAATCTGTCAGCAATTCGAAATATACCTTATTTTCAAAGTAGCATCGTGAGTTAGTCTTGGCGCACTAAACAATGTGCTGGGTCTAGTTTGTAATTTTTCATACACACAGATCTAAAGCCTTCAAAAATATCATATAACATTAATGTATCTTTCTTTCCGTAGTAGTCGTGAAGATCGCCAAGATAATTTAGTCTGAAATGTTTAATAACATGTTTATCATATTTATATCCCTTTGCGCATATTCCTTATCCGGTTAGTTTTTAATTCAATTTTTTGATTGGCAGTAGTTCATTTTCATTAAATCTTTCGAATAAATCAATGGATAAATATCTTCTTTCAAAAACGTGGTTTCCATACTTCTGTCGTTGCCCTTTTTCTCAAATATGTAAACTCTAAAATCCTTAGTAAATGTTATATATTTGTCATCATTATATGGTACTATTGATACCTATAAGGCGTTGATAATGAGATGAGACTCGTATCCAGATGAATTGTGAATAAAGCGGGAAATATATTTTGGATATTTATAATTTAAATTACACTGTAGATGTACACTCTTTATTTTCCAGTTAAGTGATAATGATCTCTTACTTCGTAGTTTTCTTCGCCTTTGTCGGCTTCTTGGCCATTTTCACAGGTATGACATGTATTGGCAGAATTATAATGCTTTTCATTTTTATAACTGAATATCATTTCAGCAGCGTTATTTGTTCTTTGTTCTTGATAAACAGTTTTGCAATTGATCCTAAATATTCATAAAACATAACTATACAGTCTTCTCCTCTGTCATGTATTTGTTCATACTCCTTGTCAGTTGATTTAAAATAAAGTCAAATTTCTGCTGGTATGCATTTTGCTGTTTGTATTTTCCATGACATATTGGACGGAACGGACGGGACATCAGGACTGCTGCGCGGTCTTGATTTACAATACTTATGGCTCAATGATATTTTCAAGATCATAATAAAGAACAAAAGTAGGCTTTATCTGAGTTTGGTAGTTTTTAAATTTAACGATAGAACCCTCTTTGGGAATTATATCTATTGTGTTAGACATTTGGCTGCGTAATCTTTTGTGTTCTTGTAATTGTAATTCAGAATATATATATATATATATATATATATATATATATATATATATATATATATATATATATATTCAAGCTCTTTTTACAAACGAGTCTTTGTTTCTCTTCATTTTCGTATGAGGTGATACCAATCGTAATAAATTCTGTATTCATAATAATGATAACGCAATTATTTTTGTCTCTTTCAAATATGATTAAACGATTTACATGTCTATCGTGTTCTTTTTCTGTTATTCTAACTTGTCTTATACATTT
Source organism: Margaritifera margaritifera (assembly GCA_029931535.1). NCBI lineage: Eukaryota > Metazoa > Mollusca > Bivalvia > Unionida > Margaritiferidae > Margaritifera > Margaritifera margaritifera. Next base: position 1,392,192 of record JAQPZY010001274.1, read on the forward strand.
TTCTGCTGGTTCATAGACAATGATGGAGATATTAAGTACATTTTCAACTGTTGTTATATTTTTTATATTTATTGGACATTTAATAAAGCAATGTTTATATTTATCAAGGTTATATTTGTGTGGCATAAACGAATTATCTCTGAGTGGGTTTGTAAGAGATTCTATTGCATAAAGAAAACATATATTGTCAGTTTTTTTAAAATTTATTATCCAATTTGGTAAATATATGTATGATTGTCATGCTATTGGTCAAAATCATTCAACATTTAAAGTTCAATAACTTATTTGATTAAACAAGAGTGTGCATTTATACTGATCAAATTTTGTATCTGATAAATCAAACAGTTCTTCAACTTTATTTTATATTTCATTTTTGTTGATTACGTTTCTGTCTTGTGTTCTATGATACCAATCTACATAACAATGATGGCGTATTCCATCTTTTCGTCTATTGTCTTACAAGTTGATTCGATAAAATCTAGTTGGACCTGTACTGAACCTAAATATTGGTCATTGTTAGTGTATTTCATTTAATAATGTCAGTTTGATGGCATTCAAATTAGTTGTTGTAACAACAGAAACTGACACTACATAAAACTTTAGTATAAAAAGCCAGCGCGCGTATATCCCAATAAACAGTATTATGTGCGTAGTTATTGATCGATGTATTTGCAATTGTCGTACCAATGACCTTGATTTGTTTATAAGAGCGAGGAAAGCCAGTTCCTGTGAACTTGATTTATCAAGATATGCTATAATACTCGCATGCAGGACTGCTTCGCAGGGAATATTTCATAAGCCCATTCGTAAAGCAACCGGACTTTAGGGCCTTTCAGTATATTCCTTAAGCACTGCTACTTGCTAGTGTATCTCATTTAAATATTCATGTTTTATTCATATTACTCCAAAAGATGTCTTTGTATTTATAAGAGTTATGTACAGTGTGATTCATCGATCGGGCTATTTACACCTGTCGAACCAGTGACCTTGACTTGTTTGCAAGAGCGAGCAAATCCAGTTCCTGCAAACTTGATTTATCAAGGTATACAAAAATACATGTATACAGTACTGCTTCGCTGGGAATATGTCATAGTTCCACCTTGATTCATTAGAATACAGTCAATATTTCTTTATAGGTGATAACTAAACTGTATAAATTTATGAAGACAGTTGATCTCTTGAATGGCCTGGTATTAAATCTGGATGGCTTTTTCTCTGGGTGATGCAGTAAAACGTGAAAGAATTTTTTTAATATGCCTAGATATTTTATTGACTTCTTCTTTGTAAGTATTATTTATAAAAAAAAGTTATTTAACTAAGCTGGCTAACAGATAAGAACTGTATTCAATCCTCATTTAGGCTTAAAATTATGGTCTTATTAATTGAATGGGATGGGCCAATGTCTGTAAGCGTCAGACTTGTAAGCCAAAGGTTTAGAAGGTTTAGAGTTTGAACTCCGGTTTCCACCTAAAATATTTTGAATATATAATTGAGTACCACCTTTCTTAAAAAGCAAATAAAAGTACCTCTGCATAAATAAAAAAGCTTTAAATGAAAATATTGAAAATAAAAGGAAATGAAATACATACTGCTGAAGTATACAGAAGCATCTTGTGAATACAAATAAAGAAAATCATACTGGCAAAGTACGATGAAGCATGACACAACATCTCGTGTATGCTAAAAAAAACCCCAAAACAACAACAAAGCATACTGTAGAAGTATGTTGAAGCATGGCAGACTCTCGTGTGTGCACGAAAGGAGCACACAACATTTCGTTAGCAGAGAGTACGAAAGCAATCTGCAAAGAAATGCGGCCTGTGGGTAAATAGTTTCTTTCCTAAGTCTATCCAAAGGCTTTCGAATGTAAGGTGGGTATTTTGTGCAACAAATGTTCATAGTCAATTATGTACATAATACAATTATGAATAGGAACTGCCTTTTTATCTTATATCTTTTGGTGGGTGGGTGGAAGCAGGTTCCTGTTAAGAGAACAATTTTAACGACCACTGAAACATGTTTCTCTGATAACATTTTGACAACCACTGAGACAGATTTCTCTCCTAAAAATCTGACAACATGTGAACTAGAAGTAACGCTCATAAAAATGTGACTACCACTGAGCCAAAAGTTACGCTCATACACTTTTGGGGGATAGCGAACCAGGAGTTACTCATAAAAATGTGATGACCACTGAGCCAGACTTTTTGCTCGCAAACAAATTGACGATCAATGTGGTAGAAGCTTCGCGTATAAACACTTGATGACCTGTCAGCCAGACGTTACGCTCATAACACTTTGGCGACCACTGAGCCAGAAGTTACGCTCATACACTTTTAGTGGTTACTGAGCCAGGAGTTGTACTCATACAAATTTGATGACCACTGAGCCAGGTTTCTCCATTTGTCATTCAGAGAGCATTTGCTTTTTATACTTCAAGGGAAAGGTCATCAGTGAGTTGGAATAACTCGTGATCAATTCCTAAATTGTCACATATTTGAAAATAAAACATGTTTACAGTTAATGTACATGCGTTTTCGAATCGAATAACATCATTTTGAAATAATTTCATCGCGAATATAATCACTTTCTTTCATATTCGCGACGAAAATTGCAGAAAACAGTTCTTCGCGAATAAATTAATTATCGCCTGGAAAGGAATAATTTCTTTCATCGTGAAAAATAGCTTTTCGCCACATACAGCATTGATAAAAGGACAAATATAATTAATTTTAGGGATAAAATTAGTTTTTTGTCATTGCAAATTCAACGATAAATTTTTGTTATGTAATTCCGTTGTGAAAGAAATAATTTTTTGCTTGTGAATAGTCATAATACCCGCATTTTTTCTTGAATACATTTATTTTTGACGCATATAACTTTATTACCTCGATTACATTAGTCGTAATTATTTTACTAAATTCTTCCCACCCAAAAATAATGTCATTTTAGCGGAAGATATACTTTTATTTTCTGCGTACATATCTTCAGCAAAAGACGTTTCAAACGTTTGAGGGTAAGATTGCAAACATAGTGGGCCCTATAATAAAGTTTACCTATCACGACTTTGTTAATCTATACATTCGCATTTATTTCGAATTGCATGAGGGAAAAAAAAATCCATGAAAGTTCCAGACCTTGATTTTATGAATAATGATTTCATCTCGGCGTAAGCTAATGTTCCAGACCTAAGATGAAAAATAAAATTGCTTTGTCTTTTCAACAACCTTCCAGTCTTATCAAAAGATCAGAATGTAGGTATCTGATCAGATGAAACTATTAATTGAATCTGAGAAATTAAATGTCTGATAGTTTTATCATAAGCCAAAAGAGATGCAGGTGAAATGTTAGTCTCGATTAAGATCTTCCTATATGAGTACCAAGTCACACGCAGTTGACGTGCTACCTTGGCTTCAGTGAAAGGTACCGAAACAGGCACAATATTTAAAGTAAATATTGTCTATTGTTGGAATAATTTCATTACTTGAACTTCTCGTAATATATGCAAAAATACGTTCTCTTTTAACATATGAAGTCATATGAAGCTGTAACGAAAATAAGGTCTGTCTCTTTTTGCCTCTTTAACTTTCCCTGTCAGTCTTTCACCCTGTCTATCCAGATAGTGTTCTAATGGCACACTAAAACAGGAGATCAACGAAAAAATACACCATGGATATAAAATGACATACTTCGCCTTCTGTGTTCAGAACATTTGCCTTGGAGGTAATGAAGACCGGGAGTTTATTTTGTAGCTATCGAATAACGAAGTCTTCAACTATGTAGGGAAAATGAGAAGGCTGCTAGAGAAACCGCCTTATCACCTGTGAAAACGTTGTGAATAGTAGAAGGAGGATGTCAGAAAACATATCATTTAGAGATCGCCCTTCTCCTTCTTCTCTTCAGTCTCTACACGGGAAAATATTTAAACTGAACTTCATACTTTTGGTGCTAACATTGGCTGTAATACTTATGTGTAATACTATGTTTTTCGTTTTAATTTTGTGAAAGGAAAGGCAGTGCTGTCAACCGAAATGGAGAATCTTTTTGTTACACTTGCACGAACATATTTCTTTCGGCAAGATGAAAGTATGATGTGGCAATCCAATGCAAGACAGTTAAAGGTTGATTTTAAATGTACCTCTTTCTCTCGGGACGAGTTTCCTGAAAAATAAAAAGTCAACAGGCACACAACATAAATTTTTGACCCTATATATTTTACGGTAACTCTCTTCAAAAATGCATGTTTTGTGTGCTCAAGGCCCATGTAGTCAAAGTAAAGTACAAACAAGAGTGAGTCCCTTGAAGAGACTGGCACTATAATGTCTAAAATAATTTGCAGGAATTAGCGAGTAGTCCGTTTCTTTCCTCCTTTTATTATTTTTACTGATGCACATGGAAGCGATATGGCATATTCTTGAAAGACTCCAACATACCAAATTTAGATTCATAACTATTTCCTTATGCGCTTGATTTAACATATTCACAAGTGCAGTATAAAAATATTTTCCATGACTTTTGACTTTGAACGTAAATATCATGTATAAAAGATCACTGAACTCGTCTGAGATACAGTCAAGATGTACCCACGTGCTAAGTTTGGGTAAATCCCCAGTAAAAATATTTTGAAAAGAAATTAATTTATTGAATTGGTATCAGTCAAGGTGTTCTTTAGATATATCCACAAGCTGGGTTTGATAAAAAAAAAAAAAAAAAACTATTCATACTTGTGAGTTATGATGCTCACTAGCCATTAGAAAATAAAAAAGAACCGGAGTTAAGACATTCAACTTAAAATAAATGTCAGAGTGATGACTATCAACTTGTTTACTGAAAAACAACTATGTACAGGGTCTTATCAAAATTATTCATTTGTATATGTACAAGTCACTGTGTTTGTAAGCTTAATAAAAAATACAAATGCAATCTGTGACTTTTGACTTGACCCCAGGGTCAAGCATGTCTGGCTTTCAAACTCATTCACTTTATAATTTGCATTCTGGTTGTCAAATCTGCACCATTTTCATTTATGACTAATTACTTATTGCAATATATGTTCTAGTGAAAACCAAATGCCAATGCCACCATAGGACTAGAGAGAACAAAATGTTATAGATGGCTACAATGTTGCAATGTTGAAGGTCAACTTAGCATTACTTTCCTTTAGGACCAGCTACTTACTGTTATATTGAAAGCCCCCATATTTATACGACCTTCCATTCAGGAGAACCACGCATAAAATGATTTTAAAGATTGCCACCAAGGCAGCCAATTTAGGACTTAGATATGTATCATTTTAATATGGGACCAACTCAATGTTGCAAAAAAGTGTTTGAGTTAAAACGCTACGCTGATACGACCTTCCGTTCAGGAGGAATAGCCGTAACAATATTTTCATGATAGTCGCAGTTGTGGTCATATTGGGAAGTAATATCAGTACTTTTTCATTTAGGACTGACTACTTATTGCAAGAAGTGTTTTAATTAAAACACCGTGTTGATATGGCATCTGTTCAGGTGGAAAAGCGATAACAAGCTTTCAAAGAGGTCAGATTAACATAATTTTCATTTTGGACAAACTACATATCATAATAAATGTTTGAGTACATACACTTCCACTTGTTAATGACTATCTCCTTCAGAATGGTGTTAATAGGCCTTCGTATATGCTCAATTATAATCTAAACGACGGTAAAATAGAAATCAACCCTGATGTCAAATTGCCAACTCGAGGCCAGCTTGGAGTCATAGCATTAGCAAGTGAAAATGTCTGATCGTTGACTGCACCACCAGGTGTAAAAACATTCAGGGATTATTTCAATAATGATGAAGAATATTCACCGATAAGGCCACCCCGGTTGTATTCGAAGTTAATTATGTTGCGCGAACATTGACTCAACTGAGAAGAGAAAGATCTTGACTGCTATCTAACAAGGACGCACTTGTACGTGTAACAGTTCTTGGGCGAAGACGAGTACAATCGTTTCAGACACCAACCAAATGTGTAATCAATATGGTTCTATATGAACTTAGTGCCTAGCCTCAGGAACCCACAATTGCCGGAGATTTAAGTATTCCACAGGAAGATATTTTCTATAATTGTATGGCAGTTGTACCAGTAAAAAGGGGTAATTGGTTAGAAGTGCGTGTTGCATATGAACCAGGCATGGCTGTCGAGTAATTGTACTACGCAATTACATTATTAACAGAAGAATTATAATGGACCCTCAATGTTACCGACGTGAAAAATAATCGAAGCGGAGCTGCAACTGCGAGATTAAATCGTCAAGAGAACCGCGTTGCATGTGAAATACAAACGCGTGTGCGTAATCGTTGATGCTATTTGTGGGCTTGTCGCGGCATCAATTTTGGCCTTGGCGTGGCGTGAATCACGACGACGGCAACTATTATAAGTGCGCCAATTGGAATTGTTGTCGGGGCTATATCGATAGTAACTGGTGTAGCTTGTGGCGCGAGCAAAATAATTTCGATACGGCTGCAATCGCGAATACGTGTTTATTCAGAAACTTCTCGCGATAGCACAAAATGGTCTTGATATGATTAATAAACTCTAACTCGATGGCTATTGAAGATAAAACCATTACCTTGGTGGAGTTCGAGACTGTATCGGTGGAAATGGAAAACCACCGGCAACTCCGAGCACAGATATGGAACCGGGGCGCTAGCGGCCAAAAACAATCACTGCGCTAGCTGGGAAATTACCGTAGCGACCTTGATAGTATAAATCGTAGTGATTGCTGCGCTGGCTAATTGTTAGCGTGTGTGCGCCCGCAGATGTTTACGTCGATGAACCCGTGAGGTTTACTACCAAAGTCGCCGATTCTTATACTGCGTAAAACAATGTCACGGGGGACCTCACGCTAGAGTTTAATATTATATTTCATAAACCCGCATCTTATGCACTAACATTCAACTATCGAAATTAAAATACTAAAGTCATGGGGTATAGAAGGGCTGACGTATCCCAGTAACAGAAATCTAAAATACCCAATGTACCTCTACTCTGTCCGTTCAGGAGGAATAGCGATAACACAACTGGCGGCCATACTGGAAATTCCAGGGTTTCTATTTTCATTTAGGACCAACCAGACCCTGGGATAAATGCATATTTGTGTTAAGTTGCATGGATAGTCATACATGGCAGTAGCTGCCGATAAACGACTTAAATCCAATTTAAGTTGTATGACAATCCTCTCGGTAGTTCTGGAGGAGTGGTGATAAGAAACTTGTGCTAACGGGCGGACGGACGGACACTGGACGACAGGTCATCGCACTAGCTCTTCTAGTATTTGCCCAGAATAACTGAAATTAAATTTGTACTAACATCAGTAACCAAGCGAGGCCAGTGTAGCATTAGTCTGCAAGCGAAGTAACACCATACCCCTTCCCCCATTCCATAACTTATCATTGGATAACACTAGAATAAAGAACACTCAGTCTATCAGTATGTAAAAGTATGTTTAAATTAAACTAGAATCTATCTTTATTGGTCTAGATATAAGCGTGGTCATAGGGCAACAGGATAAATATATACATTATTCATATGCCTACAAGAAACCTATGTTCAAGCGTGGTCATTGGACAACAGGATAAGTATATACATTATTCATATGCCTACAAGACACCTATGTTCATCAGTGTGGATTGATAGACTTGATACCGTACAACAAAGAAAACTTCTTATTTCACAGATGAATTATAGTCAGCCATGAGCCAAGCTTGTGGAAAACTTTATGTACTAAAATCCACATGAAAGGGGAAGGAGATGGGATATGGTCTAGATATATATGTA